>CM076578.1:1327453122-1327552443 GCA_034641835.2 Pinus albicaulis
TGGAGGGAGGCCAATGACATGGAACCTACAAAGGTATGCAAAATTCATGTTAATATACATATAATGTACATACCCAATGTAGGAATTCCCATATTGAGTACTAAAATAATAGATCATGGCTTCCCACACAACATACTATGGAATCATGTCATCAAAGACTGTTGATGATACAATGTAGATCTCTATCATAGTAGATATTAGTGGGGTTGTGGAAACTAATGAGAGTGCACAAATGTGGCCCTCAAAGAACATAATACATTCTCCAATGTAGCTTAGGTGAGGAAATGTTCTATATTGAGGTAGCACCATACCACACGGTCTGTGATTTGTCTCAATGCTATGATTCAACTTCATGCAAGAATGCGCTAATGCCGAGGATGTAGGGAGACCATATAATTACCAAGCATTAAGGGATCTTGTTAACATATGTGAGGGAGACCATCAATGAGGAAAATGGTTCCCAAGGTACCTAGCACAATCTAGCGAGTGTGAATCAATGAGATAATGTTGAGTGCCAATAGAATCAACCAACATGGGATAATGAGGAAAACCCACCATAAACTACAAGGAAGCTTATCATCGAGGATTGTAAGCTTCAATTTGTTAAACTATTTCTATATCAACATCCAAGATAAGGTGTTGGTGTTGATGGGAAGATATTTTTTGAAGGAGGGCCTTGATGTATCCCCCATCATTCAAGATGAAACTAACACCAATACGAGGTCATTGATAATCGCAGATGAAGAAATGGTGCACAACTAATACAAGGGTGGCTGAAAAGAATGGTAGAATAAGATTGACAATTGTTGACTTTGACTAGAACTTCCCTTGAACATATAACATATTGACACAAATGTGAACTTAGAATCTTAGAATAAAGAATACCATATAGACATAGTGTTGATATATGAAGCATCACCACAACCCGAATGCTGCAAGCATAACCAATTGGGTGAGGTATTGACTCAATAAGCAAAGTGACTCAACTCATTAAAATGTAAATGTTTTTTAGTATATTAAACTTATTAAAAGATGTTCATAAACTCATTAATTTTCTTTTATATATTTATTTGATACATAATAAATATGCAACAATTTGTTTCAATTTTAAAGTCAAAAAGATCAAAATCTAATTAAATTTTATTTCAAAAATAAAATTTTTTGAGACTAATGTGTACATGACTTCAACATCTCTACCATTGCATTGTGTTTATATATTAGTTCTTGCTATAATATATTTTGGAAATTTTCTGACTAGTTATATTTTGCTTAAGGATAACATTTCAAACATACTTGTTAAATGTTATATTAAAACTTTTATATTTACTTTCTTTTTAATTTCACAAAAAATTATAGAAGTGTTGGAAGAATGGTCCTTTAACGAAAGTTTGGTATTTCTTTAGCTTTAATTGAAATGATAATAAACATTTAGAAATATTAATGAAATTAATTCCTAATAATTGTCAAAATATTATTCAACCTATTTACTTATTGTCTTCAAGATTTTTATTAGTTTTTATAATTAGTGTTTTCTTTCAAAATTTTAAATATATATTCATATTGTTGGAATCCTAATCCTTAGGGATAATAAGAAGAGTCATATATGAAGGTAAATAGCCTTTGGGAGTCCAAGAGATATCTTGGAAGATGAAACCAGTGGTCATAAAACATTGTATTTATATGTGTCTCTTATTAATGAAATGTCCCACGTGATTTTATAAATATTTCTCCATTTTTCCGTGTTCCCAACATTGGAATTAGAGCATGAGCTTGTGAACCATTGGATTTGTGGCCTTTACCAACCTAGGTGTTTTTCATTATGCATTTTTGGCGATCTTTTGTGCTCTACTCACTTTGGATCAATGCATTATTCTTCTATATACTCGCAGTGGCTTGTCAAAGTGAGTGTCCATATGAGCCCACACATATTAGTATCTATGTCAATAATTACCCCTTTTTCAATTGACTTACACCCTTTTTTTACCTTTTTTAACACTTTGTACACACGTGACTAGGATTCCTCTCTTAGAAATCAAGTGCATGTGTTATGTAAGTGGTGCAAGAGAATGAGGTTATAAACCAAAAATCCAACAACGGATTATAGGTCCATTACATGTCAAGAGAGGTTGTGTTTAGTTAAATGAGAGCTTGTGAGAGTTTGTGGGAGGAGGTTAACATACAGACTAAGTGGAACTATGCAATGCCTATTGACCTAGTGGGAAATTAAAAATTTGTGTCAATGAGGGGATGATGCATCTAGAGAAAAATGAAAGAATTCTCTATAGTGAAGGTTAAAGAGAAGTACGGTGGAAATATTTGACACCACTTTGAAATTTGGACACCTAAAATTCGATAACAGGTATTGAAATCTTTTGTTGTATCAATTGTGTCCTCTCCTCGAAGTATCCTTGGAAGTTTCAATGTATTTGGTGTGTTGTTTATGGAATTAGATGTAGACAATTCTTTAAAGGAATTTGGAGCTTCATGAGAATGAAGCAGCCCCGTTGCCATTTTTTCTTGAGCTTTATATGATAGACATCCATGCATTGAATTTCTTCATGGAAAAATGCACAAGCCAACTAATCATGAAGCTATGATGAATATCGGGAATACCAAATGGCTTCCCCTTTACTTTTTTAAATAATTTTTCTTTTCCTCCTTCCCACCACATTTTCATAAAACCAATGATCAAATCAAGCATTTTTCACATAGGCCCACATGGAATTTTCATGATTATTCACCTTCAAGAAACTCTAGATTGTAGAATTTTAAAATTATTTATGGGCTAATTTAGATATTTAATTTTTTTTTATTACCATTCTTTGGATGGGAAATCATTTGCAACCTATCTTTATTTATTCATAAACATGGAGATGGTGTGAATCAATAGTGATTTTTTCATAAAATTGGACAGTTTAGCATAACTATATAATTTCCTAAGTGGAGAATATCTCTTCAAATGTCAACTTGAAAAAATAGTTCAATCCCCCAAAATAATGATAATGATAGACATGGAGGGATTATATATACTTGGTACTTTTGATAAATTATATTTCTTATTTAGTATTTCTATTTGATCATAAAAATAAAGAGATAAATAAACTCTTTTATGGCATTTGATAGCACAAAGGAGGGCCCCTACCCTATTTCTTTTCTAATAAAAGTCGTAGAAGCTCTGCATGTAATTTTATCTCTTATCCAAGGAAATAAATTATTGGATAATTCTCCTAGAAGTTCCATAAGGAGAAAAATACAAGTTTAATCAAACTTGGGTAGATGTTTTGGAAATAGGGTGCCTTCTTGCACAAAACATTGAAATTGTGTGTATGATCTAATATTTGATGAAATTGAGAAAGTGAAGCATAGGTACATTTTTTTGGTTGTATAAGAGATTCTAATATTAGGAGTGGTTTTTATCTCTATTTTCTGTTATATCATTGAATCATAATCAAATTATAATCTTCATATCAACTCAAAGCATCCATGATATCTTCAACTGCAAAATCAAGTATAATGGTAACTGGAAACTAGTGTTTTTGCAATCTTAGTAGTTAAATTGCATTATAAAAAAATTATTCTTTGGTATAAGCCAACAACCTTCATTTTTTGAGCATGAGTTGTTGAGAAAATTGTTATAATTGATGAAGTATTATGGTTAGTGAATAATCTAATTCTCTCTATTTTTTACAACATGATAAAAATTGACAAATATAGTCTTAGTGATGCTTGAACCTGCTTATAAGCTTCATAGGGGAAATTGAGTTTATCTAGTTTAAGTCATAACTCAAATGAGATAATTAAACAAGAAGAGTCATCACCCTGAATTAGTCCTTGTCTGAAATGACTTTTTTTAAGTTTGAGAAATATTTTTGTCAACAACTAACACATGGCACCACCTCAAAAGCATATTCAAATGAAGATGCAAATTTTTTTCTTTCTCTTCCAAAACCCATCATTATAGCTTGGGAAGAAGTCATAAAAAACAAACAAAAAATCAGTCTTTGATATGAAAAGGAAGTGTCCTTTCACATTCCAAACTCCTCCAAGAAAATCCAGTTCATAGCACTATGATCCTTTATGAAATTTCATATTCCTATGCTCCACTTCCACATCATATTTCCAAATGCCAATATTTTCATAAAGTTGGCCATTTAAAGGATCAACATTTTGATCTTCATCATTGTAATAATTATGGAAAACATGATCATCCTTAAGAAAAATGTTACAAGCATAAGAACCCTACAAGAGTAGAGATTCACCTTGGATGGATCATTTCTTGCAAATGGTCATCAACAACTAAGAAGATATATCATTCCTTCCATATAAGTCATTCTCAAGAATAAAAACATCTTGCAATGGAGATATTTTTCCTTATCACCTTCTATTTGACAAGGGGAAAATTTATGGTCAATTTCAAGTTTGAAAGTCCTATCAAGCGATTTTGAGACACACCTATAACTAGAGCCAATGGTTAGAACCTAAAACCAAAGTTATCTAGAGTTAGAGTTACAATTGTAGCCAAAGAAAAATCCATGTTTTATGAGCATGATTTAATTTGTGGTGATGCTAAACAAACCAATTGGTTTGTGGTCCTCCTTAAACGACCACTAGTAGAAGACTTACAACTTTTTCTAGGAAACAAATTGTGGCCATGTTTAAACCAACATCAAATAGAAATTTCATTTCAAGAAAGACATTGACTTGTATCTAGAATAGTAGGTGTTGTAGGAACTAATTCGACCCAAGTTCTCAAGTTGTTGGTTAGCCTTAAACCACCGTTTAATAGAATACTTTGTCTTCTGCCATTTGGCTTGTGGTTTTCTTTAAACCAGAAAATTAAGAGAGCACATTTAGCCCTTGGTTTCTATCCACTTCTAAATTTCAACCCTCTTCTTGGAATCGCATGCAATATTTCATATTGAGGATAGAATGTTGGAAACATAATCCTTAGGGATTATGGTATTATCTAGAGGAAGAATAGAAATATTCCTAAATGAAGGTGATAAGTTTTAGGAGTATAATAGACCACTTGGAAGATCAAACCAAGGGTTAAAAAAATATATACTTATACATGTATCTAATTAATGAAATCTATCTGATGATTATCTAATAATTTATCCATTTTCATGTGTGTCCAACACATATAATAAATATTATAGAAAATGTCAAAACATATTTACGTTGAAATGATTATGTGAACTTGTCATAATTTGTCTCTACTTCTTTTATAGTTTGAAAATATTACATAAAGGTTAGAATTTTGATCTTCTAATATACATGTAGACAAATGTTTAAATATAACATATTTTGATGAGATGTCATATTATAACATTTTTAAGTACACATTTCACTCTTTCATCAACTTCCATTGTTATTGTGAGTAATTTCCATATTTTTTTGTAAATAATTTGTGAATAAAGAGGGTACATATTGGCAAAAATGTGGCATAAACCCAATTATTCTAGGTGGATACTCCTTTGTTTCATTCACTATAATTTCCCTCCTTCATATTTGTTGTGAAGTATGTATGTTATTAATTAAAGTATCTTACAATGTGACTCTCTAATCTTGTTCTCGAATCTTAAATCAAGATTTTGTTTATTTGGATTTATAATAAATAATGTAGTTTAACTAAGGTAAGGCTCTACCTATGACTTGGAAAATTATTCTCTAGATGAAACAACCTTCTAACAATTGTTTCCTAGTTTACTTGAAATCAAGCAAAGATTTAAAACTATGAAAGTTAAAAACATTTTATATTAAAATATCATGGTGCATTATTTAAAAGGTTTCCATTTCAATAAATATACATAAAATGTTCAAAATATTTTATTTTTCACTGATCATAGCCATATTGATGTGGGTCAACCCCTAAGGACACATGCCATGTTTTTTAATAACATATATTGCATCTATGTAAATGTATTTGGATGGAACATCAACTCATGGTATCATAAATATGTTTTTCACCATTTTGTGACTTTCCATTATGATTGCAAGTTTTCTCTATATTTGATGTATGAGGTCTATGAGAAAAGTGGCCACATTTTGGTGACAAATAGTGTAATAATATGGAAATTTTAGGAGTAATTATTTCTTTGTGGATCTTTCCTTTGTCTAGTGATCTTCAGTAACATGCATTTCTATTAGTTTTATTTTTCACAATGTGCATTCTTAAAATTTGATTTCACAAATATGAAGTTTTCTTAACTTCATACTTGTAGATGCTTGGAATATTTCTCAAATTTCAAATAATATTCTTCAACCCACATCTAAGCAAAGAAAGATTTCTCTTTTTTGTGTTTGTCTTGGCATAATCATGTTAAAAATTCCATATAATTACTTAGTTGATTCATATTGGATAATTATATTGTTTTTCATCCATATCGATGGTTTCAAAGTGGAAAAAGTGGAGGAATCAACTCAAATGACCATTTTTACTAGTGAGGCCCAATTTGACAAATTTGGATTTGAAACCTTTCAGGAGAAGTTTGAGGCATCAAACGATATTTTTTGGGCGATAAAAATTTGTCACTTAAGAATAGCATTCTTTTGTGCTATTATACAAATATAAACCTTTATAAATATAAAATAGTCGTTGTTTAGTCAATTTAGTGTCCTAAATTGCTAACATAAATTATTGACCAGGGCTAGTAAACTGATGAAGTGTGATGCACTATATGTGCCTAAGTATCCATTTTTCTTACTTCGTTGTTTTTAGTGTTTTATTGATGTTTTGGGGTTTTTATGTTTGATGCTTAGTATGCTACTCTATGCTAAAAATATGAAGTTAGATCTATGTCAAAAGGGAGAGAATGAAATGAATTAAAACAAAGTTTATTTGCAAGTTCTGTTCCTCACTAGAAAATGATGAAAATAGAGAGTCCTAATCCATGGATATTACAGCTTCTAAATGAACATTCATGAAATAAAAAGTAACTCAAAACACTACAAATTAATCTGATTCATTTAATTAGAGATTTGTTGGAAGAGCTTGTGAAAAAGATTAATTCTAATGCAATGAGGATCTCCTAAAACATAAAAGGAAATGTTTAAACAAACAGTAACTTAGAACATTACAATGAAATCTCATTCATTTGATAGAAGTTTATTGGAAGAGCTTGATAAAAAGATTACTATAATGTGGTAAGGATCTCCTATGAAATGCTGAAATAACTTATAACATTACAACTAAATCTCATTCATGAGTTAGAGGTTTATTGGAAGAGTTTTTGAAAAAGATTAATCATAATGTGATAAGGATCATCTATGAAACAAAACAACCAATAACTCACAATATTACAACTTAGTCTCATTCATGAATTAGAGGTTTATTGGAAAAGCTTTTGAAAGAGACTAACTGCAGTATAATGAGGATATTATTTTTAACTAAATAACAGAAAATGAAATGCTAATAACTCAGAATATCACAATTGAATCCCATTCATTTAATAGAGATGTATTGGAAGAGCTTGAGAAAGAGACTAACTATAATATCATGAGGATCCTTTATCTGAGAAAATGACATGAAACATAATGCTAAAAGCTATGATTTCAGAAAGCAGTCTAAGTAAGGAAATATGACAAAACAGAATTGAAAATGACTTATCTAGAAAACATGTAAAACCTCCTCGAATAGCAGGGGCCCTCTGCTACCAATTTGGTGAAATTATTCAGCTTCTTAAAGTTGTAATCAAAACAACATCAATGAACTGAACTTCTTTATTGATAAACTCACAAATCTACATCCCATTCCATCTTAAGTTTTGTTACAAAACACTCTCTAATCCTTTCTCTTCTTCTCCTATTTTTTACTACCCTTGATAGGAAAAAGCTTCGCCTATTTATACAAAAATATGAGAAGTTATCTCATTAATGAGAGTCCATGAATCTCTCCCTCTATCTCTAGAGTTACAATCAAAATAAGAAATGATAAGACACATGACTTTTTAGAGTTTCAATACAAATAAGAAATGAGACACATATCTTCTTAGAGTTTCAATACAAAAATAAAATGAGACACGTGTCCTCATGATCCCATGATCTTCTCCACTCAAATTCGAATTTGGTTTTTGGAGGCCACATAAAGGTCTTTTAGAAGCTTCCTTTTGACCTACACATGTCACAAAACTCATAACACATATATAAATATATGAAACTATGTTAATTTTCTAGTTTCTAATCATAAATTCACTTTAAACACATAAAATAAATAACTTTGGAAGACAAGGATCCTAACCCATATATTTATGAAAATGGTTACTTGATGTAGGGTTTTAGGTCAGATAGTTATGAAATGAGAGCTAAATGGTAATGACATAATGGAAATATGTATGAATATGGAAAACACATTTGAGACTCAACAGTCGTCTTAATCAAAGTCTACATGTGTTGTGAAGAAAATCCCCTCTGTGGACAGAGGTGATCTCTCTAGCCCTAGAGTGGGTCTAGCAACGCATGAGGCCAACTAATGAATCATTTCCTAGTTTGTATTCAAAATGGAAGAAGAAGAAGAAGAACCTACCTCTTCTTGATGCTATTGCTCAGTCCTTTGGTGAATACCTTTATTCTAAAATCCTTCAGGCTCTCTCCTAGCTGCTTGTGGCGTTCGAATACCTGTAAGAAATCAAGACACAACAAAAAGAAACATGAAAAGATACATAACATACATCAAATACAAACTAACTAATGGATCAGGGAGTATTAGGCTACTTGCATAGATATCTAAACAAATATGGAAAGTGAAACATCAAATGTGTTAGTGTGAATTTTAATCACAAGTGTACGAAAAAAGCTCACTTTAGCTGTGCATAAAAAACAGCCCTAACATCAAAGATGGCTGCCAATTTCCTTAGATCTGAAGTTAGTTGACCAAGATAAATGCTAAAAAATCTAGATCTATGCAGTTAAAGACATTAAACAACAAATAAAAGCAAGAGTTTCTCGATGCATCTGATAGACAAGAAAAGAATATTTTTAAAGAACTTTGTATTTATGACACCTGGGAAGGGAACATAGAAAGATGTTACCAGTCCCCCTCAATGGGATGGGTTCTTGTATGTCCTCAGAACTTCAGATCTAAAATTTCTCTCTCTTGATGGAGTAGAAAAACCAGACAAAAATGGAACTCAAAGGGAGTTCACAAGCAAAAAGATAGAAAAATATGACAATGATGGAGGATCAAAGTCAGACCAAAATTATAGATCTAGAGTGATATTTAGGAAAAAAAAGGTTGGGAGTGAATGGAAAAACCCTTCTATTTATAATAAAATATTGAGTTAGTCTAGATATTGGTGCATAATTAAAATATTATTAACCAAATCTAGATCCAAGTTTTATGGAATCTCTTATTATATTTGTTGGAGGGAAAAAGAATTTGAATTTGGCCAAATCCCTTTATTTGTAAATAATAAAGAAATAAATGATTTATTTATTATTTTAAGGATGTGGTTGAGTAATAATTAAATAAATAGTGATTTATTCAATTATTTATAAATGATTTAGTTAGAATTAACAAGGAATATTATTTAAATAATGTTTAAATAATTATTCCTAGAAAATAATAAGATAAATAATGATTTATCTAATTAATTTTCCTATTTTGGGTAAATATGACCAGGAATATTAATTAAACAACTATTTAATTAATTATCCCTTGAGGAAAATAAAAAAAATATGGATTTATTCAATATTTCCTCATGGGGTTTCTTGTTTAGGCCATAAACAACTTAATAAATTAAGGATTACTAAGTTATTTTTCATAGTGAAAGAAAATTTAGTTAGGGTAAAATTGGTCTTACATGGTGTACTTTGGTCCATCTAATAGTAATAGGTTAGATGACCAAAAATTGGTGTAACAGATTTCCCCCCAATGTGTGAGAGTTAGGAGCTAATCGTATGATCGACGTACGTCGTAAGAACTTCAATCACCAAACATCAAAGGGGAAGTCAGAGAGATAGAAATATAAGGTAGACTAAAGTGCTAGAGGACAAGACCCTTAGGAGGCAAGACTTACAGGTGCGACAAGTCTCTTTTATGAGTGAGTACCTATTCTACAAGAGGCGGGGGAGGCATACCTATGCCCGATGACACAAAGTACAAAGAATAATGTGTCCAGTAAAAAAGGGACTGAACTATATAGTACATGCTGGCATAAACATGGGCTAGATAAAAACATGATAATGGATCCCACATACATACTTTTACTGGGATAACAGTTAGGAGTTATACAATAATATCTGAGTACACGAGATATAAGTACAGCCAAAGAGGCCATGTAAATAGGAGAGGGCTCTAAAAATCTAAATGATACATGCAAACTAGAAGGCGCTGCAAGTGGCTGAGGCTGGAATCATCGAATCTGCGGAGTTGCATCGAAGGTTGTAATGAAGAGGTCATCTGGGCATGTGGGGGGCTACCTGAAGGGCCACCCCCTCATGAGGTCTGAAAAATATCACACACACCTGGGAATCACCGATACAATCTGTTGCATCACTGAACCATCAAGTATATGGATCTCGATCATGTCGTAAGGAGCTGGAGCTGAGAAACGATCAAGTAAAAGAGAAATAAGGAGTCCCTTTTCCTAATCCGAGGTACCAAACAAGAGTGGAAGCTAGAACCAAGGTACACTGCCCTTTAGACTTGTCTTCTAGAATGAACGAGCTAATGTCAACAAAAGGAGGTCTACCATAGGTGAGGGAATAAGGGATCCTCAACTAAGGAACGAGAGATATTAGTAGAGTGTTGGGCAGATTGATACCAGGGATGATGATGGAATGGGGGGTATTGAGTAGCAGGCTGACAAATTCCCTTGTTAGAGCATGAAGGGCATGGATGACCTAGTAGCGACTTACACAATATAAAAGGGGATAGGGGACAATATGACTGAAGGCCATGGTGTGCGACAGGAGAGAGGGAAAAAGAAATGAAGGATGGAGAACTATGGTGAGATACAAAGGGACTTAGGATAGACTCCATGAATGTGACATTGACTCAACTTGGATGCTCTAAATAAGGGTGAATCGATGATGCTGCCAAACAGAATAGGCCGAGTGGGGACCATAAAAACATGAGTAGAAGGTGGGTACTCACAACGAAAATCGACACGAGCGTGGAAAAGTATGAAGGCAAAGTGGTGCCCCAAGTACAAGTGTTGCAAGTGAAGGAATTCGATTTCGAGGAGTGGTGAAGTGACCCTTCTTGGAAAAAATGTGTCCGAGTGAAGTATCAAATAAAACAAAAACTAACAGATACCCATTTGAGAGCTCGGTGAGAGATTTCCAACGGTACAGACGATTTGTCAAACTAAGCTATGGTTTGGCCACAACATGCGAAAGAAAAATATGGGGTTTCTCTTTTAATAAGGAATTTTCCCTCCAAATTCACTCATTTGCAAGTGTAGCTATGGTAAATGTAGAGAGGAGAAAAGGCCCTAAATCTTGCGGCGATCGTAGCAGACAAACCGACCGTTGGAATCGAGATCCTTCAGTTGCAGGTAAGAGGCCTAACCCTACTCTTTCATTTAAGGGGATCAAAAATTTCAGTTTAGGCACCCAGAGCTCATGAATAGGCTGGGTCACACTTTTTGGGGTCTGTTCTGTGACCTGGGTAGCAGGTTCTGGGTTGAAAACTATGACCTATCCCAGGAAATGACCTGAAAGGTGTGACCTATTAGAGAAAGGAGTTTTAATGCTGTTTTTGGCTGAGAGCTGGGATTTTTATGGTTGAAGGGTATAGGTGCCCCCAAGCATGTTATGGTCATGGAAAATGTATTTATAAAGGGGAATATAAACACATTTTTAATGATGTAGTGTGGCATTTGTTTTTGTTATGGTTATGTAGTTCGAGAAAGGGAATGGAGGATTACCAATCTCTTTTGGTACTCCATATATGAAGAAAATGGACTAAGTTTCTGGGTTGGCATACATGGTGCCACTATCCCAAAGAGTGGATTTTGATATAATGAACTGGTGCTCACCTAGAAAACCCACAGGCTGGTCAACAACAATGTCTAGGGGACTTGGTTGTTGATGTAAGATGAAGGAATGATGAGGGGGATCATTCCTAGAGTGATCTGAAGTGATATGGGGCTCTAGAGGTTCTTATAAATGGGGAAGAATAATAGCACTAGAGTCGACATGACCATATGCATTAGGAGATTTGTGGAGAATTTCTTCTCCTGGCCTCTCCAATATGGGTGCCCCCTTACCCAAACATTGGGTTTCAATGTAAGGGCCACAAGGTGTATGTGGTTCAAATGCATGCGTTCGATGTAAGGGGGGATAGGTAAAGTTATGGGTGGTGACTACTTCCATAATGTTGTCATCGCAATAGAATATGGGGTGACTGGTGGAAGAAAGACCACGTGGTGTGGTAAAGCTACCTGACTCATCATCATGAGAAGTAAGGTTCACATGTGCATCGTCACAAAGGGTGACGAAAGAACAAGTAGATGAAGGATCCACCAATGTTGAGCCCAAGGTGATCACTAAAAGGAGGTCAAGCGAAACATAAGGGGAAGTCCCAAGGGGGTCTTCCACCATGGATCTCATAAATGATGACAGGTAGTGGACTATGGCCAAAGACTCCGTCATATTAACATTAGGAGGTTGAATGTAAATGGGAGTGGATGTGTCCTCTATTTTTGATGAAGCAAAACACGCAAATAATGGAGCAGTGGAATCGTTGTGCTTGGCCTCGAATTGGCGAACCGCTTCCAAAGAGGAGCGGTGCTCTTCGAGGCGGGGACAGAGGTAAGTATAGTGGCCATGGAAATCACACAAAGAAAAAGGGTGATTTGTGTGCAAATTATTGAGTTTCCTGGCTGAATCAGGTAAAGTAACATGGAATTTTGGGATATCAGACTCAGGAAACACTTCGTTAACCATGGGCTTGAGACAAGGCAACTCAGGACAATTATGGGTGGCGTGTCCGACAACATCACACAAATTACACGAAGGTGTTCACTTTAGAGGCTTAGGAGGAGAAGGTGTTGTTTGGGCAGTTGTGTCCTTAGGCGCCTTCATGCGGTCTTTGCCCCCTCACTTGAGGCTTTCGCAATAGGATTAGGTTCCTGTTGAGGTGGTTGAGGCACAGAAGAAAAGGGAGGGGTCATGGCGACCAGTTGGACTGGGGTTAGAGCAGTGTAAGGTTTGGGCAGACCAGGCGAAATAGTGGTTGGGGGATCAATGTACCAGAATGGGATCCCCAGGGTCATGTTAGGAAGGGATAAGGTAGCCATAATAAGTACCGAAAATATTCCAGGAGGGGGATCTAGAAACGGTATCTGACTGGAGGGGTAATGGCCAAGCGGGATAGCTCCGAGATGGTTAAGGCTAGGAGGAACTGTTCCAGTAGGGTAGATAGGCTCATGGATACTAGTTGCAGATGAGGGGCCTTGGGGAGGGTGTCCTAAAGGCTGAGTCGAGGTTCTAGGAGCAGGTTGCGGAGGGCAGGGCTACTGACTAGTCGAAGTGAACCACTTGAGGGTGCACCGGGACAATTGCATCATGTAAACGTTCGATGAGCTGGGATCAGAGACAGTTGGAGGAAGACCAGAGAAAGAACCAAGAAAAGAGGACTATTTGTAGACTCTGGGTGAGACATTGGTGAAAGGTTTGAATATATATATATATTTTTTTCCACCGAAGAGATGATGGGCTCAGGTGAGGTTGACTTCGGTTCGTAATATGTGAACTAGTCGATGGTGACTATATTTCCGTTATGAGGAATGCATATCTTATAGTGAACCATTGATGGGATATCAGAAATCGCATAAGTGTAGCTACGACCCACTAGAATGTTGTAATCTAAGGGGGCATCAATTACTTCTATGTCAACACAAACAATCTTTCCCACAAGAGTAATAAGACAATTACGGAACAGACCAATGGGATGGGAAGAGTGGCCATCCCACGCTTGGACGGTGATAGTGGAAGGGGCCAACTCAGGAGATCCGATTTGCTTCCAAACCAAAGGGGACATCACACAGGTTGATGCCTCCTCATCAATTATACAAGGAGGGCGTTAGCATTCCAGATCTTGACAGGGATTTGGAAGGCGACGGAAGCAGGAAGGGGAGGATGTTCTAACCGGTCAACATTGGAGACGATCAAATGATCATCTGAAGGATCCACAATTCCCATGGAATTTAGTATATATTTTCATTATGAAGGGCATGACTGGAGGAGTTCCAGCATTGAGATAGCAGCAGGAGATTGCTCCAAATCATATACTATACTATACGAATGAGCAGTTTTTCCAAAAGTAGCATTTCAGCGTAATGGTCCTTTGGGGATCTTGGGATGAACCTGTACCTTAGGCTCAGGGATTTATAAAGTACCATTGGTTGTCGAAAGAGGCTCTATGGAACCTGAAGAAGGGGGCTTGGGGCAGATGTAGCGGGAGGCTTGTTGTACTGACAAGACCGAGTCTGAAGGTTGAGGTCAACGGTAATGGGTTGGTCAGAGTTCATCATGAGAATATGGTAATCAGAGGTACCAGATGGAGGAGGTTGAGTGGCCGCCTGACCTTCAGGGGGTTGGGTAGCCACAAATCCTTGCTGGGGGAAAGGAATGGTAAACACAACTGGCTGGATAGGTGCATCATTGGGAGGAACCAAAGGGGAGGCTTGCTGTCCTCACAATGCTACTTGAGTCTCCCACATCTCACACATCTGAGGTAAAAGAGGAAAATCGTGGGTGTAGTAACCATAATCACCGCAACAAGAATGAGGCTTATTCGTGCGAACATGCCTATCCTACTTGAGCTAAGTGCTCTGTTGTTGGTTAGCAGTGTTAGGTGCATTCCCTTGGGGATTAGGTCCCAGATTACCTGGGGCAGATTGATTTTGGGTGCCTATCCTCTTATTTTTGAAAGTAGGAGGATTGGTTGCACCCTGTTGTGCATACACCTACCCCTCAGGGGGTGGTGGCTTCTGTTGTGGGGGTTGAGAAGGAAATGGAGGCGAGGGTGCTAATGCTGGAGGAGTTGGAGCACCAGGATGTGGATACAGACAGTAAGGAGGTTGGGTAAACTTATGGTAAATAGGTTGGGAAAAAGGAGCAGGCATTCCATATCCTAGATACATGCTACCGGGAGGGGGAAAAGTGCTAGAGGAGCTGGCCCTTCCCTAAGGGAAACCATAACCCATGGGAGGATAAGTGTACGGATGAGAAAGGGCTCCAACGATGCCGTCGATGGCATGGGATGCCCTCGGTGCGTTGGCACCACCTGGTCTAGGGAGATCAGGTAAGACGGTATAAACATAACCAGATTGTGCATAGATCAGGTCATATTTTAACGCAATCTGGAGAGCAGCTTCTTCGGTCTGAGGGAAATGATATGCGACATCTTTTCCTATAGCAGGAAAAAGATATTTGAGAAACCAGTCCATGTAGACGCGGTCTTCGAAGGTAGCAGCTCGACATAGGCTCTATCTTCTTTGCCATTTCTGGACATGATCGGATAGGCAGGTCGTAAACAATTGACGAAAAGAGGTCAAAATTTCGGTACCAGTGTCACAATGAAGGGGAAGCTGGAAGTAAGACAGAAAAGCCTGGGCAAGAGTTGCAAAATTAGTATGAGAGGAGGAGGCCTGGTCAACATACCACTTAGAAGCTTCTCTAATAAGCGTACGCTGGAAAAACCAAAGATAGACAGAGTCATCAGTGATGGAGTTAGATGAACACCACATGTGGAAAGATCGAACATGGCTTTTAGGATCATCTCCAGCAAGAACTTCAAACTTGGGGATGTCGTAAGGGAGCTTTGTTGGCATAGAATGCCAACTAGGATCATGGAGTATGGGGTCATTGATCAACTGGTTAAAATCGAGAAGATTGAGGCCTGCCATATAAGGGAGCAAGGGAGCAGCCGAGATGTTTCCTCTTGCGATCCCACTAGTAGTATTCCCAGCATTAGGGCTGGGGCTACCACCAACGTTAACTCCTGAACTAGACATGGTGAAGGTGACAGGGGGAGAACCGAGGATAGAACTAGAAGGGGAACCCAATGAACCAGAAGTGGAGTTAGAATGGGGACTCAGTGGAGGACTAACTCGAATCCTACACAGAGGAGTAAGTCTTCCTAATGGAAACTGAATATGAAGGTCAAGAAGTCTCCGGGATAAATGATTTGGGGGCGCAATGATGGAAGAAAAAACATGGATCACAAAAGGAAGAGATATCAACAAGGGCAAGGAGGTGCAAGATCAAATGATTACAATGTCGAAACAAGGGCAGAGAGGTGTGGGATCAAATGATTACAATGTTATAGTCTTGGCCTGCCGGTGTAAACCAGGCGCTCTTCACTTAGGGTGTGTGTGTTAAGTGTGTTAATTTTAATTTTTAAACCCAGACGTGTGTAGAGAAAAATAAAAAATGTGTTGTATAACTGTAAATAAATTTGAAAATAACAGTAAAGTAAATTGAATATGACATAAAATAAATAGCTAAATATGTATCAATCTAAACCCAAGGAGGCAGGCTTCCCAACAACTAGTCTATGGGTGGGAAAAATCTAGTCAAAACACATAAAAATAGCCAATGGATCTAAATTCGGGAGGGACAATGATCTAAAGGTAAGATCTGCTAGAAATAGGTGCAGAAAACAACAACAAACTAGAGGGAAAAGTGCTGCAAATGAGGTAGCGAAAGGCTACAGCCTGAAAGGGGACCGTAGAGGAGGACCAAAAAAAACTGAAAAGAGGTGTTTTGGATGGATGAATCACCAATCTGAAATGGATTTGAAGGTACAGGATTAGATCTGAAAAATGGCTGAACACACTGAAATCTCAGACAACCTACTTCCCCTAAACTCCTCCTAGAAAGGTGGAAGCGTACTGAAGCCCTAGGGCGCTAGGTTCTCACTTCGATGAGTAAAATAGAGCAAGCACAGGTCAAAAATGGGTTGAGATGGAGGTAAAACAACCCTGAACAGTAGCCCAGACAAACCCAGTAAAATTACAAAAAATTCCGCAAAAAGTACGGGTCGCAGTTTCTAACCTGATTTCTGCAGAGGTCGTAGGTTTGAGGCTGTTTTCTGCGTCCTGAAGGTTGAGGTCATAGGTTTTGGCCCAAAAAGTGTGACCTACACTTCCGACACTCTTAGGAGTAGGTTTCCAAAAAAAAATTCGTCTCAGATACGATTGATACCTGTCACCTACGCAATAGGCCCGGGAACACACGGAAGTTAGAATTTTTACTATTTTAGGGTTTTAATGGTTAAAAACAACATCAAGAAAAGAAAAACAAGAAGCTGAAGAAAAAAAACTAGGGTTTGAATTAGTTGGTCATGTAGGGATATGAAAAATGACAACGGTCGTAATCATAAACCCTTGTGGAGTCACGAGTTGTTAGTGTGAATTCTAATCGCAAGCGTATGAAAAAAGCTCACTTTAGCTATGCATAAAAAATAACCCTAACATCAAAGATGGCTGCCAATTTCCTTAGATCTGTAGTTATTTGACCAAGATAAATGCTACAAAATCCAAATCTATGCAGTTAAAGACATTAAATAGAAAATAAAAGCAAGAGTTGCTCCATGCATACAATAGACAAGACAAGAATATTTTTAAATAATTTTGTATTTATGACACCTCGGAAGGGAACATAGAAAGATGTTACCAGTTCCCCTCAATGGGATGGGTTCTTGTATGTCCTTAGCACTTCAGATCCAAGATCTCTCTCTCTTGATGGTGTAGAAAATCCACACAAAAATGGAATTCAAAGGGAGTTCACAAGCAAAAAGATAGAAAAATATGACAATGATGGAGGATCAAAGTCAGACCAAAAGTATAGATCTAGAGTGATCTTTAGGAAACAAAAGGTCGCGAGTGAATGGAAAAACCTTTTTATTTATAACAAAATATTGAGTTAGTCTAGATATTGGTGCATAATTAAAATATTATTAACCAAATCTAGATCCAAATTTTATGAAATATTTTATTATATTTGTTGGAGGGAAAAAGAATTTGAATTTGGTCAAATCCCTTTATTTGTAAATAATAAATAAATAAATGATTTATTTATTATTTTAAGGATGTGGTTGAGAAATAATTAAATAAATAGTGATTTATTCAATTTTTTACAAATGATTTAGTCAGATTTAACAAGCAATATTATTTAAATAATGTTTAAATAATTATTCCTAGAAAATAATAAGATAAATAGTGATTTATCTAATTAATTTTCCTGTTTTGGGTTAAATATGACCAGAAAAATTAATTAAACTACTATTTAATTAATTATCCCTTGAGGAAAATCAAACAAATATGGATCTATTCAATATTTCCTCATGGGGTTTCATGTTTAGGCCATAAACAACTTAACAAATTAAGGATTACTGAGTTCTTTTTCATAGTGAAATCAATTTTACTTAGGGTAAAATTGGTCTTACATGGTGTACTTTGGTCCATCTAATAGTAACAGGTTAGACGACCAAAAATTGGTGTAACAAAATGTATTATTAATTATAGAAAAAAGGAAGCATACAATCGTGGCCTTGATGTTGGAGACCTCCCTTTGATGATTTCCAAGTCCAAACTAAGTCTCTTCAAGAAATCCTTCTCCCACATGGCAATTTGGGCATAATCACAGTATAGGGATGCAAAGGACTAATCATCAGGAAAAACCGACCAATAGTGGAAGGATGGGATTCAATTTATAGGCAGGGAGAGGGAGTTAGGGATCCATAAAATAAGGAGCAAGACCCACTTCTCAAGGGAGAATTTCTTAATGATAAGATCAAGAACTCCAAATGAGAGAGCTCGAGCATATTTATATCGAACCATATCCAGCTTGTCGTTCTGGAAGCTTCTAGTGCACGAAGCTTCTCCTCCATTTCAAGAAACACTACCAGAAGAGGTTCAGCGCACTTTTTCCTATAAAAAATCATGCTTTCAGTGCTAGGTCAAAGTGTTGCAACATGCCATCAGCACAGGCAAGAAACTAGCAAAGAGCGTTGACCCAAAAAATTAGGTTTTAAGTTGAGCTTCTTCATAAAATATTCAAGGAAGCTTCTATTGGTCTTCAAGGGATATCTTGATGTATTCTCCATGATGGATATACTGCATGGTTCTCATCTAAGGGCACTTCAGGATCAGGGACAGGAAGTGAACGAGGTGAAAAATTATTGTGTAATAGATTCCCCCTAAAGCATGAAGACAAAACATGGAGTGATGGGTGAAATGATTTATGAACCAAGGCATGGACTTGGAATATCGCCACGAGACCTAAAAATCAAGCATATATAATAGATATTTGACATCTCTATATGAATAATGAATCCTCAGCATGGGTGCAGGCATCTGACTAGAAGGGATCATATATAAGGATCCATGGAATGGATGCAACCATCCGAATGAAAGGATCAAGTAACAAAGATCCACGACATGGACGCATCCATCTGTATAGAGGGAGATATGTGTACAATCATGAATAACTCATAACTCAATGCAACTTGGATTTATCAAAAAGAATCCAGGGTCTTCATCTCTATCTCAACCCAACCAGTAGTACGAATCCTATCATGTGAATAGATGTGCTAAATTCAAACATGACAGAAAGCCACCTGATTACTGGTCAATGATAAAAACCGTTAACAGGAACAAGAGAAACAACCAATGATGAAAATGGTTATCAAGGCACAACAGTACAAGCCACAAGTGTGAATCATTTAGTTGAGGTCGAACACTCATAGAATCATCCGATCGAAGTTCAATGAGGTGCACCTATCATCAAATGTGAAGAACTTGCCATTGAGGCATGCAAGCTCTAAGGTACTGAAAGGTGTTTCTAGATCATCTTCCCAGATAATGAGCTGGAGTTGATAGGAAGTGATCCATCGAAGGAGGGCCATAATGTATCCCACATTATCGACATGAAACAAAGGATATAATAGAGTAGATGAAAGTAATATAGGACTATAAGTGAAGGTCAAATAAAATTTATGAATGGTAAGATATTGCAGATAAGACTTCTCTTGAACATATTGGTGACACGACTCCATAGTGTGGCATCATTTGACTTAAAATGGGATCAGAGGTCATGATGAAAAAAATGGTCATTATATGAGAGGAAAATTGATTTTCCAAACCCAAGAATACAACTGGCGAATAAGGATATCCCCAACCCGACACGAGCCACAAAAAAGTGTCCTATTCAAGAGTGACATGCTACCTCAAAACACATGGGAAGTTTCACTTTATATGTTCCCCCGTTATTGCTAACCAATACCTCTTTATTTGTGATATAAAGTTTAAAGAGGATAGCATATGCTTAGCATATATGTTCATTCTTTGAATTGATCCATCCTAGTAAGTTTAATGAGCCCTAAGAAGGAGTAACTCAATCTTGTCACAGTGACAAGTATTTCGCCATTTAAGTTTTAAGAGTCCGACGAAAGAGTAACTTAGTGTCTTCTTCATGTTTACGGATTTTGAAAAAGAGACAAAAAAGAAAACTCCCTCAATTCCCTTTTCATAAATCATGCCTCGAATTCGTAAAGGTAGAAAACAATATCCAAGAGAACCTATTGACCATGTTCGATCAAGGTATTCCTTTTTCGTAAATAGTCAATCTTAGCTCGAAAAAGTGGTAGACATATACTGAGATGACCTTAATCCATTTAATTTAACGAGTTCAAAATGAAAAGTACTCAACGATATTTTGATTTTTCAAGAGTCAGAAAAGAGCTTAAATATGACTCCAGGGGGGTTCCTTTTTCTTTTATTTTTAACGAGTCTAAAAAAGAGATAAAAAAAACTTGTTGTGTCAGTAAAAAATGATCACTGTCACCATAGAAAAAGATCAACTTACTGCACAAATAGAAACACACCTCACTGGTATCAAGAAAAATAATAAAAACATTTTTACCATTTCACTCTGGGTAAATTGGAGAACTCATTTTTATCCCATTTTCCTCTGATTTTCAGGCAAGTGGTACGGAAAATCCACGATACCAATTGATTATCTGTCAGTTGTAGGTAAGATCTTTGTCTCTTCTCATCATTTTTATGCCATTTTTAAGCCACTTGACTTGGAAAATTTGTGGTTACGAGGATATTTTCAAACTTTTATATTGTGGGCGATCAACGTGGGTCGGACCTATCGGGCCTGCGCCGATCGCCCATAGTACATTAGGCCAGTGTGCTATCAGTTCATATTTAATTCTGACAGTCGCGATGGGCACAAAGAAAATTTTTAAAACAAAAAATCTCCATTCTTAATGGTTTATTTCCAAATTTGATCCATTGAAAACTCCTAAAATATTATTTATGGATGTTTTTCAGGTGATTTCGATGAATATGGCCATCGAATGGAAAGAAAAATTCCATGCGGCAGAATATCATCAAGCTGCCCAAGATCCACAAGGTACCAATGCTTTGAGAAATTGTAGTTTACTTAAGTTCTTTCATACTTTTGGACTCAGATCTCAACTTGAGCTACTGGAATATCTCATTGGACTATGGGATGTAGATCTTCATATTTTTATCATCAGGGACCAAGAGACTAAGATAGACCTATCAGACATCTATTTCATTAGTCGATTTTCCAGGACAAAAGAAAGAATACAACTCTCTAGAGCTAGTACTGGGGGTGAGAGCACAAGTATGCTCATGAGGAGACATTGTCCTGATGTCGAGAATACCACAAGAGGAAAGGTAGACATTAAAACTATCACCAATATACCTCTGAGGACAATATTACACTCTATGGCTCGCGTAGCTGGGGCTCACGCATTGCATGAGGCAATGAAGTCTCAGTTTTTGTATGTCGTTGACAGCCTTTCTCCCGCCATGTTCAACTAGTGTGAAGGATTGTTAGTTAATATGAAAATCCAACTCACAAAATGAAAAACTCGACAACTGAAGCAATTTGGATATGGATCCATATTGTTCACACTCTTCTTGGAGCATGTAACATCCAAAAATAGGAAAAGACAGTAATACACAACACAATAGCTGGAAACTACAACAATGTACAAATAAACTGTAAACACCATGAAAATAGCCAGAATAGCTAAGAAATTTTATTAAAAAGGAGGTGGAAATACAAGTAAAACAATGCTAAAAAATAATAGCACTCAAGCCAACAGAGATGGATATAGTGACCATGAAGTCCTCTTAATGAAGGAATTGCGTAACTACTGATCTACTTGAGGCCATACTGCATTGTCCCTACTGAAAATGTTGGAAATATAACTAATTTCTAAAAGGGAATGTGTAGATCAAAATGTTCCAGATCTCAGATGATGTCGAGATTTCAGATCCGGGATTTATGATGAAAACCCAAAATAACCCAGAAAGGATTTCCATTTTTGTTTATTTTGGAAAATCACCCTCCTAGGGCTTGCAATATACAACTGCAGGGTATGCAGATATATGGCATGAAATAAAAATAAATATGGCTGCAATAAGATACAATCAACTCAATGCATGAAGGGTTGATCCCTCCTCCTGATCTCCAAGCTAGAAGCTTGAGATCTAGCTCCTCCTTCCTCCTCTCAAGTTGCAGCTGCTGAATACACAAATGTTGGAATTGTCTGCACTGTTAAGAGGGCTGAAGCTCTAGCCTACTACTGAATGATGGAATATATCTCACAGCTGACGGTAATAATCTCACCAAAGTGAGGGGATGATCCCTCATAGGATTCCAAGCTGAAATACTTGGAACTTCCTTCCTCCATTGGATCTACACTGTTGGACTGTGCAATTCCTGGAGGAACTATTGCTGTATGGAAGTGTAGAATGATGGCCTGATTTTGGATATCACAATGATGCTCCTGGAAGACTAAAATATAAGCACAAGGTGAAAGGATGGTTCCTCCACCAGTTTCTTAGCTGAAATGCTAAGAACTACCTTCCTCCTCTTAAACCCTCAAGCAGGAATGCCTAATTCTTGAATCTGTATGTGATGTAGAGAGGGGCTAAATGTGGCACCAATGAGGGTGGGATTCCCGCTCAGGAAAACCCGTGTGCTAAACAACATTGCAGACTTAGCTAAACAACTGAAGCGTGCAAAGAAATGTCAAATGAAAAAACAAGATCTAAATTCAGAATCATGCTTTCTATGGCTTCCCTCACCTTCGTTTTATGCTTTGTGAGCCTCCTCTAGCCTTGTCCCACCTCATTACTGCACTGCTCATGTGGCCACTAGATTAATACCGCGTTGTCTTTCCATGATCTCCATCATCTCTGCAGCTACTATCCACTCCCTCCATCATGTGTGCATTTAATTCACTACTTCCTCCATCACCACATCATTACTTCTTTATAATCTTAATTTTATTCCTCCACTATCTCCATCATATTCTTCATCAATGCTCTATGATATCCACTCTTATTTCATTAATACGCTGCTCCACTACTCCATAATGCTGATCAACTATCTAACTAACCCACATTCACACAACAAAAGTGGATTTTATTCATATAAGGGGCTTATGGGTCCCTCCATTCCTTTTATTTACTTAATTAATAACAAAAAGTAAGAAATCTAATATTCCAATTAACTGATGGAAAATTGGGAATATTATAGTCCTCCCCACAAAAATGTTGCTTGTCCTCAAGCAACTGCAAAAGTAGATGTTGCAGAAATCCATCTCCCTCCAAATGGCATCCTCATATGGAAGGTCTCCCCATCTGCTCCAATGTGCTATGTATGCCTAGCTCCATAGATGTCTTTCTATAATGTATAGAATGGCCTCCAAATGTGTAGTTATATTCCTCTCCTCATTAATGAATCCCCAAGTGGCAACCATATACTATCCAAGATCCTCCTCTCTGCATGATATATATGAAAAGGAGTGGTTTCTTCCCCAAGTGGAAAGTCCCAACTCATGAACTATCTCTCCAACCCATGCTACATGGAGTAGACTGTATCTCTCCATGTTCCCATCCTTGGCCCTGTTGTCCTTGCTTGCTCCAAGCATCATCTCAACATTGTGTAAAATAGGAAATAGAGACATATGGGTTGACATGTAAAATGTCGGACCATACTCTCCTAATAGAAACCACCGTAGAAATGCCTCTTGCTACCACATCACACCATCATCATACCAAGTATGGTATCCATACTCTCTCAAGAGAAGCCACCACAACAATGCCTATTGCTGCCACACCATCTCGTCATCATACCAAGTATGGTGGCCATACTCTCCTAACAGAAGCCAACACAACAAGACCTCTTGTTTCGATCCTACATCATCATTATGCAAGGTATGGGAGAATGTCAACCCATATTCTCCCAAGAGTAACCAAAGAAGAAATGACTCTTGTTGCCACCTCACATCATCATAATGCAAATCATGGAGCAACAACATACTGATTGACATGTAGATGTCACATTAGACAAAAAAAACCAAGTTCCTTGCTACCACATCATGTGAGTGCCACAGAATGTCCAAAACAATGATACATCTATTGACATATGATATGTCATGTGATGGCCAAAATCTCTCAAAAGTAACCAGTGCAGCCATGCCTCTTGCTGTTGCATCACACCAGTACTATGCAAGGTATGGATCATACAAATGTGAAGTGTTGGGTAGTAACCATACTCACCCAAAAGAAACCAACGCATGTTAATCAAGGTTGTCATTGATGTGAAAATGGCTTTGACTTAGATGTCAATATTCTTGAGATGCATGGTTCCAGATGATGATGTCTTGCCCTAAGAAGTTACCAAGTGTCTAATTGGTGATATAGTCCCTAAGTACAAGCCCATGATGTGAAGAACTATATTTAATGAAGCCATACTTGTGATTATGTTATAATCTTATATGACCAAACTTAATGATGGTGTTTGATGAATATTGGAAGACTAAGTGATGATGTGATTGATGATTGAAAGATACCTTCCTAATGATACTACCTATAATATATCACTACGCCACTATGTAATACACTCATTGCTGATTTCCTACCATGAACCTATGATGAAGGTGTTAA
Source organism: Pinus albicaulis (assembly GCA_034641835.2). Classification (NCBI taxonomy): domain Eukaryota; kingdom Viridiplantae; phylum Streptophyta; class Pinopsida; order Pinales; family Pinaceae; genus Pinus; species Pinus albicaulis. The sequence continues at coordinate 1,327,478,076 of CM076578.1, forward strand.
ACAATGAAGAAGCCAAAACCATGAAGAAGCCTAAAAATAGAAGCCTATCTGCCCTACCTCAAATTCTGCACTAATTAATGACCAATCACATTAAAAAGTGTTTTTTAATATCTTAGAGGAAGCCTCTTAATTTGATACCTATGCCATGTTTTAGAGCATAATTTTTCCTTTCCAATGAGCTTACTTGGCCCAAAACTCCAAGTGGTTTGGGAGATATGAATTTTTCAAGTTAAGGAAATAAATTTGTCCTTGAGCCGAGCTATGCTAGCCTACTCATGTCGGCCTCCAAATAGGGACATATCTTTTTATTGTCATTACAAATAAACCTACTTATATACAGTTCGAGATTCATTTTCTCACCCTTTAACTCGGTCAACAACACAGAGAAGAGAAAAAATTGTTCACAACTCCTGAACAAAAGAAGGAAGAGACAAGGGAATTTTTGATAAGGGTTTCTTGGTGATATTTTGGTTTAGATTATTGAAGATTACAATGACTGTGCTTGATTATAGTGATCAGATTCTAGACAACTCAGACTAAGTTCACACAGCAACTCAAACAGTAAAAGTATGACAAGAACAAAGGCTCGGACTAAAGGATTGTGACTTGATCAAAGGACTGAGAACTTAGACATGTGTTAGGGGGATGTAATAAATTTGTGACAGTTCTGTTGAGGAGAGATAGTATTTTGTAAATCTTGTGCAAAAGACTTCAAACCTATTGCAATACCTTCAGACCTGTACAGAGAGCTGTAAAAACTTCAGGAGCTGCCATACTTCTTGAACATGTGATAAAGACATATGCTTGGATAAAAACAGTGATATAAACTCCCACAGAAACTTGTCATATAAAGTTCAGACTTCGGAATTAAGGTCAACATCTCAAACTTGATTGGGTTTCCAGATTCGAATTAGCTACAAGAGCTTAGAAAATGATTGGGTGCTTTGACTTAACACTTCATATATGTGTGGAGAAGTCTCACTCAGATTATATATGCTACAACATCCTATGGAGGATTAGTAAGTTGTCACCATACTTCAACTTAGATTGCAGTGGCTTGAATATTGACATATTTTTCGCAAAAATAAGTGCAAAAGAATCAATTGATTCTCTTGAAAAATAAAGCACTTGAATATTTGGAAAGTAAAGTTTGATGATGACAGTTTGAATATATTCTTGTAGTAGACGCTGGAGCAACCTTGAAGCAAATCTAGAAGCAATCTACTTAAGCATTGATTGAAGACTTGTTGGAGTTTTTCATTGGAGAACTGTTGAAGACATATTGAATCATCCTTGAAGCAGCAGTGTTGAGGTACTATTGAAGATATTTTTGAATACCATGATGCATTATTCATCATGAATTAACCCTCGAGATCTTTTTTTTTGGTACCATGAAGAGTGGTGGGGACACCTTCATGTGAAGAACAAGGTTGTCATTGATGACGTGACATGGAGACTAAGTAAGGGGACAACTGAATATTGTCAAGGCTCGTTGAAGAAGAATTTGGGAGTCGTGAAGAACAACCAAACATATTTTGATGAAGTGAAGCTAAGGGTTGGAGCCCAAGAGTTTGGAGCCTCATAGAGATAAGGTCGGTGCCTTGGAAGATATGGTTGGATCCCTAGAAGATTAGAGTCCTCAAGAAACTAGGTCAAAGCCTATACCAGAGATAGGGTTGGAGCCCTAGAGGTTGGTGCCTCAAATTGACAAGGTCAGAGCCTTGGAAAGACCAAGTCGGTGCTTGGCACAATATAGGTTGGATCCTGGCAAATTAGAGTCTTCATATAGGGTTGGAGCCCTATATCATTATTGTAATTTACTTATTGTAAAAAGGAAATTAATAAAAGTATCTATTCCATCATTGTTCATTTTGTGTTCTAAATATAAGTGATCTAACTGGTAAAATTAAAATTTTAAAAGAAATACTGATTCACCCCCTTCTCATTATTTCCAACAGTGCAGCCATGCTTCTTGTTGCCCCATGTCATAAATCTGTAAGTAGCCTTTCAACCACTTTCTCATCATCCTCACCCATCCATCCAACTGTGGGTGATGGCTCCTATCATGCTCCAGCTTGGTATCCACCCAATGGAGAATACCATCCTCCCCAATCTGATGACAATATTTGCACTCCATGATAGGTTGAAGTGCAACCTCCTTGAGGTCTCTCCATGAGATCCTCTCACTAATGGACCGATAGATATCATGAGGTTCTGAATATGTTGTAGGCAGAAACTTCTCTTTGAGCTGTGAGATGCTCATCAAGAAGGCTCCATATTGATAATGGAAAATTATATCCATCAGAAGATGTCTTCCATTACCATATGTCCATCCAATGCATAAGTGAAGTGGTAATCGAAATTCTCCAAGAATAATTGGGCCCCCAACTCATCACTTTTCCTTAGTGACAGCGCTGCTGATCTCCATGATGGTGCATCAACTGTCTCATGGCCCTCTCCATTCACAATGTTGAACCCATAGTCCCGCATTGGACTGATTAGGACTATGCTCATCCTATCCTCCGAAACTCCACATTCAAACATAAAGTGTTGTGTGCAACTCAACAATGTAAAATTGGGATGGCTATACATCTCCTCCTTGAAAAAGTCAAGGGTCCTCTATGCAGCGATAGTTTTCTGCTCCAAATCAGCAAGGTGCTCTAATCCTTGGTTATGTAATTTCCTTGATGGCATGACCCCACAAATCTCAAGATGAGGTGCTGAAATAATATGGGATGGAAATGTTTGCAAACCCTGGATCAGCTAATACTTGGGAATACACTGCAAAGCTACAAGAGTTCCTCCAATCGGTGCAATGGCTTCTCCAACTGCTGGTGATGGTGATGTGTGCTCTTCTATTTCTGCACCAACGCTGGTATTTGCCTCCTCTTCCTTATGAATCTCTTGAATCATGCATGGGACTCTCAATTTCAAGTGTTCAAGACCATATTTCAAAGATGCAAGTGCTCTTTCTTCTGATGCAAGTACTTCTGTAGCTAGTGGTTGTGGTAGTTGCTTCTTTTTCGAAGTGATAGTGCTAACATCCTCCCTTTGCTCCTTATATACTTTCTCATCAATGTTGGAAAATATCTCCATGGAAAGTGTCTCCAATTTTCTTCTATCAAACTGTTGGCAATATGATGCAAAGTGTTGTCCTTGATGGCAACCCACTGAGTAAAGATGAAGACATGCGACTGTTGACATGTGTTGTCCTTGATGGCAATCCACCTGATGAAGTTATTCTTGACTTGATGGACTTGGTGAATGATGTAAATCTGATGTGATATGATGCTAAGAATTGTCCTTGAAAGTGTGTATAGAAGGTAGTGAAGAAAAGAAGTCAGCATGTGCTCAATCTTGATGAAAAGAGTATGTCTCTAGGTATACGCGGATCTGTCTAAGGGAAGTCGCGTATGCACGCGGAAAAGAAGTTCCAAGTCGCGTATGGGCAAAAGCGCTCTAAAAGTGCAAAACCAGGGGTAACCACCATGGTATTGACCCATTGTATTGGGTAATGATCCGCCTAATTGACCCCGTCCAGGTAGTTTTGGGCTCGTGGTATTGAAAAAGGGGGCCCGTGGTATTGAAAAAGGATAAACCTATATAAGGAGAAGAAATTCATTGTGCAAATCAGAAGTGTGGGTGCAAGATGTCTGAGCTTGAATGAATACTTCTCTCTGAAGTATATCTGAATGGAAAGGATTACACTTGAATGATAAATCTGAATGTATGATGCACCAATGATGAAGAAGGGGATCTAGATCTGAATTGCACTGGTATCTACTAGATCTGCTGATGGAAGACTTAGATCTGAATTGAGGCGAACATCTGTCTGAAGTGAAAGGGTAAATCTGAACTGAACATCTGATCTGAAGAAGTATGCTGCTCTATAATGATTGAAGATCTATACGCTACTTCGCCGTAGAGGAAGCGCGTATATACGCGGCTTCGATGATGTGGAAGCGCGTATGTGCAATAAAATACATACAGAGGTATACGCTGGTTAGTGTGGACGGAAGCGCGTATATACGCGACATCAGTGAAGTAAAAGCGTGTGTGCAAACTAGGGTTTGCTGAAGCAAAGGGTATGAAATATCTGATCTATTCTGTTGTGTTTCTGCTATCTGATCTGTGTTGATAAGTATCTGTTGGTGATGTATGTTTGTGCTTAAAAGTATGGAAAGGGTTCAGTCTGGAAATATGATGAAATGGGGCCTACAAGTATTGTTCTATTGAAGTTGTTGGATCCAGTGTAAAAATTGATGAAACGTGGTCCAAGGTGGTGCTAAGGGTTGTAGCCTTCAGTCAGAGGGTTATAGCTCCCTTCCAGGAGAGGCTGGTAAACGAGATCGGGGGGGTCGTAGCTCCCTTCCAGGAGAGGCTGGTAAACGAGTCAGGGGGTTGGAGCTCCCTTCTAGGAGAGGCTAGTAAACGAGCGCAGGTGGGTTCCTGCGTGCCGGTCAAGTCTGCGACAGCACATATGTTGTAAGATGTTTTCTCTATAATAAAATATTGAAGGCTGAGCAATTGCAGCGGTGGTTTTCTCCCGATTTAGGTTTCCACCTAAAAATCCTGGTGTTCATGTGTAATGCTTTGTGTGATGGTTTATTCTGTTCTTACTGCACCTATTTACTGGTTATTGAGCATCTAATGAATGAATGATGGAATAATATAAGTAAAGATTTAATGACTGATCTAGATCTCTGAGTATACGCTAGTTTCATAAAGGGGATCCGCGTATATACGCTAGTTTACTAAAGGAAAGTAGCGTATGGGTTTTAAGGAATGAAAAAGTAAAAGATTTACTTATAAGAATACCTATCTACCCCCCCCCCCCCCTCTCAGTATTTTTCCCAACACAAACCTCTTTACCACCCTTTGAGTGAAGTCTGCATAAGTAGTCACTCTTGCATGCTTCATATGGTTGAACCACCAATCCTTTGCTTCACCCTCAAGGTGCAGTGCTTCAATCTCAACAGCCTCTCTTTCCGCCACTGGGTGTAGGTGGAAGAAATCATATAACTCCTTCATCCAAGATTTTTATTTTCTTATGGATGACCCATCAAATGTAGGCAAGAATAATCTATTATGTATGTGCCTTCTTCTTCTATTGCTGCTGCAAGATCTCTGGTTTTCTTTGATCTGGAAAAAATATTGGAGAGTTAGATTCTCCTTGAATGATCATGATTGAGATTTGTACTCTGCAAGATAATTAATTAGAGTCTCATGCTCTAAGTCTCCTCCATATCCATTCCATTCACATCTTTCTGCAAAGAAAGTGGACATAGTAGAGTGTTGTGGAGCTCTTTCCATTGCCGGTTTCTTCTACTGCTGATAGGAAGTGCTTGGACTTTCCTCATCCTGAAACCTTCTTGAGGTTCCTTTTTGCCTCTCCCTTATCATTTATTTTACCTCCTTGGAGAGATCCTGCATAGATCTAAAGAGAAGTGTGGAAAAACTTAATCCCTCTGCCATTATAGATCTCTACTTTCCGCCTCTTCTTATGATGTCATGAAATGTATTTCCCACAAGATGAGCCAAATATCATGCTTTGATACCACTGTAATATCCAAAAATAGGAAAAGATGGTAATACAAAACACAATAGATGGATACTAAAACAATGTACAAATAAATTGTAACACCATGAAAATAGACAAAATAGTTGATCCATTTTATTAACAAGGAGGTGGAAATACAAGTATAATAGTGCTAAAAAATAATAGCACTCAAGCCGACAAAGATGACTAGAGTGACCCTGAAGTCCTCTTACTGAAGGCACTGCGTAACTGCTGATCTAATGGAGGCCATACTGCACTGTCCATACTGGAAATGCTGGAAATATAATTGTTGGTTGAAATGGAATGCATAGATCAGGCTGTTTCAGAGCTCAGATGATGTCAAGATTTCAGATCCGGGCTTTATGATGAAAACCCAAAATAACCCAGAAAGGATTTCCAGATTTGCTTACTTTGGAAAATAACCCTCCTAGGGCTTGCAATATACAACTACTAGGTATGAAGATTTATGGAATGAAATAAAGATAAATATGGTTGCAATAAGATACAATAAGATCAATGCATGAAGGGATGATCCCTCCTCTTGATCTCCAATCTAGAAGCTTGATATCTAGCTCCTCCTTCCTCCTCTCAAGTTGTAGCTACTGAATACACAAATGTTGGAATTGACTACGCTGACAAGAGGGTTGTAGCTGTAGCCTACTTATGATGATGGAATATAGCTCACAACTAATGGAAATAATCTCACCAAAGTGAGGGGATGATCCCTCATAGGATTCCAAGCTGAAATACTTGGAACTTTCTTCCTCCAATGGATCTACACTGTTGGACTGTGTAATTCTTGGAGGAACTATTGCTGCATGGAGGTGTAGAATGATGGCCTGATGTCAGATATCACAATGATTCTCCAAGAAGACTAAAATATAAGCACAAGGTGAAAGGATGGTTCCTCCACCGGTTTCTTAGCTGAAATTATAAGAACTACCTTCCTCCTCTCAAACACTCAAATAGGAATGCGTAATTCATGAATCTGTATGTGATGTAGAGAGGGGTTGAATGTGGCACCAATACCAAATGATGAGTGGCTGCTCAAAGAAACCTTTCTAGAGTAGGCACTCGAATTCCCCCATGGATAAGGGTAGGATTCCTGCTCGGAAACACCTGTGTGCTAAACAACACTATAGACTTAGCTAAACAACTGAAGCGTGCAAAGAAATGTCAAATGACAAAACAAGATCTAAATCCAGAATCATGCTTTCTATGGCTACCCTCACCTTCCTTTTATGCTTTGTGAGCCTCCTCTAGCCTTGGCCCACCTCATTACTGCGCTGCACATGTGACCACTAGCCTCCATGAAGACTGTGTTGTCTCTCCATGATCTCCATCATCTCTGCATTTACTCTCCACTCCCTCCATCATGTGTGCATTTAATGCACCACTTCCTCCATCACTACATCATTATTACTCTATGATCTGACTTTTATTCCTCCACTATCTCTATCATCTTCCTCATCAATTCTCCATGATATCCACTCTTCTTTCATTAATAAGATGCTCCACTACTCCATAATGCTGATCAACTATCTAACTAACCCACATTCAGACAACAAAGGTGGATTTTATTCATCTAAGGGGTTTATGGGTCCCTCCACCCCTTTTATTTACTTCATTAATTAGAAAAAGTAAGAACTCTAATATTCCAATTAATTAATGGAAAATTGGGAATATTATAGATCACGTGCCATTTTTTCGATATCATCGGATTTAGGTGGATGATCCGGCCCTGAGAGACCTGACATTGCTTAGGTGGTGTCAGATCATGCCTCACCACGAAGGTGGCGAGGAGATGCATTTCCCTTCATCATTTTTTAGTTGGTTACATCATCAATTAATTATAGTGGATGAATGTGCATATGCTAGTATGAATTTTCGAGGAGATCCGGATCTTCCCCTTCAACTTGGTGCATAATGGATCAATGCAGGGAAAAAACTTGTTCTCGAAATTTTTTATTTTTTGATGTTCTTGTTTTAGTTATGTGTTCCGAGATTTAAGCTTATGCTTATTTTGCAATTATTGGACCAGAGAGGCCAGCAGGGATGTCCCTGATCACGAGGAGGGTAGAATGAAATATTGAGGATAATCCTTATGAGGAAGGAACAGACCCAATCGTGGAGGTTGAGAACAACTTGGATGGCCTGACTGGAGACATTCTAGAGTACGTGTATTTTGATGAAATACTGTTGCGTTATCAGAGGCATACTGTAGGAGTCTTAGGCAGACTTCACCGATTACTATCTTGAGTCATCCGGGCTGTCACTTGCTATTATTAGCACCATGTGGGTGCATAGTTGTCTTTAGTTTTTCTTTTCTACAATGATGTAGGCTCGTGGAGCCAATGTGTCACGTAACACATATGTTTTGACATTTTGATGTAACAAAATTTTACAGACTCGATATATATATATATATATATATATATATATATATATATATATATATATATATATATATATATATATATATATATATATATATATATATATATATGCATGTTTCTACTGTCACTAAGTGTTCTTATATCATAATTATGTGTTTGGTTTTTTACATATGATGCAAAAGTCAATCTAATACATAATTTTCCAATGTTTCTTTTAATGTATTCAAATTTCGGAATGTGTTGATATGTAATATAATCAAAATTACTTTCCAGTAATCAAACATGTAAATACATGCACAAAATCTGAGTGTTTCTCATTGAGTAATGACCATTTAACTGTAACACAACGAGTTGCGAGTCTATCTTGACAACCAAGTCTATGATACTAAGAGAAATTGCATCGGATAATAGTTCGATGACGACACCATATTCGGAAATATTATTAGTTGTTTGACCCAAAAAAATACCTTGTAGATTAACCAACTTTCCATCAAGGGAAAATATTACCCATGTTGCGGAAGATAAGTTATGTGTGCTATGACAAGCACCATCAGTAAAATTGACATAATGGTTTGATGAAATCTTCAAACTATGTGGAACATAAGATAATCAGAGGAAACGTGTCTAGAAAGAAAAAAATCACACTAAAAACTCTAAAAGCACACTAATGAATCACACTAATGTACAAAGTATTATACTTACGATCAAGAATAATGCTTCTTGATATATAGCCCATTCCAAGGCTCAGCCAGCTGGTTACCCTCATAATCGAATAACTCATAGGAGCCTTTCTCATATACATGTTGAAAAATGTAAGGCTCATGCCACATTGGCTCGAGTTTTCTGACCCCAATTTTTCATGGGATTGATCATAAAGCATGACCAAGTCACCTTCAGAGAAAATGCGAGGAATGATAGACTTATCATACTGAGCTTTAACCCATTTCTTTTTAGCTTCAATGACTAAAGAAGTGATTCATTGAGTCTCATCGAGATGCTCGAGATAAAGTTTATGTTCTTCTTCTGGTGAAGTACCTGGAAGTAGTTTGATAGCTAGCTTCAAAAAAGGGATTTCACACTCAATTGGGAGTGTAGCTTCTAGACCATACACGAGATGAAATGGTGTGAATCTGGTAGCAGTCTTAGCTGAATTTTGGTAAGCCCATAGAGCCGAGAACAACATGAGGTGCCAATATCTTTTATGTCTCCCAATGGTTCGTTTAAGCATCGTTACCAAAACTTTGTTGACGACATTGACTTGGCCATTGGCCTATGGGTAATATGGAGTGCAGCTATTGTGGCATAGCCCTAGATTAGCAATAATATCTTTCATCATATGATTGCTAAAGTGAGAGCCATGGTTAGTAACAATGGATTTCGGGACACCAAACCGAGCTATGACGTGATTAAAAAGAAATTGTGCCACAATTTGAACTTCATTATCATATGTAGGCATCGCCTCATAATCGATGACAATGATAATATAACCATGCCCCTCGGCTAAGCAAGGGTTATAGGTCATGAAATCAATTCCCCATTTTGAAAATGGTTTAGCAATCACAACTGGGTGCAAGGGAGCACATGGGGTGCGTTCTTTGCGAGAATAAATTTGGAAATCATGACATTTGCGGACGAAAAGAATACAATATTTGAAAATACATGGCCAAAAATATCCTTCTCGAAGGATTTTCTGAGAGGTAGCATAACCAGACATATGACCACCATAGGCCCCATAGTGGCATTCATTAAGGACTTTCTCAGCTTCCTCAAGAGTTAAGCATCGTTGGAGGATAGAATCGACACCAGTGTGATAAAAAGGATCCCCATTGATGCGGTATGGTTGGGATTGGTAACGAATCCATCATCTCTAAGAGTGAGACAACTCTGGTCGAAATTTTTGGGTCTGGAGATAAACAATGACGTCCCCATACCATAGGTCGAGAGTACTAATGAGAAAGAGTGATTCATCAGGAATCAACTAATCGAAAGGGGTAGGATCAGCTGCACATGGAAGATCACAGATAAATTTATCAAATACGAGTGATTTCTTAGACTTAGCCATAACAAAATCTAAGTCAAACTCCTAGAGAATGATTATCCATTTGGAATATTTTCCCACAAGTAACTAACAAGTAATAATGTGAGTCAAGGGGTTACATTAGGGAATCACAATGGTCTTACGCAGGAGAATATAATGGCGGAAGCTCTGAACATCATGAAGAAAAGCTAAGGCTATTTTTTCTATGTGAGCATAGCGAGTCTCAACGTCGAAGAGGTTTTGGCTCAAGTAGTAAAAAACATGTTCATGACCATCATCATCATCTTGAACCAACACCATACCAATAGTGTTATTTGCGGTTGCTAGATAGATGAAATAATCATGATGATAATAAGGAGGATGCAATAAAGGAGCACTGAAAAGAGATTTCCTTCAATCATTGAAAGAATTCCGAGAAATATCATCCCAAATGAATGGGACTCCCTTTTTCAGCAGACGCGTAAATCCTTTATCAAGCTCAACATAATTTGGGATGAATCAATGAATAAAATTGGATTTCCCCTGCAAGCTTTGCAGTTGATGCAAGGAGGAGGGAGTAGGCATATTGATGATTGCCTCAACTTTGAGAGGATCAATCAGATGCCTTATTTATAAACCACGAAACCTAAGAGACAACATGACTCAATGAAAAAGACATATTTATGAGGATTCAACCGCATGTTATAGTGTTAGCAGTAAAGTAGTATTTCTCTAAGATGTTCGAGGTGATCTTGACATTTCGTGGAATGAGTTAGATGGTCACTAAGATATGGCTGAACTATGTGCTTAATATCATGAAAATAATGGGACATAGCCCTTTGGAAGGTAGCCCCGAAATTTTTCAAACCAAAATGGATATTCTTATAGGAAAAGGTTCCCCAAGGACAGATAAGAGAGGTTTTATGTTGATTATTAGGATTAATATTGATCTAGTTGTGTCCAAGAAAATCATCCATAAAAGAGAACATCTCACTCCCAGCACATTCGTCAATAGTTTTATCTATAAAAGGAGTGGGGTAGTTATCTTTAGGACAAGCCCGATTTATATCGCAACAATCAACACAAAATCAAATGGTCCCTTACTTTTTGGTAACAAGAACACTATTAGAGACCCAATCTGTCAATGGTATAGGATAGATGAAACCAACCTTGAGAATTTTTTTGACCTCTCCCTTAATGAAAACTGCCTTTCTTGGGTGCACAGGGTGAAGCCATTGATGAACAAGCTTTGAGTCCAGATATGTAGGAATTTCATGCACCACAATAATAGGGTCTATGCCAGGCATTTCTTCATAAGACCATGCAAAAACATCACATAATTATTTAAAGAGAGCGGTGTAAATATTGAACTCATCAGGAGAACAAGATGCACCGATATGGATACTATCGACAACCCCTGGTTTAACAGAGATGTTGATCGGAATGGTGGTAGTGATGTTACCCATGTTTCCTTTGGAAAAAACTTCATGAACCATAATGGGATGTTGAAGCAAGCCATTCAATTCAGATGAAACACGGGTTTCTAGACAATTAGAGATTTCACCTAGGCTTGGGAGAAACAAGGAACGATGATTACCATCACACAAATGGGTTTCTTCGAGATACATAACTTCCACGATACTCTCATAAGTGGGAAATATCTCATTCAAGGGATCATCTGAATCCAAAGAACCAAACCAGGGAGACTATGAATACGTGTCCAGAGATGAAACCAGGTTATCATTGGTTTCAAAAGTAGCCCTAGAAGCTAGAAGGAACGTTTTGAAACATTTGTTCTACAGGTTTGAGGGGTATAATGCCACAAAAACTGTCAAGTTGGTTGGGACTAGGAATAATACATAGATCGTGACCATATGATATCATGTTAACATAGGCAACATTAGAGGTGGAAGTGGAAAAATTCCCATCAGGGACGAGTCCTTGAAAATACCCGGCCCAACGTTTTCATAATGAATAGAGGTATTCCCAACGTACGAAATATTTCTAATTGAAGAATCTAAGGAAAAGAAATCAAGTTGATCAACAATGAAAATATTCCCCTGATTAGGAAAGTGAAGAATGTGGAAAAGGGTAGAGACCACAAAAAACATCGCATGAGTGCTACTACGTCCGATCAAAAGGTTATAATTGAGGTTGGAATCCACCACCTCTACTTCCATGTTCACCATTTTACCTTCCAACTGAATTGGAAGGATTTGATAATACCATATGGATGATAACCTATGCCATCGAAAGCTTCCAGAGTGTTAGGGGATTGACTTAATGGGGAGAGTTGATGGCTTTCCAACATGCAACAGACATGATGCAGGTAGAAGCACCTTCATCAATAACAGTCTGATGAATGGTTTTACCCATCAAAATGACTTGGATAGCAAAATTAATTTTTTATGAGAGTTGAGGAACATGATTCTCGAGATAGAAAGTAGTAAGATTTGAATCCACCAAATCAATCCCTCCGATAGTAGATAATACTTCCTTCTGTTGTGATGGGAACGAATAAAGGACTTCCAAGGCTGACATTGCTGAAGGCGCTTGAGCTAGATCCTCTACAATGTTTTAGTGCTGGGAAACTCACACATTCAGATTATAAGATGATTTATGAAGAACACCCTTAGGAGGTGGTTGATCAATGGAATCACTATTAAGTCTCTCAATATGGAGAGGACCAGAACTAGGAGTGTAAAGGGAAGGAATATATAAAGCATCCTTTTCCATGGGAGATTTTGAAGGATTCAGGTAGTCTTTTGATCGAGTAGCAATACCACTCATAAAAAATTGGTTGTTTTCGGATGCAAAAGACAGGAGTTGATCTATCATTTTCATATGTTGATAAGTAAAATGTTCTTTCAAGATAGTCGGTGTCCCAGGTGCACCCTTAAGAAGATGGGCGAATTATGCACGCAGAGGAAAATCCTTGGTGTAATTATCCTCATCACATAGCAGGAAAGGATACTTGAGCTTAAGCTTGGAAGCATCATCGACATATGACTTAGTGACATTCTATTTAGGAATGTCAGACTTGGCCTTACCTTTCCTTTTATTTTTACCTTTTGAGGACATGTCGGTTGCGACAGATTGAACAACATTAACCTTATAGGTTTTACCATGATTATTTGAATTGTTCAAAGGAGCGGAGGGTGTAGTGACAGAAGTAAACTTAGACTTTGAAGAAGCCTTCGATGTACTGTTAGCATTATGGTCCACTATCCCAATGACACCATTAATAAGAGGTGTAATAGTAGATTTGGATGATGATGGGTCCGTTGAAGGTCGTGGTGCATCCAGTAAAAGATCATATAAAGTTTGAGATTGGGAATAGACCAGATCTAAATACTGAGCATGGGAAATGGATTTCTCTTCCGTCAGACAACCACCCATAGAAATATCTTTGGTGATTTTAGGAACAAAAAAATTCGTAAACCAATCAGTCAATAATTGATTAGGGATCTCAAATTTAATAAGGCAGTGTCTGTGCCTCCATTCATGAATATGATCCAAAATATGAGTAGTAGTTGACTACTCCAAAGATTTCAAGAGATGGGTGATGGTATAATACCGGACGAGAAACCAGAAATGGGTGAGGAAGGCCATGTCCAAGATATTTAAATCGTGGAAGGCACCACAAGGAAATTCAGTGTACCACTTGGTAGCAACACCCATCAAAGTGCATTGGAAAAGACGTAGACTAATCGAATCATCAACCCAAGAGTTGGAAGGGCACCACAAATGGTACATCATGACATGGGTTTGGGAGTCTTCCTCAGATTTTCCTTCAAACTTCGGACAATCTCCGATAATTTTAGTTGTAATTAGAGGACATTGCGACATGTGTTGAATGCGGTCATTTGTCAATCTAGACACATCTGACAGTTCCAACATAGCCAGGAATGGAAACAAAGGGTTATAAGGAGCAAATGGCCTCTGGAAGTTACCCATTTGTGGGTTACAACCTTGCTAGTAAGGATTTATCTCCCAGAGGGGTTGATTCTGGCCATACTCCCTAAATTGTCCTCACTTTTGTTTATAAGGTATATATTATTCATAGGGAAATTTTTGTGGTTGTTTTTGAACATAGGGTCCTTGATGGGGTTGTTGATAAGGCCCCTGATGAACATAAGCACCCTGTTGGGGCTATTGATAGGGCCCCTACTGGATATAATTTCCTTGTTGGGGTTGTTGGAACTAACATTGAGGAATTTATAGTATTGGAGACCAGGCTGATTGGGGTAAATTCCAGTTTGACCCAGAGGAAGGTTTGGACTAGATTGGATTTGAGGACCAAACAAGGTTTTCGAGAGAAGTATACCCAGGTGGAAGTGAAGACGCGACTTGACTAGAGGGAATATTCGTCCCACTTCCTATATCATGAGGAGTGGAAAAATAAGGAAAACCTTCCGGAGGGAACATAGAGGTGATGTCAACTTTTGGGATACAGGTCACACAAGTTTCCACAGGAATACTTTGAGGAGTACTCACAAATGGAGTATCGTCAGCATTCGATGCCATGTGTGGTGGAAACAAATGATGAATATTAGTGCGATATGCTACAGGAGAAGCACCAAAAGGAACATTGGGACCCTCAAAATGACTATACAGACACTCAGGATATATCACGAACAAATCATAGAGAAGATTTGGAGGAAAGACCACAAACTGTGCAGCGGGTTCAGGACTTTTTGGCTCGAGATCCTCAGAAGGTGTAGACCAATCGTCAGGTGGTGGATGTGAAGAGAGCGGCTGGATGCTTGGGACAATTCCAAGTTCAAAACCTTGAGCTTCAAGAGGCGCAAGTTGAAATAAAGGGATCTCAAGATGAGATCCTGGAGTTCCTTCAAGGGATGAGTGAGGCTAATTCGAAGATTCAACCACGATGACCTTTAGAACAAGATCAACAAAGGGAAAGGTGAATAAATTTTTGAGAAATTAAGATTTATAATTAACCAGAAAAGATAAATCCAGGAGTACTACATAGATATGATGTTACAGTGGGTAGTTTATTTTATAATCAAAATAAAAAACAAAAAGGGGTAATCTAGGTATCCGTGAACTGTGATATACACCTTGGAAAAATAAATTACCAAGGATTTAACGTACTGTAGCCAATCTCCCTGAATGTTGAGTTCAGTGTATCATGTCTACATGGAAGATAACTCGGCTACCTATGGCAGGTTTGCAACCCAGTGGGGTCTCCTAAAATATACTTGACAGTAAGTGGGAGCTCAATTTGTAGCAGCGTTGTCCAATGTGTAATCGTTCAATATGAACGTCCCCATATAATTACCATACATGGAGAATAATACTATATAATTTCATACGTGGGATGAGATATCACCTCTAGGATGCAACACAGGATGTTAGCGACAGTCGTGATGCTTAACGACACTAGAACACGTCTCTAGCTTTGAAATCTAGATGGTTGTGTTAATTCCAAATTCTCCATAAGGCTAATTTAGTAAATTTTAAATTTGATATTTGATTATGTTTCAATTTTTGGCTCAATAACGATGTCACCTGAATCCCTACAATGTAAATAAATGCAAAAAATATTTCATTTCATTTCGACGAACTCTAAAGTAATGAGGGAGAAAGTGCAAACAATACTACAACAAACAAGAAATTCAACAAGAAATGATGCCCCCTAGCTAGCTCAAAATTACTGAAATGCAACTCTAAAATGAATTCACTTTCACTATCCCAAATGTAATCGTACTGAAAATGAAATCACTTATATCTTCACAAGATGCACTAAACATATTTTGTTTTTTTATTTCACTTTGGATGCTCAAATGAAAACTAATGCAATTAATGAACTAATCAAAGAAAAATGGTTAGGTCCCTATATTACTAGTATATTCCCTTATTGTTGTTAGTGTAACCCCCTTATTGTTATTATTGTAACCTTGTAACCCCCATATTGTTATTATTGTGCCCTTAAATTATTATTGTTAGGTTGTCTAGGATTACATTGTGGCCCCATGGACTACTATATATATAAAGGAGGTTTTGTAATTTGTATCATCCAAGAATTGTTCATTCATGTAATGTATTGGAGGTTTCCCCCTCGAAGTGGCTTATTTCTAAGGCGTTGATATCTCTTTTCTTCTATTTTTGGAGCTGGTTTCACAACATTTGGTATCAGAGCTTTGGATTCTAGGGTTTTCTATGCTCCAAATCAATTATCGTGGCATTTTCGGTATAAATTTTTTTCTACGAAGGTTCAAAAGACAAAATTTTTATAGTGTGAAGAAGAAATCCTGAGGAACATCATCACAAAATGTTAGAGCTTGGTTTGCAATATTTTCAGAGATATGATCTATGGAAGTTATGGCTTTTTGCAGGCTCCTAAATTTTATCTAAACAGGTCATCGCGGAATTTGCGCTATAACGCTTTTTCTACAAAGTTTTAGAAGCTAAAATTTTTAGAGAGCGAAGCCGAAATCCTGAGGAACATCATCGCAAACTGTCATAGCTTGGTTCACAATATTTTCGGAGATATGATCTGTGGAAGTTAGGTCTTTTTCAGGCTCCCAAATTTCAGCTCAAATAGGTTATCATGGGAAAATCTTCATAACTCTCTCTCTGAGCATCGGATTGGAATGTTGTAAAAGGTGACCGCAAGTGCACAAACTATAGTTTCATTTCTATCAATTTCAGAGCCAATGGAGGAAATAGTGACACATGGAAAGTCATACAAATTCACTCTACTAAACCAGTCCATAATTGGGTCATTATGGGAGATTGGACATAACTTTGCCTTGAAGAATCCAAATCAGGTCAGAGGATCCAGGTGGATATTGGCGGCCACCCGCCTATTCCACTTGGGGCCCCACCACTGTCTCTTTCAGTTTTTTTTTCACAACTTACTATTTTTAGAAATTTTTCGGGTCCTGAACTTCCGGAGCTATTTTGAAGCACCAAACGGAGATAGTATGCCGAAGTTACGTCCCTGGGAAGTTGAAACACCAATTTACCCAAACGGGGCCCATAGTTTTGGCGCTTCATCTCCTAGGGTTAGTTTTTTTGACGTTTAGAATTCTCCATTGTTTCTCCATAATAAATATTCCCTCGAGCCTCATTTTAATACAGTTCAGAGGTCTATAGTCGCCACATATCTTCTCAGAGATTCGCTACCAGCACCCTAGCTATTTTATTTCCATCATGTTTGTAATCATATTTCTGTGATTTGATATTAATGAAATGAATCCTTATTTCCAATGTATTTCTATGTTTATGGTTATATATGTATTCTGTTGCGTTCCTGCATAAATCCAGATCAGTGGTATGAGAGCGGTCTGCTTTTTCTCGATCCTTCTTTGCATGTCCCCAATGAGGTCGGGGTATAAGGAGTTAGGGCTCGATCTGGTGGAACCTTTGCAAGATCAGCCTTGCAAACCCCGAAGGACGCTCATGGGGGATGAAAAGAAAGATGAGGGACCAGGAGATCCTATCAAAATATTTCTCGAGGAGGCCCTTGAAAAACAAAGGAACGCGATGATGGATAACTTTTCCTAGATCCTTCAATGACTGCCCACCGGTGGCACATCTGCATCTAGCAACCACTCTGGAGGCGCGACTCCCTTTAAGGTACAAGTAAACTTTGACATTCCCATATTTGAGGGTCAAATAGATGCAGATGCCATAGATAGATGGTTGAATCTATTAGAAGGATATTTCTTGGTTCATGATTTTTCTGACTGGGAGAAGATTATTTTTTTCACTCCTCAAAGCTACCCCCCAGGTCAAGGATTGGTGGGAAACTTACTGTGAGAAAACGGACGAGACAAAACCCTCTCTGTTCTTAGTTGTACCCACTTGGAGTTCTTTCCAAGATGCCATCAAGGAACAATACTATCCCATGGGGAGCTATGAGGATAAGTACATACAATGGACCACGCTGCAGCAACAAAGGGATCAAGATGTGCATGAGGTAACGAATCTATTCCATACCCTGCTTACAAAGTTGGGTATCAAAGATTCAGAGAAACATTTGGTGCTAAAGTATCGCGGTTGTCTTCACAGATACATTCAGGAGGAAACGAAGTTCCTCGACATCTCCTCACTTGGTAAGGCATACCGGTATGCTGCCAAGATTGAGCAGAAATTAAAACAGAAGAAGTGAGACTTTGGATTTGTGAATCAAAAGCAAGGGAAAGGTGCCCCCAAACCACAGAACGAAGGACAAAGCCAAGGCATGGTGGCCCAAGACAACCTGCCAAAGACACAAGCAAAGAACAACACCGTGAAGCTAAAGAAGGACATGTGAAAGTGGTGTGACTTCGATAAGAGCTCCACTCACAACACAAGCGAGTGTTGGGCCAAGCAGTCGCTGGTGGCTGAGACGAGGGCTTCTGAATCAGATGCATGCTCTGACTCTGAATCAAAACCTAACAAGGTGAATGACAAAGGGAAGCAGATTATTGATGCGGAGCCCAACGTCACTGTTGCCACTACGAAGATCTAGAAGGAGGAACTAGAAGATCCAGAGGAAGCAGAGCGTCTCTTCCACTCCCAGATGTGGGTAAAGGGTTCCCCGATATGGTTCATTGTAAAAAATGGGAGCCAAAAGAACCTCATTTCGGTAAATGTCGTGAAGCGGTTAGGCTTGCCAACCACAACACACCCACAACCATACACCATTGGGTGGCTTCACCAAGGACGAGATCTCTGCGTCAGCCAACAGTGTCACCTTCCCTATAACATCAAGCCCTTCATGGATGAGGTATTGTGTGACATTTATCCTATTGATGTTTCTAATGTATTATTAGGCCAACCATACTTGTGGAAGCAACATGCTGTGTATGAGTCCCGACCTCGCGCTGTTATTGTTACTTTGGGAAATAAATTGTACAAGATACCAGAGGTACCACCGCCTCCCACTATCTCTTTGGTTACTGCAAAAAATGCAGTAAGCTCATTTCCCAAACCAGGAAATTTTTTTTCGTGATGATCCACCCCCAGGGAAAGAAGAAGACTGTGGCCATGACCTCCAGACATGGCTCCTCTACACGAAAAAAACAAATGGAAAAGGTTGTGGAGGAGTACGGGGACATATTCACCTCACCCACAGGGGTGCCTCTACACTGTCAAGTCAAGCACCCCATTGACCTGATCCCAGGTGCGCCGCTACCCAATGGACTGATCTATAGGTGCTCTGTTCTGGAGAATGATGAAATAGAGAGGAAGATTCAGGAGCTACTACAGAAAGGTCACATCTGACCAAGTTCATCGCCCTATGGGAGCCTGATCGTGTTGGTACAGAAGAAGGATGAGACTTGGAGACTCTGTATTTATTATCGGGCGTTGAACAAGATCACTGTCTGGAATAGGTACCCGATCCCATGGATTGATGACCTTCTGAACCAACTCAAAAGGGAAAAATATTTCAGCAAGATCGACTTGATGTCTGGTTATCACCAGGTACCAATCGAACCCTCTGATGTGTGGAAGACTGCCTTCAAAGCCAAGGAGGGCCTTTTCGAATGGCTCGTCATGCCTTTCGGATTGAAAAATGCTCCTGCAACCTTCATGAGGTTGATGGATGAAATCTTGCGTCCATTCACCAAATCATTTGTAGTGGTATACTTGGATGACATTCTTATCTTCAGGGAGACTTGGGAAGAGCACCTCCACCACATCGGAGAAGTCCTCCAAACACTACGGCAACACAAGTTGTGTGCCAATTTGGAGAAGTGAACTTTTGGCATGACCCAGGTTCAATATCTGGGATACATTATTGATGAAAGGGGGGTGCATGTGGATCTAGCCAAGATCCAAGTCATTCGGTATTGGCCAGGCCCCACCACCCTAACAAAGCTTCGCAGCTTTTTGGGTCTTGCTAATTTCTACCACAGGTTCGTGTTGGGATTCTCTCATATCAATTGGCCCTTGAGTCAAGTCACCAAGGGAGGAGCAAAAGAAAAATTCTGTTGGTCGGAATATCAATAGAAGGTGTTCGTAGAATTGAAACATCACCTCTATTCTGCCCAAGTGCTCACATTACTAGACTTGCAACAACCATTTGAGATTGAGACAGATGCCTCTGACTATGCTATTGGGGCAGTTCTTACTCAACAGGGGCATCCAGTGGCATATCATAGTGAGACATTGTTTGACACAGTTTGAAAGTATCCCACTTATGACAAAGAAATATATTCCATTGTGCAGGCTTGTCGACGATGGAAGCATTACATTTTGGGGAAGGAGACAATCATCCACACAAACCACCGACCCCTGTAGTTCATACAGACACAAGGGAAGTTGCAGAACCATCACCATCAGAAGTGGTCCACATATCTGCAACAATTTCATTTGAACATCAAGTACAAGAAGGGTAGCACCAAAAATGTTGTAGATTGCCTCAGTCGACCACCGATCGTGGCCATAACCACCGTTCTCAACTCTTGTGGGCATGAGACTTCTGATTGGCTGCTTCTCTACAAGAGAGATCCAGAATTCAACTACACATACAAGGCACTCTTGGGGGGTATGCAAGTTCCAAATTTTCACCTCCAAGATGCACTATTATGTCACCTGGGACACCTTTGTGTTCCTTCAAGTGAGTGTGCCAAGATGATATGGGAATCACACTACAGTCAAGTCGCTGGGCATTTTTGGGGTCGAGAAAACTGTGGCAGTAATGCAGAAGTATTTCTATTGGTCGAACCTTTGATAGGATGTCGGGAAGTACATCAAATCTTGCACTGCTTGCGCCATTTCCAAACCAACCATCAAGAAGCAAGGGCTCTATACTCCACTACCTATCCCTAGTCGACCTTGGGAATCCATCTCCATGGATTACATGTCAGGCCTTCTTTCTACTAAGCATGGAAATGACTGTGTTTTTGTGGTCATCAACAGATTCTCAAAGATGGCCATTACGGCGACCTACACGAAGAATATCATAGCAGAAGCCACTGGTAAAATCTTCTTTGAACGAGTGTGGGTGCACTTTGGGATCCCACAGTCTATCATATCAGATCACGACAATAGGTTCCTCAGCACATTTTGGTCCAACCTCTGGTCAATTTTAGACACCAAGCTCACCAAGTCCACAGCATTCCATCCCCAAACTGATGTCCAAACAGAGATCATCAACAGGATGATTGTACACATTCTACGCATGTACAATTTGTTAGGTCTCTGTAATTTGCAAGTTTGGCAATAAAAACTGCAGAGGCAACATATGAACCACTTTGGGATTCTAGGATCTATCCCTCCTGAATCCAAAGAGAGATCTCTCTATAAATGTGTTTAAAGATGTGATCTTTAAGGCTTGAAGTGTGATTTTAGGCTAGTTATGAAGAGTATGGGTTTTTGTTTTTGTTTGTTTTTGGTTGGGCGAGGACATGATGAAGGTGAAGGAAGTTCAAATAAAGGGTGAAGGTGTATGCAAATGAAGGGGTGATTCAACTGATAAGATAGGCAAAAATCAGGTTTAACCCATTGGGCTATGGAGTCATAAGAGGATTTAATTGGACAACAAGGTTCAAGAGTAATCCATGGGGCAAGTCACCTATGTCAAAGGATCTCTTAAGTTGATTGTATGGAATGGAACAAATAGGAAGACGGAGAAAAAACAAGTGAAGAACAAATAGAAGCCTACGATCAAGTAAGTGCTTTGAAACTATCTTTCTTTGGCATAAATTTAAGGAAAAACATAAAAGTAATCCTAGATCAGATAGGTGCTTTGAAACTAGCCTGCTTTGAAATACTTTCAAGAAAAAACATTAAAAAACACTTAGAATAGCTTAAGATCAAGTATGAACTTTGAACCTATCCTGCTTTCAGCATATTCTATGAGAAAACAAAGATGATAAACATAAAGAGAAATCTAAGATCAAGAAAGTGCTTTGAAACTGACCTGCTTCAATATACTCTTAATGAAAACTTTCAAAGGAGGAAAACATAGAAATAAATCTTATCAGTGAGAGTAGGGTACTGTTAAGAGTAAATCCTAACTCTGTACTTGCTGTTCTTTATCAGAGAAAGTGGACAGAATGAAAACACAAAGGAAATTAAAAATTCACAATCAGAAATATATCACCATTAACACAGACCGGGATCCCATAAATCAACAACTTGTATTTGATGTTCAAACCAATTACAATCATCAAGCTCGGTGGATCTCTACAACTTCAAACTGCTCATATCAGCTTATGTATCTTCAAATGCAAACAGGACTTCAGCAGCTTTAGAAAAATATTACATGCAATCAGATATCCAGAGACCAACCCTTAAGGAGAATTTACAAGAAAATGAGGAAGTGTGAGAGTTTCTAAGGGTAAAGTATCATTAATTTCACAATCAATGTTTCTTTGATTTGTATTAATTGTTCAACTGTCTTTTAGGCCAAGATACTTTTTTCTCGCAATAACTAGGCCTCCTTTGATCTCTGTGAGGCTACAGGTGGCCTTTGGAAACTAGAGAGGTTTGGCTTTTGGCGCTGGAGAGGGTTCAATTGGCCTCTGAGTGGCGGTGGAGACTTCTCGGATTGACAGATGTCTCTGTCTTTTCCTAAAACACCTTTAATTTACTATCCTCTGTGTTTTAGGTCTGTTTAAGCTTAATTCCTATCTTCTGGTCTTCATGATATATTTTTCTCTTTTAATCACTGGATTATGTCATAAATCTTCAATAATATACTTTAATCCCTTTAATTTCCTTCACTGATACTCTTTGCCGCTTTTCTGATGGTCTTTCTGTGAAAATGCAGTTTTAATGGCGCTGGGGGTTTGGCAGAGTTAAACATTGGTCTTTTAATGAAATATTTCATTCAACAACCTTCCCAGGCATTTTCTTTACATATCTGGCTCTGAAGAAGCTTTCTCTGCACTCTTTGTCACCATGACGGTGACTATGAGCAATAACGGTTTTCACCGTCTGTAACTCTACAAAAAGACGATAAATAGGTTAAGAAAAATCCATGGGAGTGGAGGTGGATTCTTGTGGAGATGGCAGCGTAGTAGTGAAAACAGTGGCTGTAGCGAAGAAAATGGTGAAAACTGTGAAATAATGGCGAAGCAATGATCTGATGGAGGTCTGGTGAAAAGATGGTTTTGGGCCATTGGATTAGAACTGATGGTGGTTACCAATGACCAGGATTCACTGGTGGAGATGCTTTAGAGGAGTTAAGCGGAAGAGATAAAATTTAATGTAAAACATAAATTTTAGACTTTGGGGGAATTACAAAGGAAAATGCATGAAATCAAATGAAATCGGGCTTTGAATGGTGGGACTGGAGGGCGAAGGGCGATTATAATGCGGACCGTTAGATCTCAGGGGGAGATCAATGGTGAGGATCTTCGGATAAAACTCTGTGGAGGCTTCGATGAAAGAAATATGGGTAAAAAAATGCGATGTGATATGAATTGTTAGATTAGATCAACGAATGGTTGAGATTAACAATGGAGCTTTCGGGGGAAAAAGGGGGAAAGGTGGTTTTAGTGGGAAAAACCGCCGGTGTCGAGCGGCTCTGAAGCAGTTTGAAAAATCCTCCAAAAAAACACGATATATGTCACTACATGACACGTGTCCTCCAAAAACCACTTTTATCGCATGATTTTAAAACGTTAAAGCCTGAACGAAAAATTGATGTGATATGCGTCTTAGCCGTTGGATGTGGAGCGATGAGATCTGATGGTTGAGGTGGCAGCACGATATGGAAAGATGCGGGCAGGCGATTAGGAGGGGAATGGTCAGAGGAAGGTTAGATCCCAGCCGTTAGATCTATAGAATGGGCGATCAGGATTAAAAAAGGGAGTGGTAAAGGTATGGGGGCAAGAGAATGAGCGGGATGAACGAGAGCCGTTAGATCGGTTGGAAGGAATGGTGGAGATCTAATCGCATTGGAGCAAGGCAGGGGGCCGAGACTCCAAGATTTTGATGTTGTGATTACACCAGGGCCGTTGGATTAGAAAGACAGATCGATGGTCCACAGTCAGTCGGAGGGGAAAATGGAGAGAAGAGATGGGCGGGGTGTGCTGTCAGTGCTGGCCATTAGATATATATAGATCAACGGCTAATATTGCATCCGCGGGTTTATAGAACAAAATACAATCGCATCGGAGATTTATCATTAACAAAGGAAAGTGCTCACAACAAAACTTCCAATTGCGATTAGCGCCCGGGGCCTTAGTGCCTGGTCTTGGGTGTGGGTCATATGTGGGGAAGTGGTTAGGGGCTTAGCCGAAAGGGGCTTAAGGCCTCAAATGTAAAAGGGTTTTTTTAGCCAAAAAATAGAGTTTTCAAGGCTTAAAAAAGGGGTTCTGGTAGGGGAACAAAGGGATTTTTTCACCAAATGAAGGGATCCACAAGGTTTTAAAAGGGGAATTTGGTGATTTGGATGACTTAGGATGGGATTTTGGGGGTTTTTAGAAAGATTTTGAGAAGGGAAAAAAGGGGTTAAAATGGGGAATTTGTAGGGATAAAAGGGAGCAAATGGGGGCTTTCTTGACAACAACTTCTTTCACAAACAGAAAGGCATTTTCAATGGAAACAACAGTGAAGACTCTTCAAGGGAAAAATTCACATAGAGGCTTCAAGAATGAGAGATTTTCAGAGGAAAGGTATCTCTTTAAAGCTCAGAAAATATTTAGCCACCTGTTTGCTTGACAAAAATTTATAGGTGGTTAACACAATTCAAAGCATTCACGCACATGGGATGAGAGCCTTCCCTATGTACAACACAGTTATAACTGGGCTCTCCACAGCTCAACTGGCCACAAACCCTTTTAGGTGGGCTTGGGATTCCAGCCACTATGTCCCATTGACGTAGCCATGCCATTTGCAGCTACTCAGGCCGATTCGGCTCATATCTAGTCTGAAGCTAACAAAGAAAATAAATTCAGCAAGTGCATTCAGCACATCCGCCAATAGGTTCATGACATATTGGACAGAGCCCATGCTAAGTACAAGCAATGACATGATCAACATTGAGTGCCACACAACTTCCAGGTGGGCGAAAAAGTGTGGCTACATTTGCAGAAGGAGCGCCTCACTTGACCCCACTGCAAGATTCGCCCACTCCGATATGGGCTATACACCATCACCAAGGCTATAGGGAACAATGCCTTCGAGCTCAATATTCCACCATTCCTTGGTTTGCACCCAGTATTCAATGTAGACCGCCTTCGTCCCTACTTCCCACCTCTATTGGACACCTCTGACATTGCAGAAGAACTCACACCAAAAGAGTTAAACCCAGACTGCATGGAATAGGCCATCACAGACTATATCATGGACATGCAAATCAAGAACACTTGCCAACAGAAGATCCAACTGTATTGGGTTGTCAAAGCTGGCCAACTCCTGCACCAAGGCAAGTGGTTCACCAAGGAGCAAGTTCAACAGAAGTTTCCTCATCTCATGGAGGAACTCAACGCAATGGGGACCATTGCTTCCTAAGGGGGGAGGAATGATCCTGGTGGATATTGGTGGCCACTTGCCTATTTCACTTAGGGCCCCACCATTGTCTCTTTCAGTTTTTTTTCCACAACTCACTATTTTTAGCAGTTTTTTGAGTCCTTTGAAGCCCCAAACAGAGATAGTATGCCGAAGTTACGTCCCTTGGAAGTTGAAATACCAATTTACCCAAACGGGGCCCATAGTTTTGGTGCTTCAACTCTTAGGGTTAGGTTTTTGGATGTTTAGAATTCTCCATTGTTTCTCCATAATAAATAGGCCCTCGAGCCTCATTGTAATACAATTCAAAGGTCTGTAGTTGCCACATCTCTTCTCAGAGATTCGCTACCAACACCCTAGATATTTTATTTCCATCATGTTTGTAAACATATTTCTGTGATTTGATATTAATGAAATGAAGCCTTATTTCCACTGTATTTCTATGTTTATGGTTATATCTATATTCTGTTGCGTTCCTGCATAAGTGGGAAAATCTTCATAACTCTCTCTTTGAGAATCGGATTGGAATGCTGCAAAAAGTGACCACAAGTGCACAGACTATAGTTTCATTTCTATCAATTTCAGAGCCAATGGAGGAAAAAATGGAACATGGAAAGTCGTACAAATTCGCTCTACTGAAATAGTCCATAATTGGGTCATTGTGGGAGATTGGACATAACTTTGCCTTGAAGAATCCAAATCAAGTCAGACCTATGACATTTGAAAGAAGCTTCAGAGGGATACTACAAGGCCAAATTTCAGATATTAAGGATCTACAATTACAGAGATAATTCAATTTCAATATAGAGCTCCTCAAAAGCAAGTAAAATGTGTGTATTCTTTTTTCCCAAATTGCATAAGTCTTTTTTGAAGAATCAAGTTGAATTGATTCCAAGGGCATATTGTAGAATATATATCAGTATTAGATTCTAAAATGGCCACTAAAAAGAATTCAACACCCATTAAGACTTTATAAGGCTCTACTATGACTCAAGAAGACGAAGAATGGCAACATGACATATCAAATTTACAAGAGAAAGTGCAACAATTTTCACTCTCGCAAAGAGCAACAAAAAATTACATGGAAGTTTTGAAGAAAGGTGTGGAAACTAGGATGGATGGTTTGAAGAAAGTCTTGGAAACTAAGATGTATGGTTTGAAGAAAGGCGTGGAATCTAAGATGGATGGTTTGAAGAATGGCATGGAAGCTAAGATAGATGGCATGGAAGTTGGCATGGAATCTAAGATGGATGACATGGAAGCTAAGATCAATGAAAAAATGGAAAACATGAAGAATGATATAAAAGCAGACATGGAAGGTTTGACAAAGTTGATACAACAAATTTTTCCTAATGGTGAAAATATGGTAGAGGAAACTCATGATGAGAACATGAAATTCACGTTTTGGAACATGATTTGTTTGAGAAGGCATTCAGGTTGGCAAAAAAAATTGAATGTAAAATTATGGCAACAAGGAAGCCTACCACTCACTTCTATAAAGAGGGAAGTGTTGCTACTCCTAGATTTCAACAACCTACAAGGTTGAAACCACAACAATTGGAAGAAAAAAGAGCGAAAGGGCTTTGCTACAGTTGTGATAGCAAATACACTAAAGGTCATAAGTGTGCTGAGAAGAAATTATTTTACATAGATTTTGAAGAGGTAGAAGAAAATTAACAATAAGAGGATATACACCAAGAACCAACCCTAGAAGAGGAAGAAATGAGTCTGACCATATTGTGTAATGCCTTGGCAAGAATTACCACTCCTCAAACTCTCAAGACAAAAGGACATATCAAGAAGAAAAAGGTAATAGTGTTTATTGATTTAGGTAGTACCCATAATTTTATTCATTGTAAGGTAGCCAAGGAATTGAATTGTTTCCTATACCCAGCACCAGAATGTCAAGTGATGGTTTCAAATGGAGGAACTATAAATTGCTCTAGAAAATGCCATAATATCAAGCTAACCATGGGGGAATATGTATTGAATAGTCCAATGCTTTCCATTCATATGGGAGGTGATGATGTTGTACTAGGATTACAATGGTTACAATCTTTGGGGATGATAGCTTTTAATTTTCAAGAACTTTTCTTGAAATTTTTTTTAGAAGGAAAGGAAGTCGAATTACGGGGTATTGCAGGGAAGTCGGGAAAGATAATAAGCTCTAGTGTCATGAAAAAGTTTCTAAAGAAAGAAAACGAGCCATAATTTCACAATTATGCTCACTAGAAGTTCCAACATCAAAATCATCTATTTCTGCAGATCTCCAAAAAGTCTTGGACAATCATTCCAAGGTTTTTGAAACTCCCAAAGGACTCCCACCTATTTCTGATCATGATCATGCTATTTATTTGAATCCAGGAAGTGTTCCTCCAAACATCAGGCCTTATAGATATCCTTATGTCCAAAAGAGCTAAATTGAACGTATGATTGCATAAATGTTAGAGGCGGGTATAATTCAACCTAGTCAAAGTTCTTTCTCTACTCTTATAGTCATGTGTCCTGATTATAGGGAGCTCAATAAGCTCACCATTAAAGATAAATTTCCCATTCCTGTGATTGATGAATTATTGGATGAATTACATGAAGCAATTTATTTTACCAAGTTGAATCTTCATTCAGGATATCATCAAATTAGAATGAAGACAGAAGATATTCCGAAAACAACATTTCGAACTCATGAGGGTCATTCTGAATTTTTGGTCATGCCTTTTGGCCTTACCAATGCACCTTCTACATTTCAAGGGTTGATGAATCCCATTTTCAAACCCTTCCTTAGAAAATTTGTGCTAGTATTTTTTGATCATATACTAATCTACAACAGGTCTTGGAAGGATCATGTTCAACATGTTGACAAGGTGCTCAAACTATTGCAGGAGAAACAATTATATGCAAAAACATCCAAATTTTTCTTTGGAGTACAAGAAGTGGAATATCTAGGTCATATTGTATCTCACGAGGGTGTTAAGGTAGACCCTAACCAAATTAAAGCCATTAAGGAATGGAAAGTCCCCACAACCATAAAGCAGTTGCAAGGATTTCTAGGGTTAACAGGGTATTATCGCAAGTTTGTTAAGAATTATGGGAGAATAGCAGTGTCTCTAACATCATTATTGAAGAAAGATGCATTTTCATGGACTCTTGAAGCAACTAAGGCCTTTGAACATCTTAAAGAGGCAATGTGCCTAGCACCGGTCTTAGCTATGCCAGACTTCACAAAAACCTTTATTGTGGAATGTGATGCCTCAGGAAATGGAATTGGTGATGTTTTAATTCAAGAAGGAAGACCCATTGCTTTTGAAATTCATCTAATCAAAGGAAATTATTTACAGAAACCTATTTATGAGAAGGAAATGTTAGTGATACTACATGCACTAAAGAAATGGGGAACTTACCTAATGGGAAGACACTTCAAGGTAAAAATTGATCATGATAGTCTTAAACACTTTTTGGAACAAAGATTATCTTCATAAGAGCAGCAAAAATGGGTCACAAAGATGTTGGGTTACGACTTTGAAATGATCTACAAAAAAGGAAACCTAAATGTTGTTGCAGATGCACTCTCAAGAAAGAATGAATAGGTGGAAGCATTGCTTTGTGCCATTTCTATTATCCAACCAGATTGGATAACCGAAGCAAGAGATGAATGGAAGAAGAACAAATAAGTGTGGACACTCATTAAAAATTTGCAGCAAGATCCTAGTACATTTGATATATTTAGTTGGAAAAATGATTCATTATGGTACAAATATCGCTTATATCTTTGTAAGAATTCCCAACTGAAACAAAATATTCTTTTGGAATTGCACATTTATCCTTTAGGAGGACACTCAGGATTTTTAAAAACTTACCACAGGGTGAAGGAAGAATTTTTTTGGGATGGCCTTAAATCTGATATTCAAAATTTTGTGGCAGAATGCTTGGTTTTCCAGCAGAATAATGTTGAGACAATTAAGACCCCGGGTCTTCTACAACCTTTATCCATTCTGTTGATCATAATCCATTCCCCATAAAATTTCACAGGAAATCTGGTTCAGAGCTCTCAAATTCCCCCCTTTCAGCCTTGGAAAATCATTCTTACGCCTATCGTTACCATTTCCTGCTTCCAAATCACATGATAAAAGGCTAGAGATTCATATTTGAAAATATTCAAGGCATAGCTCCTTCGACCCTAGCCCCTCTGTTCTTTTTGCCCATGTAACCTGGACACTAGACTAGGCGCTAGTCCGACGGACGCTCATCCAATACATATCGGGCTCATTCTGAGCCGTTGATCTGTGCAGATCGAACGATGTTTGCTCATCTTTGCATCGCCCGCAGCCTACCTATTCACCGTCTGATCAAATCATAAAATCTACGGTTCGCGATGCGCCTGTCCTGGTGGTCCCCGCACCCAAAACACTGTTCAAAACTGGGTGGTTTATATCGCACCGCTTTTCAGAGGCAGGCAGTATTCTTCAAAACGGAGCAATTCCACTCTTTCCCCGCCGTGTGTCTCTGCATACGGCCCCAAAAATGCTCTCCATCACGCATTATTGTTCGGTAAAATTCATGCAGCGATATTCATCACAGCTGTCCGATCTGAGAGCCTCCATCCGACGGTCATCGTGCTCCAAAGCTGCATGGGATTTAACGCCAGCAAATCACGCCCCTGGCCCATTTTCTACTGCCTCCATCGCCCTTTCAACCGTCAATCTCCTCCTGGGATCGAATGACTAAGATTTCATCATCCCTGCTGTTGACCCGATCTCCCTCCACGTCATCATCCCACGTGTTATTATGTTTCTTCCTCCACCATTTATATATTACATTCATTGTTATATTTTAATGTCCCACATCATAAACTCTGGCTAGCCTTTCCGCCATTATTTCCACCGCATCTTCTTCGTCGCCACCCTACATGTCCCCGCCACTTCATCACGTCGCTCTGTTACACAGTCGCTTCCATTGCATTGTCGTCTTCCATGCATTTGTTTTCTTCAAAGTTTTGTGTGTTTTGTAGGTTGACAGCAGCGAAGAATTCTCATGATTTGCAGCATCCATTACAAGAGCCGAGCACACGTCAAAGGACCATTTTTTAGAGCAAAATTATGAAGAAAGTCCTCGAAAGCCAAATCGACAAGACTCCTATTTAAGAGGCAGGGTCCAAATTTGTCAAACCCTACAGGGACATTCAAGGCACCGATTTCACAGATGAAGATATCAATGGAGCAGATAAAGAGTATCAGTGATCAACAGAGAATTAAAAGCAGGTAGCTGAAGATTTTAGGAGCCTTTTCCTAGCCTTTTGAAGCCGAGCACCAAATTGAAGATCCTGCACATCATTTGGAAGATCTATACACAGAAAACAATGTCCTCAAGGCTTTATTTCAGCAGAGTTTTCTTTCCAGGCAAGGACGGATATTTGTGTGATTTTACTGCATTGTCGTGTCCCTGGAGAGATTTCTACCCAGTGCATTTATTTTAGTTAGCCGACTACAGAGTACGAACAACACAACATAGTCATTCAGCAGCATGGGCGCAAGTGTTTCCGCCATTTTGTTTTAATTATGCAAATTAAATGTTCATCACCTACCTCTTTTACTAGGTTTTGGTTTCTCCTATAAAAACCATGAAGAAACACATTATAAGGGTTCTAGAATTTTATCAGAAAATTATGCAGTGAAAACGCTTTTTGCATAAATTTTGTAAAATTCTTGTATGAAGGCTCAGATCCCATAGGGTCTCAGTGAGGAGGAGTTCTATCTGTCAAAGAGGATTCTGGTCTTTGGTATTTCACAGTCTGTAACTCTCTTTATTGTGTTATATTAGTAGAACATTTCATTTCATCCATCTTTCTTGTATCATGTTTTGGAATGCGAGTGGCTCACTGATTTCTAGTATGGATTCATCCTAGTTGATGCCCATGCTCGGACCAGTGAAGTGCTTTAAATATGGCTCATGCATGATATTTTGTTCCATTACTCATCAAAACCATACTTCTGCCATATTAGTTGCTTTGGGAGGGTGCTTTTAAAATGCTATTATCATGTATGGATTCTTATATTGGTAAGCCCATGCATGGTGGTATTGTATATCTGGGTATCAGCTCAAGGTTAACTAGTATCTTCTTAATACTTCTTTCACTACATACACCTTCTGATAATTTATGTCTATGAAGTATTTCTAAATCGGCTCGCTTTGCAGTAAACTGTCTCTGAATTCTCTGTCGCTTTCGTATTAGAGTTCTGCATCTTGCCTCTGCAGTATCTCTTTTCCTGTGTCAGTTTCTGAGAGTTTGGTCCCATTATATTCCATTTCCCTGTTTACAGAAGATAGCATGTGAGCTGAAGCTGACAACTTCCTACATTATATTATATGCTCCTTGCTATGCTAAGATTTTCTAGGCACTGGTCTATCACAACTCTAGACTGTCTCTAGGAGCGACAACATCTTTTTGGTGTCGTTGCCGGGGACGAATTTAATAAAATCAGAATCTCTGGGCCTCGACAAAATTTTATTCACTCTTCAAGTAGGTGAGCATGGATAGTTGAGAGTTGTAGATCCCTCACTTTGGCGACTCCACATTTGTTATTTGATATATCCATTTGCAGTCCTGGCTCCTCGTAAGCCACACCTGAGGTCGGATTCGTCTAAGCCAAAGACACCTTCAGTGTCTGACCCTGACCAGATTATACATAGAAGAAATTGGAAGGGAAGGAAATCAGCCTGTTCCCAAATTCCTGAAGTGTCTATAGAAGATTTTCCTTCTTCCTCCTCTCAAGATTCTCAATTGCAGATTCCCGACTCCACTGTGGGAGATACTGATCATTACCATTCAGACAGTCCACCCCGAGAGGGTATCAGAAATAAAAACAGTCCTCATCATACTCCTGAGGTTGAAGAGGTCAACGAAGTAACCGAAGTATCTACTGTTAATAGACCTTTGTTCCCCTCAACCCCTCAAGCTGCAGTTGAGTATATTCCTATTATTATTCGTACTCCACTGCTTCCTCCTCTTCCTCCTCTTACTCATCAAAATATTGCACTACCTCCACCTCCTCCAATGGCTAATGTTCCAGCCTTCTTGATGAATAAATATGCTCCCCTGGCATTACCCCAAGTGTTGAATTATATGCCCCAAGATTATCTAAAGATCTTGCCTAGATTCAATGGGGAAAATGAGATCGATGCCCAAAAACACCTTGATACTTTCTGCTCTTTTGAAGAGAACTTCAATGTTGAACATTTATATGTGGTCCTAAGACTGTTTGTGCAATATTTAGATGGTGAAGCTCGAAAATGCTTTAAGACATTGGCCGGTCGTTCTATTGCCACTTGGGATAACATGGAAGACACTTTTCTCAGGAAATGGGGAGCGAAAAAGGATCATGGAAATTGTCTCATTGAGTTCAATACACTTAAGAAAAGACACAATGAAGGAGTGTCAGAATTTATCAAGATATTTAATAAATTATATCTGAGTATCCCTGCTGACATGAAACCCCATCAGACTGCTACTAAGGTTATTTTTGTAGCAGCCTTTGTTTCGGAGTTTGGTTTCTCTCTCAGAGAAAGAAAGCCTGCTACTTTGGATGATGCTCAAGCAGATGCACTAGAGTTGGAAGCAAAATTTTCCTCCACTGGTAAATTAAAAGGAAAATCTAAACAAGATTCTAGAAGAAGGAGAAACGAAGAGGTGTCTACTTCTAGTCAGGACAGAGACTCAGACAAAATGGAAGAAAAGAGAAAATTAGTTAATAAAATGGTCAAGCTTGAATTGGAAGCCAAGAATTCAGCTTTCAGGAATTTCCAGAATGCTCCAAACAGAGGTTACAATCCTCAGTATAGGAAACCACCCTTGCAAATATTGCCAAGGGAAGCAAAGGAACAACAAGATCAAGTACCACACCCATTGTACCTGGAAGGTCCAGTAGATGACTCCACTGAAGATGTTGCTTATGGATTGGAGGATGCAAATCTTGCCTTTTCAAATAGTGATGGAGAGGGATGCCCTTTACAAGGGAATGATGAAGCTGGGTGCTCATTGCAAAAAGAAGAAAAGATCAGAGACGCTGAAGAATCAGAATTTGAACATTATTGTAAACAATTTGATGATTTCATGCAAGCACATTTCAATAGAAGATATGATCTCAGATCTTCTAGGAAGAGGACTTGTACCCAAGAGCAAGAAGAAGAGCTCCCCCAGAAGGAAGCTCTTGCTCAGGAGGAATCAACAATGCAGAAAGCTACAACAAAGGTAAGCAACCTCTAAACAAACTTTGCAGTCTAATGATCAAATTCCTTCTTCTTCAAAAGTGGTTACTCCCCCTAATGACAAACCAGTGTCAAAGGTAGTCAAGCCCCCAGTTGAAAATAAAGAGCCCAAAGAGGTTGTGATAGAAAAATCCCCTCCTGCTTTCAGTCTGCAAAAATAACTTGAAAAGGTCAAAATCCAAGTCCCCTTGACTGAAATGTTGAAACAACCAACATATCAATCTCAAGTCACCTCTTTCATGCTCCCTCCAGAAGCACCAATCATCCCAGATAGCCTCAACCTTCAATAAGAAAGACCTATGGTAGTTTTTGGACCACACGTTGAGGAGATAGACCCTTCTACTCCTCCCTTTTATGTGTCTCTAGTAATCCCATGACCTACTACTACATAACTGTATGCTAGATTTCGGAGCTTCCCACAATCTTATGCCTCTATCAGTCATGGAACAACTATGTTTACAAATCACACATCCATTCAAAGACCTCTACTCATTTGACTCCAAAAGAGTTAAATGCTTGGGGATGATCAAGGATTTGGTGGTCAATTTGGCCCAAATCCCAGCAAAAAGTGTGGTAATGGAGATCGTGGTGGCTGACATCCTAGCTCGTTTTGGTATGTTGCTGTCAAGGTCCTGGGGGACAAAGATTGGTGGGTCAATCAAGTTGGATTTAACATATGCCACTATCCCAGTTTTCAGTGGCCAAGAGAGGAGGTTATACAGGGAGACTAGATTTGTCAAGATGGTGACTAAGGCTGACAATTCTGTAAATTCACCAGTCTACAGTAAGGAAGGAGATTTTTCATGCTTGATGCTGGAAGAAGATCAAGATTATGCTCATGAACCATACTTCTGCTAGATCAAGAGTGAGCAGCCCTCAGAAAACATGGAAGCAGGAATATGGACACTACATTTTGATGCAGCAAATTCAAAAGAAGGAAATGGAGCTGGAGTGCTATTGATTTCTCCTGCAGGAAAATGGATCCCACTGTCTTTCAAATTAGAATATGAAGCCACCAATAATGTGGTTGAATATGAAGCACTTTTGTTGGGATTGCAGATAGCCAGGAGCATGGGTATACAAAGTTTAAAGGTTCTAGGAGACTCTGAACTAGTAGTCAGACAAGTCAGGAATCAGTGCCAGACCAAGCATGCTAGGCTAAGGGCTTATAGGAATGAAGTGTGGGACATGGTAGAAAACTTCTTTTTGGCATTCAATATCTAGTTTATGCCCCGAGAATAGAATAGGATGGCTGATTCCCTCGTTGTAGCTGCTAGCACATTCCAACCACCTCAGAACCCTCTTTTAAGATATGAAGTAGAGGTGTGTTATCGGCCTTCAATCCCAGATAACATCAAACACTGGCAGGTATTTGAGGATGAAGAACAGATGAAGAGATTCCTGGAAACAGTAGGATAATTCTCCAATATGGAGATTGATGATGAAGAAGAGGCAGAATCCGAGGACATTTCAAAAATAAATTAGGAGGAGAAAATGGCAGGTAAAAAAGTGTTGCAGTTAAAGGGAAACATAATACCTAGAGGACTAGTGCCTCTAGAAAGATTATTTTACAAGAATTATGTCTCATTGCAGCCGAGCAAAGTGGTAGAAGAGAATCAGGTAGAAGACCTGAATTTGGGTACCGAGGCTGACCCCAAAATTGTAAAACTGTCCAAGAAAGTCCTAGAAGAATATAAAAAGCTATATCAGAAATTATTTCAGTCTTACAAGGATGTGTTTGCATGGTCCTATCAGGATTTGAAAACTTTCGATATCAATATTATGCAACACAAAATTCCACTGAAGGCAGATGCAAAGCCCCATAAGCAAAAGCTCAGACAAATAAACCCCCTGCTGCTGCCTTCTATTGAGAAAGAAATTAAAAAGTTGTTGAAGGCCAAAATAATTGTGCCATTGAGGTACTCTGAATGGGTGGCAAACCTTGTCCCTGTACGAAATAAGAATGGAGAAATAAGGCTATGTGTGGATTTTAGAAATTTAAACAGAGCATCGTTAAAGGATAATTATCCACTGCCTAAAATGGACCACATCTTGCAGAAAGTAGTTGGAGATTCTAGGATGTCAATGATGGATGGATTCTCTGGTTATAACCAAGTGGTTTTACTTCCAGAGGATCAAAAGAAAACTACTTTCACCACACCATGGGGTACATTTATGTATGCCAGGATGCCTTTTGGGCTGATTAATTCAGGGGCCACTTTTCAGAGGGCAATGGAAATTGCTTTTGTTGGGGAGAAAGATAAATTCCTGGTGGTCTACCTTGATGATATCATGGTATTTTCAAAAAATGATGCTGAGCACATTGAACATCTGCGGAGAACTTTTGAGAAATGCAGAAGGTATGGTCTCTCTCTGAATCCTCAAAAGTCTTTATTTGCATTAGAAGAGGGAAAGCTTTTGGGCCATATCGTGACTAAAGATGGGGTGAAGATAGATGCTAAGAGGGTAGAGGTTATAAACAATATTGCTTTTCCCATAAATAAGAAAGAGGTGCAAGTATTTCTAGGGCGCATTAATTTCTTGAGAAGGTTTATCCCTAACTATGCTGAGATAGTTAGGCATATAACATATATTCTAAAGAAGGATAAGGAGGTAAAGTGGTCACAAGAATCACAGGAGGCATTTACTAGGATAAAGAATGCTTTTGCAGAAGCCCCTGTGCTGGCTGGACCAGATTATGATGAACCTTTCATGAATTTTTCTTTTGCATCACCTCATACAATAACAGGAGTTTTATTGCAGGAAAATGAGGAAGGGTATGAGCAGCATATTGCTTTCTTCAGTCAGGTACTCCGTAATGCAGAATTAAAGTACAACATATTGGAAAAGCAAGCATATGCCCTAGTGAAATCCCTCAAAGCATTCCGTGTGTACATCTTATAGTCTCATATCACTGCATTTGTGCCTGCAGTTGCTGTAAAAGATATTCTTATTCAGGGGGATAGTGAAGGAAAAAGGGGTAAGTGGATTGCCAAAATACAGGAGTATGACTTAGACATCCGCCCTACTAAGCTGATAAAAGGACAAGGGCTTGCTAAAATGTTATCAGAATCAAACTATCAAGCCCTGGGCATAAATTTTTCCATTATAGCAAGTGAGGAATCTGAGGAGAAAGAAGAACGACATGGAATCGAAGTAGCTACTCCAGAAACGCATCTAAAGTACCTCACCAGTCCGTGGTACAAAGAGATAGTAGAATATCTTTTTACAATCAGCTACCCTACAAGTTGTGACAAAACTAAATACAGAGCGCTGAGATTGAAATCACATAAGTATATAGTCGCCAATGGCCGGCTATACTGGTGAGATCCCTCAAGCATCTTACTCCTGTGTCTCACAGAGAATGAAGTCGAGAGTATTATAGTAGAATTCCATGAAGGGATCTGTGGAGGTCATTACAGCTGGAGGGCCACAACTCATAAAGTTCTGAAAGTTGGCTTCTATTGGCCAAAGCTTTTTGGAGATGTTTTTGCCAGGGTAAGAGCATGTGATAAATGCCAGAAATTTGTTGAAAGACAGAAATCGACACCTTTTCCGCTGATTCCAGTGCATGTGGATGAACCATTCAAACAATGGGGTATTGATTTTATAAGTGAAATACATCCCCCATCAAGTGGACAACATAAATGGATATTAACAACCACAGATTATTTCACCAAATGGGTGGAAGCCATACTGCAAGGAATGCTACAAATACTGTGATCATGAAGTTCGTGGAAGAAAACATCATATCCAGGTTTGGCTGTCCTACTAGGATAGTGACTGATAATGCACAGGCCTTCAAGTCTACAAAGTTTATGAATTTCTGCCAGCAATACAATATCATACTGAGTCACTCTATAGCTTACTATCCGCAAGGGAATGGCTTGGCAGAGTCTTCAAATAAAACTCTGGTGAGGGCCCTGAAGAAGACTATCAATGAAAATCAGAAGAATTGGGATTCCCAATTGAAATTTTCTCTATGGGCTAATAGAATCACCAGCAAGAGAACAACTGGAAAATCTCCCTATGAATTGGTATATGGAAGAGCAGCGGTTTTTCCTGCACAGCTGTCTTTACCAGTGGCCCACTTCATGCAAGAAATCCAGGAGGAACCTAATGATATGATCAGGAGAATCAATCAATTGGTGGAATTAGAAGAATCACGGGGTCAGGTGAATCAGAGGTTAATACAATATTAAGAGAAAATGAAACACATTTTTGATCAGCACACAAAAGATAGGAAACTGTAGATTGGTGATTTGGTGCTCAGATGGGATACCCGGAGAGCTGAGAAGGGAAAGCATGGTAAATTCGACCCCCTCTGGTTTGGTCCTTTCAAAATTATGGAACAAGGGGGCAATAATACTTTCAGGTTGGAGAATTTACAAGGCGACTTTCTCGATGCCCCTGTAAATGGTCAATTTCTTAAACCCTATTTCCAGTTCTAATCCAGGCAGAGACAGCCTGATGTATTATATTGTATGATAGTTTCCTTTTTGTTTTCGTTTGAATAATGTGGGTGTCATTATGAATTATAAAGTGAAAAATGGAGGTGCTGAAGAGCAGAGTCTGCATACATGATGATTAGAAGGTCTGCGATTTCTCGACACTTTCAGGGATGAACGTGCCATCCCCAGGTGGAACCGATGTTGATCATAATCCATTCCCCATAAAATTTCACAGGCAATCTGGTTCAGAGCTCTCAAATTCCCCCCTTTCAGCCTTGGAAAATCATTCTTACGCCTATCGTTACCATTTCCCGCTTCCAAATCACATCATAAAAGGCTAGAGATTCATATTTGAAAATATTCGAGGCATAGCTCCTTCGGCCCTAGCCCCTCTATTCTTTTTCCCCATGTAACCTGGACACTAGACCAAGCGCTAGTCCGACGGACGCTCATCCAATACATATCGGGCTCATCCTGAGCTGTCGATCTGTACAGATCGAACGATTTTTTTTCATCTCTGCCTCGCCCGTAGCCTACCTATTCACCATCCGATCAAATCATAAAATATACGGTTCGCGATGCGCCTGTCCTGGTGGTCCCCGCGCCCAAAACACTATTCAAAACTGGGTGGTTTATATCACACCGCTTTTCAGCGGCAGGAGGTATTCTTCAAAACGGAGTGATTCCACTCATCCCCCACCGCGTGTCTCTGCGTACGGCCCCAAAACCACTCTCCATCACGCATTATTGTTCGGTCAAAGTCATGCAGCGATATTCATCATAGCCGTCCGATCTGAGAGCCTCCATCCGACGGTCATCGTGCTCCGAAGCTGCATGGGATTTAACGCAATCAAATCACGCCCCTGGCCCACTGTGTATCACCTCCGTCACCCCTTCAACTGTCGATCTCCTCCTGGGATCGAACGGCTAAGATTTCATCATCCCCACTATTGACCCGGTCTCCGTCCACCTCATCATCCCACGTGTTATCGCGTTTCTTCCTCCACCATTTATATATTACATTCATATGTTATATTTTAATGTCCCACATCATAAACTCTGGCTGGCCCTTCCTCCATTATTTCCACCACATCTTCTTCGTCGCCACCCTGCATGTCCCCTCTGCTTCATCACGTCGCTCTGTTACACAGTCGCTTCCATTGCATTGTCGTCTTCCGTGCATTTGTTTTCTTCATAGTTTTGTGTGTTTTGCAGGTTGACAGCAGCGGAGAATTATCATGATTTGCAGCATCCATTACAAGATCCAAGCAAACGTCAAAGGACCATTTTTAAGAGCAGAATTATGAAGAAAGTACTCGGAAGCCAAATCGACAAGACTCCTATTTAAGAGGCAGGGTCCAAATTTGTCAAACCCTGCAGGGACATTCAAGGTGTCGATTTAACAGATGAAGATATCAATGGAGCAGATAAAGAGTATCAGTGATCAACAGAGAATTAAAAGCAGGTAGCTGAAGACTTTAGGAGCCTTGTCCTAGCCTTTTGAAGTCGAGTACCGAATTGAAGATCCTGCACATCATTCGGAAGATCTATACACAGAAAACAATGTCCTCAAGCCTTTATTTCAACAGAGTTTTCTTTCCAGGCAAGGACGGATATTTGTGTGATTTTACTGCATTGTCGTGTCCCTGGAGAGATTTCTACCCAGTGCATTTATTTCAGTTAGCAGGCTACAGAGTACGAACAACACAGCATAGTCATTCAGCAGCATGGGTGCAAGTGTTTCCGCCATTTTTTTTTAATTATGCAAATTAAATTTTCATCACCTACCTCTTTTACTAGGTTTTGGTTTCTCCTATAAAAACCATGAAGAAACACATTGTAAGGGTTCCAGATTTTTATCAGAAAATTATGCAATGAAAAGGCTTTTTGCATAAATTTTGTAAAATTCTTGTATGAAGGCTCAGAGCCCATAGGGTCTCAGTGAGGAGGAGTTCTATCTGTCAAAGAGGATTCTGGTCTTTGGTATTTCACAGTCTGTAACTCTCTTTATTGTGTTATATTAATAGAACATTTCATTTCATCCATCTTTCTTGTATCATGTTTTGGAATGCGAGTGGCTCACTGATTTCTAGTATGGATTCATCCTAGTTGATGCCCATGCTTGGATCAGTCAAGCACTTTAAATATGGCTCATGCATGATATTCTGTTCCATTACTCATCAAAACCATACTTCTGCCATATTAGTTGCTTTGGGAGGGTGCTTTTAAAATGCTATTATCATGTATGGATTCTTATATTGGTAAGCCCATGCATGGTGGTATTGTATATCTGGGTATCAGCTCAAGGTTAACTAGTATATTATTAATACTTCTTTCACTATATACACCTTCTGATAATTTATGTCTGTGAAGTATTTCTGAATCGGCCCGCTTTGTAGTAAACTGTCTCTAAATTGTCTGTCGCTTTCGTATTAGAGTTCTGCATCTTGCCTCTGCAGTATCTCTTTTCCTGTGTCAGTTTCTGAGAGTTTGGTCCCATTATATTCCATTTCCCTATTTACAGGAGATAGCATGTGAGCTGAAGCTGACAAATTCCTACATTATATTATATGCTCCTTGCTATGCTAAGATGTCCTAGGCACCGGTCTATCACAACTCTAGACTATCTCTAGGAGCGATAACACATTCCAAGTCAACATTGGGAGGAGATTTCAATGTATTTTATCACAGGTTTAGCTAAGTCCAAAGGAAAGATTGTCATCATGGTGGTAGTTGATACACTTACTAATTATGCACATTTTTGTGCATTATCTCATCCATTTAAAGAAAGTACAGTTGCTACTACATTTATGGACACAATTCAAAAGCTACATGGAAACCCAAGGGTTATTGTGAGCGACAGAGATCCCATTTTTACTGGAAATTTTTGGACGGAGTTATTTTCTTGTTTGGGTACTCAATTAGCTCATAACTCATCTTAAACTTCTCAATCCGATGGTCAAACTGAGATAGTAAATAAATGTTTGGAAGGATATCTTCGTTGTTTTGTATCTAATAAACAAATGCAATGGGTCAAGTGGTTACCTCTCGCTGAATGGTGGTATAACACTTCCTTCCATACTGCAGCAAAAATGACCCCATTTATGGCACTTTATGGATATCATCCACCATCCATCACATCATCTTTAAGAGAAAATTTGAAGGTTCAAGCAGTGGAAGGTCACATCTAGCATCAACAAGAAGTTCTCCAACTCTTAAAGGATAACCTTAATTTGGCACAAAATCGAATGAAACAACAGGCAGATCAACATCGCGGCGAGAGAAGTTTTGATGTAGGAGACTGGGTATTTTTACGGCTACAACCATACAAACAAATGTCCCTCAAGCAAGCTAAGAAGGATAATAAATTATCGCCAAAGTACCATGGTCCTTACAAGGTGTTGCAAAAGATTGGTACTATGGCATACAAATTGGAGCTTCCTGCTTCTTCGCGAGTACA
Source organism: Pinus albicaulis (assembly GCA_034641835.2). Taxonomy (NCBI): domain Eukaryota; kingdom Viridiplantae; phylum Streptophyta; class Pinopsida; order Pinales; family Pinaceae; genus Pinus; species Pinus albicaulis. Next base: position 1,327,519,639 of record CM076578.1, read on the forward strand.
TCCAGTTTTCCATGTTTCATGCTTAAAGAAGGTTATAGGTGAAAATCTTCCGGTTCAAACAATATTTCCAGAACTTGATGAGGAAGGAAAAATCATATTGGAACCTGAAGCAATCATGGAAACAAGAACTCGACAGCTACGGAATCGATCAATTTCAGAGTATCTCATCAAGTGGAAGAACTTACCCACTGAAGATTCTACATGGGAGGATGAGAATTTTATATAGAAGCACCCAAAGCTACTCAAGCGTTGAGGACAACACTTTTTTGAAGGAGAGGGGCATGTTAGGTCCCTATATTACTAGTATAGTCCCTTATTGTTGTTAGTGTAAGCCCCTTATTGTTGTTATTGTACCCTTGTAACCCCCATTTTGTTATTATTGTGCCCTTAAATTATTATTGTTAGGTCGGCTAGGATTACATTGTGGCCCCATGGACTCCTATATATAGAAAGGAGGTTTTGTAATTTGTATCATCCAAGAATTGTTCATTCATGTAATGTATTGGAGGTTTCCCCCTTGAAGTGGCTTATTTATAAGGCGTTGATATCTCTTTTCTTATATTTTTGGAGCTGGTTTCACAACAAAAACTAACCAAACAGACAAAAAAATGAAATCAAAATTCCTTTCACTTTCTCTTTTTCAAATGGAAAACAAATCGTTCCAAAAGTGTAGAAATTATACAAAATACATGTATGTCCTGGATTCTCCTGATCTAACAATATGCTACTGCTAAGTATAGAATCGCTTCTACTAATCTTTGCGGAAATTTAAAACACAATCGCCAATTACAATATCATGAAGAAAGATCAATCACACACAACACATATAATTTCCCAAGGAAAGATTATAGCTAAAAACCCCACTATATTCTATTGTATATTATATCATGGACCATGAAACAATTACATACAAAGCTCCAATCCAAGAGCTCTCAATACATGAGCTAATTGTCTCACATTGTCATAAAAAAATTGGCAAGTTCCTTAGCGAATTTATTGTCTCCAAATAGCCTGCCTCCACTGTGCAATCCCTGCTGATAGCAATCCCTAAATGAGTGCAATCTTGCCTGCCTTAACTGCACAATCCTCATGGGCACATCCAATGTGTGTGTGGTGACATGTGTGCAACCAGATAATATCACAACTGATAGTTTACTTCCCTTTCACCTAGAACTCAACTAGGTCTCCACTGGATCTAACATGCATGCAGTTAATAATAGTAAATATTCAATTACATGTGAGACCATTGATTGTGAATTAATTAATAGTTAATTCACTTGATCTCTCACTAGTGTATCTTTATTTAAAACTAGCACAACTGAGTTTAACTCACTTAATTGAGTTAAACTACTTTACAACTTGCACAACTACACTTCCAACTCTGTTACAACTTTGAATCACTCAGTTACAACTAAGTCAACCTGCATGTCCCACTAGCCAACCACTTAACTCAAAATTCCTTTAGCTAACTGATTTTCCACTTCAGTTAACTATTTCCAAGTGCTCATTGAGAATATAGTATAATTTATTTTCCAACTAATATTAAGGGATAATAATAGTAGACATGCATCTATAAATAAACATGCATTTTATAAATAGAATCTGTACATACATCTATAAATAGACATACACCTAAAAATAGCCTGAGGCTCCATCCTAGTGTAGGTGCTTAATTTTCACTGGGATCTTCTTGTTGAATCTCAACAGTCCCTCTCAACAAGAAAGGGATTATCCTTCACCTTGATCCTATCTCTATGGTATTTGAATTTTCTCCTGGTGAGCGCCTTCGTCAGAATATCTGCATCCTGATCTTCCGTGGGAATTTACTGAAGCAACACGGTTCTCCTCTGCACACAATCTCCGAGATGATGGTACCAGATATCTATATGCTTAGATCTATCATGAAACACAAGATTAATCGATATTTTAATGCAACCATGATTATCACAATGAATCACTGTCGGATCCATATGAGAACCAAAAAAACCAACTAAGGTCTTTCTCATCTAGATAGCCTCACATGCAACTTGACTTGCTACCATGTATTTCACTTCCAATGAACTGAGTGCCATGGATATCTGCTTCCTGATATACCAAGAAACAATTGTAGACTTGATACTAAAGATCCCCCCTGATATGCTTTTTCTATCCGATGGACTGCCTTCCCAATCTACATCCATGAAGCTATGCAACTTCACTCCATCCGTCTATCTGTACCCTAAACCATACTATGATGTGCCCCTCAGGTATCTCAGGACATGCTTACCCGCCTTCCAAAATAGCTTGGTAGGCTTAACCATAGTTTGACTCAACTAGTTAACTGCATAGAAAATGTCCAATCTCGTGTTCACTAGATACATTAGCGAACCCACTAATTGTCGATAAACAATAACATCCACTACCTCTCCATAAGTAGCATCCTCTTTCCTCCAGTTTCCTGAAAGAGGAGTATCCATGGGTTTGAAGCCCTCCATGTGAAACTTGCCCAATATCTCCCTTGCATAATTTCCTTGAGACACAAAAAGTTCACCATCTCGCTGCCATATTTCCAATCCAAGGAAATAATGAAGGAGGCCCATATCCTTCATTTCGAACTCCCTTGCAAGATTCTCCTTGCATGAATGTATCAACTTCTTATCACCAGTCAATATTAAATCATAAACATAAAGAAAAATGATTAAAATCTTACCCTCCACGAAAATTTGGTATAGGTTTTCATCTGCTTCACTTTTGGTGAAGCCTAGTCCGGTGAAATAGTTGTCTATCCAAGTGTATCAAGCACAGGGTGCTTGCTTCAGCCCATACATCGCTCTTTTGAGTTGGCACACATGTGATTCGCTATTGAATATATCGAAACCTTCAGGTTTCTCTTTGTACACCTCTTCCTCAATGATCCCATTGAGAAACACAGTTTTCACATCCATTTGATGAATGTGCCAACCCATCTGTGCTGAGAGAGCAAGTTTGGTCCTTATGGAAGAATACCTTGTGATGGGTGCAAAGTTCTCTTCATAATATATCCCCTAGATCTGTGAGAAACCCTAGTCCAAAAGCATGGCCTTGTATTTCTCCACACTCCCATCAGCAACTTGCTTTACCTTGTAGATCCGTCTCGAACCTACCACTGATTTATCAATCAGCCTTGGAAAAATTTCCCAAGCATTTTTTTTGAAAATGGAGTCATACTCCTCCACCATTTCATCTAGCCATGTGGGATCCTGCACTACTTCCTGAAAGGAAGATGGTTTAGTCATAATACATTTACTCATGAAAGCCATGTATCCAGTAAATTGGTCAGGAGAATGTATTTGTCTGCGCTATGAAGTAGGGGCTCCTACATTCTGTGCAGCATCAAGTCTCAGCTTATCAACTTCCATGGTACACATTATGCCATTTATGATGGATGGCTTTGCGTGAGTGGACTCCTCCACTCCATCAAACTCCTCATGTGGTTGATCCACATCTTGAGACTCCTCTTTGGGAACCAACTCCCTCTCAAGTGACTACCGCATGGCTTTCCCTTCATCGAATTTTAGATCCCGTCACACAATAGTCATTCGATTCTTTGGAAAATACACACGATAATTATGGGGAGTTTTTGTGTGCCCCACAAAAATCCCAACTTCAGCAGTCGGCTCCAACTTCTTCCTGGCGTCCTTGGTCACATGCACATAAATAGATGAGCCAAAAATCTTAAAGTGTGAAACATCCGGTTTCTTACCAGTGAAATCTTCTTCAACTGTACTCATGCCAAGTGCTTTATGTGGACAACAATTTTGCACATAAACCACACTATTGCATGCTTCCACCCACAAATTCATTAGTAGGCCCTGATCATGCAACATCGCTTGTGCTGCACCCACGATCGTTTTGTTCTTCCTCTCCGCAACCCCATTTTGCTGTGGGCTATGAGGCGTTATGAGTTCTCTTTGAATTCCTTATTTGTTGCAGAAGTTTTTGAATTCGTTAGAGATGTATTCTCCACCATTATTGCTCCTAAGAGCCTTCACTTGCTTCTCCGACTCTTTCTCCACCAATGCCTTAAACTCATAGAACTTTGATAATGTTTGATCCTTCTTCTGCATGAATAAGATCTAGAATTTATGAGAAAATTCATCAACAAAGATTACATAGTACTTATTTTTTGCTGTTGAAGCAAACGAGAATGGTCCACACCTGTTTGTGTGAGCTCTCTCAAGGATCCATGAAGCACGGTTCTCCTTCTCATGAAAGGTGGAATTTACATACTTCCCCATGGTACAACCCTTGCACTGATCTAACTGAGTAAGTGTTCCCATTCTAAATCTAGTATATATTTACTACATGAATTTCAAGGCTCCATGATGAATATGGCATAATCACCTGTGCCATAATTCACCCTCATCCTAACTCACCACTTTTTTTGCCTTGCCCATCATGGCAGCGCAACCATCTACCTCTAGCTTGTAGAGATTCTTAACTCGAATCCTTGTCCTCTTGGCTTGAACCATTGTTTTATGTCGCAGGAAAGATTTTCCATCGCTAAAAACAACGTCATATCCTTTATCCTCCAACATTGTGACTGTGACCAAACTTTTCTTCAACCTGGAACATGCATAAAATATTTTAATTGAATTGGTTTACCTAACTCCCTCTGAAAGGTAATAGTACCAATCCCGGTAGCACTGTACCATCTGTCATCGCCCATATCTATATGCATCTAGAGATATTTCTCCTCCAAGTCACTGAAAAGTTCCTTATCTCTGTCATGTGAAAGGAAGCACCACTATCCAAATACCACACCGATCCCAATGCACTTGAAACCATGCATGAAATTAAGGATAAGTAAAGCTCAAATTTCGAGGCAAGGGCCTCACCAACTGCAACTCTAGAAGCCTTCTTTTTGTTCTTCTTTTATGGACAGTTAGTAGCAAGATGCCCATGTTCGTGATAGTGAAAACACTTCATCTTGGACATATCCAACTTCTTGCCTTTAGACTCGGATTTAAAATGGAATTTATTCCCCTTCCCCTTCTTCACAATGGCAGCCAAATTACAATCCTCTTCATCATCATGCTTTGATGAAGAGCCATCTCTAGTGTTCCGCCTGAACTCCTCCTACACCAGATCCGACCATAGTCGTTCCCAATCCAGAAATTTTTCCCGTCCATTGATAAAGTCTTAATAACTATGCCAACTCTTAGGAATTCCCAAGAGATCCAAGCTCACCAAATCATCATCAGCAACAGTTATTCCCACACTCCCCAATTCATCTCGACATTGGACAAACTTCGTGACATACTTTGGAATGGTGTCTCCCTTTTCCATCCTGATATTCTTGCGTTTATCTTTGAGCGAAAATTTCCTATGGTCGTTGCTGCTTTGGAATAGATCCGTCAAAGCCTTCCACATAGCATATGGCATGGCTTTCCCATGGAGGCTTGATACAATGTAGTATTGTACTCCCTCCAACAGGATCCTCCTCGCCTTTTCCACTTTATTTTCCATGCATCAAGATTGGCAACATCTGATGAAGCAGGCTTAGGAACATCATTGTCAATAAATTCCTTCAAGCCATTGTCTTCGAGTACTTCATCCATCTTGTCCTTCCAATAAATGTAGTTCGAGCTGCCCTCGAGTGCATACTCTAAACTCAAGCCATTGAAAACTATTTAAATCTTGAATCAGTTGTAGCACCAAGAAAGTCTTTCTGCAAATTCAAATTCTTTCCACCAACAAACTTAGTTCTTGCTTCACTGCTACAGTTTCCTGTATTCTGATACCATGTAGAAACTATACAAAATATATGTATGTCCTGGATTCTCCTATTCTAACAATATGCTACTGTTAAATACATAATCTCTTCTACTAATCTTTGAGGAAATTTAAAACACAATCGCCAATTACAATATCATGAAGAAATATCAATCACACATAACACATATAATTTCCCGGGGAAAGATTATAGCTAAAAACCCGACTATCTTCTATTGTATATTATATCATGGATCATGAAACAATTACATACAAAGCTCCAATCTAGAGCTCTCAGTACATGAGCTAATTGTCTCACACTGTCATACAAAAAATGGCAAGTTCCTTAGCCAATTTAATGTCTTCAGATAGCCTGCATCCACTGCGCAATCCCTGCTGATAGCAATCCATGAATGAGTTCAATCTTGCCTGCCTTGACTGTGCAATCCTCATGGGCACATACAATGTGTGTGTGGTTGCATGTGTGCAATCGGATAATGTCACAACTGATAGTTTACTCCCCTTTCACCTAGAACTCAACTGGGTCTCCACTGGATCTGACATGCATGTAGTTAATAATAGTAAATCTTCAGTTGCATGTGAGACCACTGATTGTGAATTAATTAATAATCAATTCACTTGATCTATCACTAGTGTATCTTCAATTACAACTAGCACAACTGAGTTTAACTCACCTAACTATGTTAAACTAATTTACAACTTGCACAATTGCACTTCCAACTTTGTTAAAAATTTGAATCACTCAGTTACAACTATGTCAACCTGCATGTCCCACCAACCAACCACTTAACTCGAAATTCCTTTAGCTAATTGATTTGCTGCTTTAGTTAACTATTTCCAAGTGCTCATTGAGAATAGAACATAGTTTATTGTCCAACTAATATTAAGGAATAATAATAGTAGACATGAACCTATAAATAGACATGCATTCTATAAATAGAATTTTCACATACATATATAAATAGAAATACACCTAAAAATAGCCTGAGGCTCCATCCTAGTGTAGGTGCTTAATTTTCACTAGGATATTATTGTTGAATCTCAACAAAAAGTACTTGAATGAAAATGAATTTCACTTTTTATTTTCAAAACAAGATAAGAACAAACCAAGTAAAAAGTTCTAAATGAAATTGACTTTCAATTTTTCTCTTTTGAAATGGGAAATTAAAAAAAAAACATACACTCTCAGGCTTGCAAATTAAACAATTTTGATCTATGTTCGACAATCAATCAAAGGTGATTTCGAAGTGCAATAATGATTCAGTGCAAATGAAAGAAATTTTGCAAATACAAGCCAAAAGTAATATGAAATAGTGTTTCAAATGATTGCAGCAAAGCTCTCAAATAGAGCTAACCAATCTCTTGATGCCACAGACAAGAGACAAGTTAAGTACAACTGACCTAGAAACCCTTGAGGGTGATCCAACTTCACTCAAACAAAAATTGGGTCAAAAAGACAAATTAATCACTCAATGAAGGTAATCAAGCTAAACACAATGGTACCAGATCATATCGGACTAGAAAGACACCTCATAGGCCAAGAAACACTGGAAACTAAAGGTAAACCCTAATCTTTTATAATCTCTGGGATCAACGCACCTGTGTAAGGAAAACTCATGCTGAAAGGTAGATCAACAAGAATGTTTTACATAAAACAACGTTGCCAGCGCTTATGTAAGGACATAAAACACACTGGGCGAGAAATAAAAGTAAAAAAAAAAAAAAAAATCAACAATGAGACCAGACTTGACACTCTAAAGAAAAAATAAGGCACTATGCAGACCTATAGAGACCCAAACAAACTCAAATCTTGATGATCAATCAAACTGATAAAAAAACCAAATCATAAAAGGAGATAAAAAGAGGCTATAGCTCCCTAGTGGACTCACAAATTTTGTTGTGAAGACAATCCCCTCTGCGGACACAAACGATCTCTCTAGCCCTAGAGTAGTTCTAGCAACGCATAAGACCAACTAATGAGCCCTTTCCTAGTTTGTATTCAAAATGGAAGAAGAAGAAGAAGAAGAACCTACCTCTTCTTGATGCTATTGTCCAATCCTTTGGCGAAGACCATGATTCTACAATCCTTCAAGCTCGCTCCTCTCTGCTTGTGGCATTTGAATACCCATAAGAAATCAAGAGACAATAACAAGAAGCATGACAAGATACATAACATACATCAAATACAAACTACCTAATAGATCAAGGGGTATTAGGCTACTTGCACAGATATCTAGACAAATATGGAAAGTGAAACATCCAATGTATTATTAATTATAGAAAAAGGAAGCATATAATCGTGACCTTGATGTTGGAGACCTCCCTTTGGTGATGTCCAAGTCTAAACCGAGGCTCTTCAAGAAATCCTTCTCCCAAGTGGAAATTCAGGCATAATCATAGTATAGGGATGCAAAGGACCAATGATGAGGCAAGACCAACCAGTAGTGGAAGGATTGGATTCAATTTATAGGCAGGGAGAGGGAGTTAGGGATCCATTAAAGAAGGATGAAGGCCCACTTCTCAAGGGAAAATCCCCTAATGATAATATCAAGAGCTCCAAATGAGATAGCGCGAGCATATCTACATCAAACCATATCCAGCTCACCATTCTGGAAGCTTCTAGTGCACAAAGCTTCTCCTACATTTGAGGAAACATTGGTAGAAGAGGTTCAATATGCTTCTGCCTATTAAAAACATGTTGGCACTACAAGGTCAAAGTGTTGCAACATTCCATCAGAATGGACATGAAATAGCAAAGAGCGTTGACCCAGAAATTTAGGTTTTAACCTGAGCTTCTTCAGAAAATATTCAAGGTAGTGTTATGTTTGTATTCAAGGGATATCTTGATGTATTCTCCATGGTGTATATACTGCATAGTTGTCATCTTAGTGCAATTCAGGATCAAGAACGGGAAGTGAACGGGGTGACAATTACTGTGTAACAATATGCAAAAGTTATACCACTTAGAAGTTGATCTTCTTGTTTTGACCACCATAATTCGAGAGGGTGGCACGTCAACTGCCATTATTCATGGAAAAGGGGATAACCTGTAAAACCTCACCTGCAGTCCTATTTTTAAAAAAAGAAAAGTATGTATATTTATACATGAACATAAGTTGCAGTACATTTACATCACTATCAAAACATGCTATAAGTTTAAAACCAGTTAATTATATTCAAGGAATTAAATTCTCCTCTCTTTTGACCTATTTTCTATCAAATTATCACTTAAAATATTTTGAATCCAATATCTACCAATGTCCCTTCTTTTATTTATATAATAAGGAATCGATACTTGGTGTTAGTTTATTCTATGCCTTCGAACTATTTTCAATAGTAGCCCATTTTCATTTATGTTATTTCTTTAGGCCACCTAGTTATAGTTTATATTGTTATCACTAAATTACTATGTGATAATCTCTTTTCATAAACTTTACCTCTATTATTAAATCCAAAACATATGGTTTTATTCGTAATGGCATTTTCCTAACTAAAGTATTTACTCTATATTTAAAGAACAAATGTAGGGCCATTAGGTCTAACATGACTATCTTTTATCTTCCTCATATAGCTTAGAGTCTCATCTCAACACTTACATAAATAACCGTGTGTTATTTTGTGCAACACTTCTCCATTGTAAAGTTCATCTATGCATTTATTTGTTAACAATGTGCTATATCGTTGAAGATGTTCGGACATTGACTCGTTGTTATACATAAATATTTTGTATATCAAATTATCCAAAACTTTCCAAAGGCTTATGTGTCAACTAGTAAATCCTTTGTGGATGATTGTTTCACCTACCAGATCGATGGTCATTATGTAATTTGGTTAAATCAACGGTGTTTGCCGCCCTTAGGGTTTACTCACGAATCCCTTGGAATATTTTGAGACATTTATGCGTAATTACTATTTTATCTCTCCTATGGTGTACATGTATGTTTATTATACTTCCACGCAGGTCCTTTAGACCTACCAAAACAATGGTTTTGAAATATTTACGTGAATCAATAGCGATCATATCTACTAGGATTTAGTGGAAGGATAATGACTACTATGTCCCCACTTTTTTCGTTATTTCATTTTCAATAATGTATATCGTTGTCTCAGGCTCTATAACTCTGCAAACTAGTTTGATTTTTTCGAATTCTTCTTTTTCTAAATAACATTTTATTTTCAGTGAGTGTTTTTATTGACTCTTAATTACTAGTTTACTCAATTGTTTCAACTCCTTCTTTACCATGGCACACTTACCTAACTGTTCAAGGATTAATTCCTGAAACTATATATATATATATATATATATATATATCACTGCTTCAAAATATGTCATTTGGGTTCATGAGATTAAAATATTGGTGTTCTTATATGGGTTTAACTTATTGCATCTCTTTCAGGGTTTTTTTGCGGAGAAATCTCTTCAATGAATCACTACCTTATTTATCTTTTCAATTGGGGATTCCTCGCCATATAAGAGTAGAAATATAATGGATTATCACCATATTGTTCAGGTACTGAAGAAAAACCCTTTTTTTCAGAAGTTTCTTTTCAGTAGGTTATTAATGCTGAACTTTTCTTTGTGTTCAAGTATTTTATCTTAGGTTTACTCTTATTTTAGTTCTATTTTTCTTTTAACTTGTAAAATCGTTTCTATCGTTAAATATCAAAAAATTTTAACGCGTCTGCCAGGACTAACTGTTAAGAACCCTTTTTGTATAACTATATTTTGATCTGTTATGTTGAATATGATCATGTATTCTATTTATCATATGAATTAATTTATTAAATGTTTCTTACACTTCTTGCTTTGAATTAAATTTCAATGTTTGTGTTCTATTAGTACACAATTTTCCTTCTAAGCTCGTACTTCGTTGTTAATCCCTATTTAGAAATATTTATTGAGTTTATTTGGAGGTCTCACTGCAGTCACAACTTGAATGTTTTTATCATCATTTTGTTCTCTTAAATATGTCATGTAATGTGCATAGGTTATGGGCCCACCACGCTTCCGCTACACCACTCTAATGATAGATGTACATTTAGCCCTACGCGCACATGAAATCGACGAGGAACAATCATGAGAGGATATCTAATGAGATTGGTAGTTGCAAACTCGTTGGATGCAGAATTTGATTCCCCGTCTAAGGAGTACCCATGTTGCATACTTTCGATGGACCATACTACACGAAAAATGAGAAATATATGAAAAATGTGATTGAACATGTTTTTTTAATGTATCTTCAATTTTTATCAACATGGGTCTTCTCAAAGTATGCATAACAGGTACTCGTTGGATGTGGAATTTAATTTCACATCCAATGAGCGTACAATTGAAATTTGACTAAACCTATAAGGAGATAAGCCAAAAATATTTTATACTATTAATAAAATATTTTTGCCTTATCTCCTTATAAGTTTTTAAATCATTTCAAAGCTTATTAAAGTTTTTCTAAAATCATTTTTTTAAAGTTTTTTAACATTTTAAAAACACTTTAAAGTGCTTTAAAAACACTTTAAAACACATTATTAAAGCGTTTTAGAGGTTTTATTCAAAAGTATTTGTTAAATCTTTTAAACACTTTTCTCGAGTTATTATTTTACTTTCTCGACTCCATAGGGTTATTTCTATGATGATTCTTATTAGTGGCTTGAACATTTAAACATTCTTTCATTTCTCTCTCTTACAACTTTATCTTTTCGAGTTTTTAATTAACTGATGTGTTATCTAGTGGTACGTTGGAGACATTTGCGGATCTATATAAAACTACAAGTGAATATGGCTATCATATTTTCACCATATTTTTCTTTCTTTATTATATATTTACTTCTTTATACATTTCTTCCATTACACCTCTAATTATATATTTTCGTGTAAACATACCTCTTACAATGTTTTTCTGGGAAATTTCCTTTCTCCTTTGGAGTTTCCAATTCAAGTTTCACCTGTCCAAATTACTAATTTTTTGGTTCCCTTCTTTACCACGTCGGGTCTCTCGCTCTTCCCAACATGAATGCAATGTGTGAAGGTGAGATTGTTCTCTATTTAAATTACTTTCTTCTTCCTTATTGGAAGAAACTTTGTATGGCTTCGACCATTTGTAATTATACATGATACACATTTTTGAAATAATTATTCAAGAATTATTTATTTCCAAATGGATTCTGCTCTCAAATGTGCAATGTAACATTTTCTTTGTTTTTACTCGACACAATTTGATTTACATTTGAAATGTTAAAAATAAAAAATTATTCCAAACTTCGTTCCTATGCATATCAAGAAATAACTCTGTATACCTTTGGTTGTTTGGATACATTATTTCCTAGATAAGAAGAAGGGCTCTTCCTTTTACCAGTGCAAGTCTAGAGAGTAATACATTCTTATATATATAGTTTATCTGATTCTTTTGATTGTATCCTTACATTTTAATAATTTTCATCATCGTTTGCAACCAAATATGTAATATGTTACATATATCACGTTATGTATAGAGATACATTATATATTTTTTAAAATAAAAACATTTATATGTATATATATTATTATATAAATATAAATGAAATCTTCCCTTTTTATCTTTGTATTAAACTCAATTTATAACCTGAAACATTCTTTTATCAAGTTATATTAAATTATTTTTATCTTTATATTCAACTCTATTTATAACCTGAAACATTTGTTTATCTTTATATTCAATTATTGTAACCTGTAAGTAGTAAATTTTATGTAATAATGGAATAATAAAACACTCTTCTTTCGTAGTTAATTTATCGAGAGTTTGTATTTATCTTATTTTTCTAACATAAGCCATACCAAATTTACTAACACCATTTCCCTAATTTTCTCTTTTTCCATTCATTTCAACTCTAACTTTCACAAGATAATTGAAATAAAGAAATCTTCTGACCATTTCCTTCTTACTCATAAAATTTTCCTTCATTAGTACATAAAATACTCCAGAACTATAAAATAATCATAATCTATTCAATTCAATCATTTCTTTAAACAAAATAATGATGCAAGAGTAACGAAAACTATTTGGAAAAATAATAATCAAGTACTTGGATCCTCTCAACCTTGACACTGCAAAACAATCAGCACCCTCCCCCCCAACATAACAGACCTACAAATTTATTTTTTTCTATGTTTTCTTGCTTCTCTTTAGTCTCTTTTGTTCTCAAAATGAGGCAAAAGCAAGTAGACATAATATTTTTATTCAATTCCCATATACCACTCTTTTGGTGGTGAATAACTCCCCCCACCTCACCAACATGTGGCAAGTAGTTATCAGCTCAATAATGAGCTTATGTTTCCCACTCAGGGAGACAACTCCTTGTCTTCTAGGGAAATAATTAATTGACCAGTATGATAATTCCTTAATTAAATCTTATCATCCAGAATATATGCCTAGGAATTATTGATGGGTAATAATATCCCACAATAAATTGCAACCTCATGTCTTTCAATCATTTGTACACATAAACTAATTTTCCATATTTTCTATATTTACAAAAATAAAACCTCATAATTACAAATTGATAACCTATTATTATGAGTAATAATTTACTGATAATTAAAATTTTCAAATGTCTTTCAGACTCAGATATTAAACTAGAAACACGCATATGCACATTTAATTACATAAAATATCAATCTAAGGGATATCAAATAGGCACATGATCATGATGAATAAGGCTCTACAAGAGTCAATATTGTAACTCTAGTAAGGATTGAAGGAGAAAAACCTAACCACTAGTAGGTTATTGGGTTGTGTTATTATGTGGCCACTAGGAGGAAAATGGGTTCCATTTGATTGGAGTGTATTTTTTTCAATAGATGAGCAGAGTAGCTAAGAGTGGATAGGGAGAGAGAAAACAAAGAGGATTTTTGCATTGTAACATCTCGCATGCCACATGCCTCTCTTCTTTGTACTTGCATACATTTTCCATTCAGAGTAACATAGAAAGGCAACCTCATCTTTTATATGGGTCTTCTCCCAAACGGGTTTCTGGGGGTATGTCTTTTGTTCTTATGGCTAAGTGATTGCATTTTTTTCTATTATCTATTCTCCACATTTTACATATTGCATGCATGAAATTGAAACTTAATAAATCCAAAAGACTAAGGAAAAATAATCTTCATAGTATAAATTTCATATTTTTAAGTATAATTTTATCAAATATGTTGTGATGAACTATCAAGTGGAATACCCATGTCAATTTATGGATCATTAGTAAAATTGTCATATTTAAAATATTCTCCTTTGACTATAAAGACATGTGAAATACATTATGAATACACATGGATGTAGGAAATACAAGCATATATGTAATGGAACCTATCCTATTTAGGATTTCAAATGGAACATAGTATCTTGTTTCCAATTTTGGGTAGCTTACCAATTTTATTTAGCTACTTTTAGCTTTTATAAGAAAGCAATTTTAACAAACTAGGTCAGATGCTCTACATAGAAAAAAAATCGATCAAGTCATATTGGATGTGATCTTCAAACAAACCAAGTAAGTTTACATGCAAAAAATTTAAATTGTTTCAAAGCCATAGGGGTCACATTCTCACATAAAAACCTTCCATAAAACTAGGTTCAATTCCAAGGGGTTTCACACACTTGCATAAACAGCTTCCACAAAATCAAGTTCAAGGCCAAAGGGGTTCATACTCATGCATAAGCACCTTCTACAAAACCACATTAAATCAAGATTTATGTCAAACAACCCATGAGGTGTAGATTAGTTGGTTTGTGTGGTGTTTAGTCTCCATTAAGTCACTAGTTCAAATCTCATGGATATGAGTTAAAGATAGAAGTCACTTGTGGGGGATAAAATTGTCTCATGAGGCATCCAGGCTCAACTAAAGCTTATACAATTAGACAAATCATTTTTCCATTCAACAATGGACCAAGCCCCAACCTTTCCATCAAACACTAAGACTAACCTCAACCTAAGATTAACCTTTTTATTATATATAAAATGCAAATTTGATAAAATTTCATACAATACTTTTATGCATGATTTTGTATACATATACATTGGAGTGCTAAGATATATATGGTTTATATAAGGAATAATGTGTGTTAATGCTAAACTCAGTGTTCAACCAATTTCACAAACCGCACCAAGGATCTTATATGCATTAAATATGCTATGAAAGTAACATTTGTAATCTTACATATTGCTTATTATTGATACTCACAAAAGTTTTATAAAAAAAGCCTCTTGTATCACCAAATATATTATAAAATCAAATAACGAAGTGATGGGAAGGTTGTCCTTCTATCCAACATTGTAGCTAGCGCAACCTAATTTTAAAAAAAAACATACAAATAAAAATAAAAAATCAAACCAATGCAAAAATTCAAGTTATACCATGTTAGGTCATAATGAAAACCTCCATTCCACATTCCGATAAAGCATAAAGCATCGTTCTTGTCATTCTACTTTGACCAATAAATTAAAGATGAGCATAGGGATGACTTCTTATTATTATGTTATTTGACCACTAAAACTCAAGATGAGTTTTATAGAGAGAAAAAGGATACTTTCATGTAACATGTCGCACTTTACGAATCACATGTGGATTTGCATGATTGAAAAGTATTTCCAATAATATTTCCGTAAAATATCGATTGGTAGCTTCCGTTGGGCTGCTTTGGAAGGATGCATAAAGTAGAATTTCGTTCCACAACTTGCTAAACTCCTTAGATTCGAGACTTTTGAGTATCGGGCAGATTTGGAAAAGGAATCCACTTTTTTGATGGATATTGTAAAAACGCGGAAATAATTGAAAAGGAATCCACTTTCCTTTTTTGATATAAAATCCCGGAAATAATTGAATGAAGGTGGAATTCAAGATGTGAAGGCCGAAGCTTCAAGGAAAGGAAATAGTTTTTTTATTGGTCAATCTAATAATTGTACCGGGTTCCAAGTTTGGTGCCATGTATCTAGATTCTAACTTTCAAGATTTCTTTTTAATATTAAAGGGTGGTCCAATTTGTGGTGGACACTAGAATGTACGAATTAGTTTTCAGTAAAAAATTAATCAAATTTTTAGTGACCCAAACACGCCACACTATCATATGGGGCAACCCCTGAAATGGTTTAGGGCAACTCCTGAAATGGTTTTGCGCGGTTCTTTTCAATCATTCCTGAAAGCACTATTACATAATGTCTCTAGGACATACCTTTCTCCTGCTCGTAATTCTATCTACTTCATTCTAGATTTCCCTTCTATATGACATTGGTCTAAAAAAATATAGATGATTCCTTCATCCCACTAAAAGATAGTACACCATTTGGGCCCCTTATGAACCCACTAAAAGATAGTGCGCCATCTATGACCCTTATGAACCTTTATTTAGAAAGGTCTTCAAGTTTATATTTTGTTATTAATCTTAGTTACTTAAATATATAATATTTTTTATTAATTTGTTTTCAGAATTTAATTTTTATAAGCTTCTTTATAACATCAAAGATTTGTCTACAAAGCCGGGAATTAGTTTTCTCAAAACAATAGAATTCTTAATGAGCTAGATACCCCATGCTATCACATAGGGTGATGCCCAAAATGGTTTTAAGCGGGTTTTTTGTCAAAGCATGGTTTAATGCATTCTTCCATAATCTATCCTTCTCATACCTCTCTCTCACTAATAATTCCATCTACATTCCAAATGTCCCTTACACATACATTGAATCATGCAACTATAGACCATTTATTCATCTCATTAAAAGATAGCACACTAGTTAAGTTCCTTTTCCATCATCTTTTGGAACAATTCCCAAGTTAGTAATTTGTTCATTAATGCTAGCCACATAAACATTTGTGTCTTTATATCAGATGTTTACCATATTAATTTCCACCGTCATATAGGATCTCCTTGTTATGCATTAACAAACTTTACTTTATATCCTCTTTTCTAAATAAGTCCTCAAACAAGGATTTTTTGACCACAAATGTTCATGATCTTCTTATGTAATTTTGATATTGCCTAAATTATCCTCTCCACAAAATAATTCCATGTATCATCTATTTCTCCCTTTACGTCTAATCTGCATTCTCATTTTATACCTAAGGCTGATTCCCTTTTCCATCGCTAATACAAAATATTCGAGGATAAAGGATCAATTACCCATGCCAATGTAAAAATATGCACATCTTGCAAATCTAGTATTATTTCCTATGTTCGTCTAAGATTCTTTGAACATCCTATCTCAGGGTCAACCCTACATCTTACACAAACCATTCCTCACCTTCCATATTATTCAATAGTCAATCAAATGGAACAATAAGACTACGTCACTTCAAACTATTGAACTATTGTAGATACATTTAGTTTGAGTCCTTATCTAGTCTATTAGGGAGAATAGTTTTATATACTTATATGTGATCAACTATTTCTACAAGCCATGCAAAGAAATAATCCTTCAAAAACCATTAGGTACTAAAGATTTTCTAAACTAGTCTATGTTTTGAAAACCCCACCCCCTTAATATTTTGGTTTTGAAATAATTTTCCAACTAACTAGTGAAGTTCCTTCTCTTTGCTTCCTCCCTATCCATATGAATCTAAAAAAAAATATTCCTTTTTTTCTCTAACACCCATGAAGGAATAAATGTCAAATAATTATAGAAGATACAAATTACCTCTTAGTACTTCTATAATTAAAATCAACTTACCTACAATATAGAATATATTATACACATTTTCACCCTTATCAATGTTATTTATTAGCCAATACTAGTCCTTTTATTTTTCTCTTCAAACTAAGGGAATCCATAACTAAGTGGAATCATGCCAATGATACATGGCTTCAATTCCATTGGGATACCACCATAAACCACAAGTTTTCCTGCAAATCCCGCAATCGTGTGCTGAGTTTAGGAAATATTTAGACCATGGTAAGAAACATTATCACCAATGGCCCTAGGTTTCACCCATGAAAAACTAAACAACATCAATACTTAATCCCATACTTGTTTGGTTTTAAATAACAAACACTATATTTAAATCCTACTTGAAAATCAATCTTGCTGAATGGAAAGAATTGCAATATCAATCTCTCTTCTACTTATTCTAATTTATTAAAGAAGACTCGGGAATTTTTTATATTTATTTCCATACCTATTAATAGTACATGTACTATCCAATATATACTTTAATCTCAAAGAACCCTTTAAGTCCTTTAATCTCAAGGAATCCCTTAAGTTTCCATCCTAAAATATTAGCACATCATAATTAAAAAGTAGGTAGGTTGGATTTAATGACCTAACTACCTTTATAACTTCTTTTACCTAGACCTTTTGGCTTCTAGTATTCACCTATTTATGCCTTCTAATACTAATAGGAAATTTAAGGGTGATAATAAATACCCTTTCCTTGATGCTCTAGGAGGATAGCACAAGTTGGAAGTTAACAATGAATGAGTATCAAAATAAATAGATTTCAAATATCTTAATATATAAAATTTACATCTGGTTGTTTAAAACCTATATGAATTTACACTTATCCTCAAGTACATCTAGCTTACTTTATCCTATGCCTTGGACAAGTCTAACTTCACTATCCTATATTTTTTACCTTGATAATGTGAAATCCATCCGATACCACACGTATAGCCTCATGAATCTATTTTATATTATGAATCTAAAATACTGTTGGGAAAAGATGTCTGAGAAGATTATATTCACCCTTGATAATGTGAAATCCATCCGATACCACACGTATAGCCTCATGAATCTATTTTATATTATGAATCTAAAATACTGTTGGGAAAAGATGTCTGAGAAGATTATATTCACCCTTGTTCATATAACTTTCGTAATAATCTTATAGATGTAGTTTCCCAAAGATATTGACTTAAAGTCCTCAAAATAAGTAGGGTTGTTCTTTGTTGAGGTTATACTTTTATAAAATTTGAATTGAATATATTTGAGAAATTCCAAGTAGACATTAAAATCTTCAATAACCCTTGTATAATTTTCTCTAGTATTTCATAAAGTCCTATGAAGAATTTGACCTCTAGGAAAGAGGCCATGATTTGTTTTCTTGGATACATATCCAACATAATCTCATTGGTTCCTCATAAAAAATCTTTGGAAAAATTGTGGTAAATTTAATAATATTTATTAATTTGACTGTCATAAGTTCTTTGTAAGTATTATTAAAGCGACCACCTACTAATGCTACAATCTCATGAAATTATTTTACAGTGAGGCCATCCTCTTTTAACATCTCCCAAATAGTATTATTTTCTTTGATTTGCATAGTTAGGAAAGTAAATTGTAATTTTCATCTCCACTTGATAACCAAATAACCCTAATTTTTAAGCACCATTCTGATGCCTAAGCTAGTAACATTTATCTTTTATCTTTCTCCAGTTATGCTTCGAATCTTGTTCTAAATTCTTTGCAACTTCCTTCCATCACTAAGTGAGTTTTGAGATCCAACTATCCATAGAATAAGTTCCCAATGTAACTTCTTAGGTTTAATAGAAATATATTTTGTTATTTTGTATTTGACCTTCCTCAAATAATCTAAAAATTGTTTACTTACAACCTCCCTCAGAGATTTGTCAAAAAATTCCATTTAACTTTAATATGCTCTAATTTCTTCTCCTCTAACCAATTAGGGTTAAACATAAATGTACTTAATGGTTTGGTATCTTCCTTTTCTAATTACAAAAATAGTGATGAATGGATCTTGCTACCATGAACTTCTACACTTTATTTTATTAATTCCTCATATGCCATGATATTTCATAGACAAGAAACATATGAAGCCTCTTAGAAGAAAAGGTTGATCATATACTATCATTCCTCTAAGTTGGAACAATATTTATAGATTCAACAACCATCAATATTTCCTCCTCTATTTTTTGCACAATCATGTCAACAAGTGAATCCATCATAGAAAATTTTCCCTAAAGCTCTAGAAATCCCACTACAATAGTTGTCCCTTAGAGCTTTTGTTTATTTATTATCACCATTCTGATGCCTAAGCTAGTAACATTTATCTTTTATCTTTCTCCAGTTACGCTCCGAATCTTGTTCTAAATTATTTGCAACTTCCTTCCATCACTAAGTGAGTTTTGAGATCCAACTATCCATAGAATAAGTTCCTAATGTAACTTCTTATGTTTAATAGAAGTATGTTTTGTTATTTTGTATTTGACCTTCCTCAAATAATCTAAAAATTGTTTACTTACAACCTCCCTTAGAGATTTGTCAAAAAATTCCATTTAACTTTAATATGCTCTAATTTCTTCTCCTCTAACCAATTAGGGTTAAACATAAATGTACTTAATGGTTTGGTATCTTCCTTTTCTAATTACAAAAATAGTGATGAATGGATCTTGCTACCATGGACTTCTACACTTTATTTTATTAATTCCTCATATGCCATGATATTTCATAGATAAGAAATATATGAAGCCTCTTAGAAGAAAAGGTTGATCATGTACTATCATTCCTCTAATTTGGAACAATATTTATAGATTCAACAACCATCAATCTTTCCTCCTCTATTTTTTTCACAATCATGTCAACAAGTGAATCCATCATAGCAATTTTTCCCTAGAGCTCTAGAAAATCCACTACAATAGTTGTCCCTTAGAGCTTTGGTTTATTTATTCTGAAATTTAGGTCGACTCCTATAATCACTCTCTCATGCTTCATCCAATAATTTGTAAGAAGTACACCTAGTAAGGGTTTCCTATCCTCATAAAGTATATATACCTTAATGATTTCATAGGTCTCCCTAGTTCCAATGACATTAGCTTCGCACCTACTCCCAAGGAAAAATTAGGTAAGTCCCCAAAGGATCATTATTCCACTCTCAAATTAATCCCTTTGATTTCCCAAGTGCATCCTCATACAAGAACTCTTAATTATTTAATATTGATGCAATGTTTCCTATTTGTTCCCACTACAATGAAAAGACCCTCAAGTGGAGGTTATAAAGGAGGTTTTTAGTGTTATAAAATTGGCCAAAATTGGAAAAAAAAAAAATCTACAACATTCATTTTCGGTGATGGAGGTTTTGGTGGAGCTTCTAACGAAATTTCAACACAACTAAAAAAAACTGGGCAGCTAGATGTTGTTACAAATGTCTTTCTCATCGATGTACGCATTAGGTGTCAATTCATCGGTGCATTGTACCTTGAATGCACAAGTATAGTAAACCTACCAAGCACCGGGATGGAAAACAAATTTTGGACGCCCCGGGGCGTTTAGCAACAACCCGGTGCATGTCAGCTACCAGTAGCACCAGGCTGATGGAATGTGCATGCACCGGGCCGTTAAGGTGTAAAACCACACCAGGCCTTGTAGGTGATAAAATGTCGCACCAGGTCGTTAAGTTATAAAAACACACCGGTGTGTTAAAGGAAAATGACACTGGTGCATGCAATGCCTATTGGATCGCCTGGGTGGTAGTCGTCAATAAAGTGCACCGAGGGTTCTAATTGGTATTGGTATTTTTGCGATGTCCATAGGCCGTAGAAATACACTGGTGTGCATTATCATATAAACACATCAGTTTTCATTTTGTATTTTTAGAAACATCGACCTGTGATAGTGCAATTATTGTGATTTTTTAAAATTTCATTATTCATCAAAAGTCAACACATATCTTATAACAGTATTCATATCAATTAAATTTTTATTAGTGCATTTGAATGTGATGTTTGGATTAATTTTTTATATCATATCATCCAAATTTCACATCTCTTCATCATAATATTTAATCATCCATATATTTAATCGGTGGAGTAACATTTCACAATGGCAATGGAGAACCTGTCTGATAGAATTAAAACACACACACACACACACACATAAAAACTCTTTTTTATACAAAATGGGACAGTTATTGGTATTCCTCTAACTTTCAATTGGGACACTATGTCCATTACGTTAAACAAAATGTCTGATTTCATAAACAAATATTTCAAAACATACAACGCCTTGCTTTGATATCCAAACATACTGATCATCATTCTTCACTAGAACTGATGCCACTGCTCGAGCTACTTCCATGACTTTGGTTATTGTGAGAATTTTTTTTTTCACTGTGTTGATTGTTTTCTTCTTCTTCAAGTTCCATCTACAAACATAAAAATAAATTGTTGAGAATATTGAAAATTGCAATATTAAATAATATATATTAATGTAAATTGAAAATAAATGTACCATAGCAAGAATTGACTCATGAACTATACACATTCTTTCAAAACTAAATTTCATGCCATTTTTCAACAATTCATTTGTTGGCGCAGTTCCATACTTTGTTTCCTGCAAGTTTTATACCCCATAACAAATCATATATTTAATATAAAAGATTTTTTTGTTCTATTAATTATAGACGGAGCTAAGTAAAACAAGATAGATTCTTACAAATTCCACAATTTATTTTTGATATGCCAACATATACTGACAACCCATATTTAACCCAATGTCAATCAATTCGTCTAGTGGTTATTCTTTGTATGTTAGCACCTGTTTGAAGACATTCAATGACGATTGTTGTAAAACAACTTAAAATATACAAAAATGAAATCTAGTTAAGTTGTTATAAGGAAGTAACAATCACTCACAAACATAGATATCAACCCTTTTCTTCCTTGTCGTTTTGTTTTATGTGCTCAATGGGTTCCATTTTCTTTTTCTTTTTTCTACAAGAAAATACTTGAAAATTAATATTTAATGCTAAATTGTTTATTATTGTACCTAATCGAAAAATTCAATGATTACATATTACATTTTATTCACATTGTTTTTGAGATGGCTCCTCGTACGATGTAATTATGTCCATTTCTTTGACCATCTCCTTGTACACATTTTTGGACATCCCTACTGGCGTATTTTTGATATAAGCTCATTCATCCTTTGAGATTTTTATAATCTTCCTGAAAATGTAACATGACAATAAACCATTTAATTTTTATATTGATATATGAAAAGTAAATATAACAAAAGCGATATTTATAAATGATTGCTTTCTAGTAATATATACATATAATTCTAGAAAAACATTTAAAGGAATATTACTTTTTTGTTCCTTTTTTTTTATTGTACGTTTTTGCTATTAAAAATCTGACATGTCTCATTGACCAATTCTCTCGAAACTCATCCTATAGTTTGAATACAATTTAGTTCTTGGAAACATTGGATTGATTTTTTTATTGTAAGTGAAAAGAACGTCTATACATTCGTTCGACTAGATCCCTCAAAGTTTTGTAAAAGTTCTTCCCCCTTTCGTTAACCTCCAACACCACTCCAGATGAGCTAAGGAGCAATTCATTTTCATTTGCATATTATATTTTTTTTTCTTTTGTTAGAACAACATTTCTTTTCTTCGTTGTTGGTCCCTATAGAACATTAAACATATATTAATTAATAGATTATTTGAAACATGTTATCTAATATTTTTAAGTATACTATTAATGAAAATTCATAAAAGAAACTCATATTCGATCGATAGTATTTTTTTCATTCACCTGATTCATCCTTCTGCAATTTTTCCATCAAGATTTTACACTCTTCTGGTCTTAGGTCAGAAATAATCTTATCCAGATTCGTCATTTTGTGGCTCTGTATGATACACAATAAACAATACATATTAATTAAACTTACAAATAGTTCAAAAATAATAATTTTTGTAACGAATTTACAAAGAAATTGCCTTTTTTTTCTTTTCTCAACATGCTATCAATATTTTTGTTACTAGATATCTTGTCAGTCATTTCTTTATCAAGATGAAACATGTACCATACAATTCATTAATATATTTTATAAATAAATCACAAAATTTTCAGGTAAAAAAAAAATCAAGAAAACAGTGCGCCTTTGAAACAGTACACACCGAAGGTGGTGCGGCATGTTCTTATAAACACACCGCCAAAACAATAGAAACAATGTATGATACTCTTTATCAACAAGGAGATATGATGTGTTGTATGTTAACTGGTGCACCAATTAACACATACATAAATTAATAAAAAAATGTTTTTATCAAACAGTATGCACCCAGTGCACTATAATAAAATAACGCACCGATTAAAAAATTATGTATTTAAAAAAATCATGCAAGGGCTGACATGGATTGGGATCCGACTCTGCAAGTCATCCTGCTGGTTAGATGTCATACGCTTATATATATAGGAATACAATCCCTATAAATTTAAAATGAAAATCCGTAATTGTGAAGTCACATAAACAAGAAGAAGCAAGGGCAGAAATAAGAAGAAACAAAGGTTTAACACAAGAATGGATTTGTTTTTTGAAAATGCACAGTAAAATTTAAAATTTATACTATGCATGTATTAAATCCAACAGAAACTATAAAAAAAACAATTATTACAGTAAAATTTAACATTTTTACTATACTATAGGGTTTTTGTGCGAATCACTAGATGTTTCAAATTCTGTTTCTCTGAATACTGTTGTTGTTCAAAATTATTTTGCTGCTCCACAGTGATCTTGTGTTCTCTTGCTCTAGGCATGTCTCTCGTGCAAATCCCTCCCTGAAAATTTTTGCAAAAATAATGAGATAATGAATAGCTTTTACTGTTTAAAGAATTTTTTTATGAAATTACATTTTCAAAAATAATTTGCTGCCCATTTTTCAATTTACTACTTTTTTTCACTTAAAAAAAAATAAAGTTGGGTTTTTCTTTTTTAATTTTAATTTTAATTTTATTTATTTATTTATTTTTTTCGGATATTCGATGCGTTTATTAACTAACCGCTCTGGTGTGTCAGTTAATAACACGACGATGATGCACATTAACTAAAACACACTAGTTCGATTAACTGTACATTAGCACCAATAGCAATAAGTCCATTTTTAAGGCACCGAAACTAATTTTAGGTATGTACACCAAAATTTATTTTTGATTTTGCTCAAATTCAAGGAGAAAATCTCATAATTATATCAAATGGACAATTCTTCAAAATCTAGCTCATTCATTAATATTTTTCAAATTCCATGGCGGAGTTCTCCCTATCCATCTCTAGACGTAATATTTACTTCAGAATTTATTTATATTTTCATTATCTAATTGAATTTATTTATTTTATCCAAGTCAATTAGTTGAATAAAATTAATGTATAAAAATTTGCAGGTTCACGCAGATTCAAAATCGAGTTCAGATGCACAAAATATTCAATCAAATTCAAAATGTCAAAAGCTCTTATCAGGAGTAGCATACCGCAAGGCACATTGGTAGATGAAAATGGACAACTGCTTCACCCTGCCAATTGTAACATTGCATCTTCTAGCCACAATCCTGGGACAATGATGGTAATAATATTTTTTTGTTATATTAATGTAATTATTTCAATGTCAAACCAATTAATCGTGCATTGTCAATGTGCTTACTGATTGATATCATCGATTTTGTACTAATCCTGTTCAAATATATTTTTTGAAATTATTAGGATTCTAGTGATAATGAGCAACCTACCTACCATCTTCCGTTGCACCCCACGACAATGTCAAATCGAGAGAAGGCTCAATTAAGAGAAAAACTCAGAGAGGAACGATACCAAGAATGGTTGAATCAACCACCTATTCAATTCCCACTACGTCCAGATTCACCAATTAGGAATGAATACAAAAATAGTATTTCTTCACAAGCTGGCAATGGAGGCAATCAAATAGAGGTTGGTATTGATGATTACTTACGGGATATGACTGCCATGAAGACAATGTTGTTAGATGCATTCCATAATAATGATCAGCTAGGGGATGATTCTTATATCACTGATACCTTTTTCAAAAGCCTTAAATTTGCTTCCACCACCCCTCTCTTGGATTTGGCAGTCAGTTAAAGTCTACCCAGTTGGGGACAAAGATGTTACTATACAACTTGAAAGTAAATTTTGGCTTGTCTAATGCATGTTTCTCGGAAATTTTGAGGTAATTGACCATAAAGTCCTCCGTTATATTTTGAGAAATATAATCACACAATGAACATTACAAATGGTCAATTTTATGAACGTTAATAATAATATCGGCGTTAATGTACATTTCATATTGTCCATGACCAACTACAGGTTATTCAAAGATAAGGTTCTTCCAAGTGATAATGTCTTTCCTGGTAGCTGCAAAGAGGCAAATAATTTTTTGAAAATATTGGGTGTTGAGTACATATCATATCATGCATGTCCAAATGATTGCATTCTATATAGAGGAGAATATGTAGACAAAGAGATATATCTGAAATGTGGGTATGCTAGGTATGATAAATAAAAAAGAAGGGTAAATCATGTGGTCCTCCTTTTAATATATTGAGGCACATGCCTATAATCCTAAGGATTCAAAGGCTCTTTAGTTGCAAATAATTAGCTATGTTGCAGAGATGGCATGCCACACACAGAAGTGGTTTGGGAGTTATGCAAATCCCAATAGATTCAAAAGCCGTGAAGCATATAGAGGATACATGGGCCAAAAAATTCAAGGATGAAGTAAAAAGTCTACGACTCAGCATAGCCATGGATGGCGTCAACCCATATTCCCTCCAGAACACCAACTATTATGTTTGGCCTATAGTAGTGATCAATAACAATATCCCCCCGTGGTTTTTCGTGAAGAATGAACATCTTATGTTGGCTCTCATAGTCCCTAGTAGAAGAAAAGTAAATAATATGGATGTCTACTTACAACCATTGGTATATGAACTGAAGGAATTATGGGATGGGATAAATGTATACGATGTATCAAGACCCAATGCAGCAGAGAGGAGTTTTACGTTGTGTGGCATATGTGCTTACACGACTCCATGATTATCTAGGCTTAGGGTTCTACGGTAAATTATGTTTATTGATTTGTTTATATACGTAACAATATTCTTTCGCATATTAGTTATTTAATTCATTGTAATTGTTATGATATTCATGATATTATTTAACGTGTCATGCAAATTATATATAATAATTTCACAGGTCTTGTAATAAAAAGGTATTATGGATATAAATGTTGGATTTTTAAAAGCTATATATGGTCAATATGGTCCAAGGAACCTAAATGCAAGAAAACTAACTGTGGCTAGGAATGTGGATTCCCTCCTTGAAGAAAACCCTTACAGAAGAGCAACATCTTCTTTCAATAGTAAATGAGAGAGAACCCAAAGGCCTCCAATAACAACACCAACTAAATGTCTTAGAGAATATGAGAGAGAGAAGGAGAAGGAGGTCATAGAGATGTTCAATTCAAATGGGGAGCCTATGTTCGATTATCTAGAATTCTTCGACATCTATGTTGAGAAATTTCTCATTGGGATGAAAAGGAGATCTATCTTTTATAACCTCCCATATTAGGACCATCTTAACATTACCCACTTATTATATCCTTTGCATATATTTAAAAATGTTTCATCTTCTTTATGGAGGAACATATCATCGAAACAAAGTGACACATTGGCTGTTAGGAAAGATCTTATTACTTCAAAAACTAAAAAGAAACATTGGCCAAGATGATTAGAAAGTATAGGATCAGAGGCAGGTGTTGGTCCCTCTAATTGGTATTTCAAAGAAGGTGATGTCCCATGGATTTAAAAAAAAAGATGATTTTTCTTTGGAAAAGGAAGTTATAATGGGTGTGTGGGTGCCACATTCATATGGGTCTTCACAATGGCGCTGCTTCACCGTGGATGACCATTTTTCGGGGTAGAAATCGCATGACCATTTGAATTTTCTAAGAGTACGTATAACGTCAAAAGCATGATTTTATTATTTTTTATATTAATAAATTTAGCCCATGCAGGGATCATAAAACATAACTAATTTTGTATATTATTGCACGTGTTTATAACTTTGCAGTGCCATTATCCTTTGTTCATGTGTGGGTGTGTGAAACATGAATTTCCTTAAGACCTAGGATGTGCCATATCCAAATTATCTGCATTTGTACGTTATATCACGTCAAAGGAGATTCATGTGGCTAGCATTCCACGGTGGCATCAAGAGATAGTTGATATTATTTTTATGTTTGGAAGGAAATACAGACTAGTTTCATGGACTTGCAGGTTCATCTTCTAATCCACCTAGTAGATGAGGTTGAGTTAGTTGGGGTGGTTTCTTGTCGTTGGGTGTTTTTCTTAGAGAGATACATGAAGAAATTGAAAGGTTTTTTTTGACAAAGGGAAAAAATCGAGTGGTCTATGGTAGAGGGGTACATATCGTATGAGTATTTCTATTATGCCAGTGATTGCATCAAGCAGATCAACAACAGATTAGGTGCGGTGATTTGTGACAATTAAAGGGATGAAGACAAAAGAGAAGGGGAGTTGCCCCAAATGAATGGAAAAAGGCGCTTGATAAAGACTAAGTGTTGGGTCACTAATTTGTATTATTATAATCACTTCTTAACATCCATTTCATCCATTTCTAATATTCTTTTATCACATTATTTATCATAATTTATTATATAATTCCATTTCATAATTATTTATGCTCTTTTGGATAAATAATATTTGTTCTCCTTTATTTTAATAAATTAATGATTATTATGCATGATTTTTCCAATAATGATTTATTAATGAATTCATTATAACATAACTCACTATCATAACCTCCAATATCTCTTCCAGATTGTAGATTTGATCTTTAGTTGATAATTAAATATTCCAACTCAAAAATTCGTTGGAATAACAAGAGACAATTTTGCATTGAACGTTTCAGGAAAACGAAGAAGAATATTGAAGATTTGAAACATGGGTTTTGTGCATAATTGACCAAATTAGTTTTACAATGTGCAGTTTTCCAAAATTCGGTCTTGATTGAGAGAAACACATGGTTATTTGAAGGACAAATTTGCAGATTTTCTGTTGTGGCCATTTTCCAAAATTGCCCCAATTGTAATTGCCAGATTTGACTTGTGGCAGCTGAATCATGATGGAAAGATCTTTCAGATATCGTCTTGCTTATTGAGATTTTGTAATCAGTTTATTTCCCCCTTTGTTGTTTGTATATTTAAAAGGGCATAAATCGGAGAGAAGGGGAGGGGAGAACGCATAGGAGATAACACATAGAGGGGTGGCTACGCAAGGAATGGAGCTGTGTAACAGAACATTATTTGATCAAGTTAATGCAAGTTAGTTTCATGTTACTTCTGTAAGTTGTGAGCATATTGCAGCCCTGATCAGAGAGTTGGGCGCACTCTCCGATCAGGTGCTGGGTATTTCCTGTGTGTTGTTATTTCTATTTCATGTTTTGTATAATTTGCAATTACTGTGACAGTAGATGTATTTTTTGATACTCTTATTGTTGTGAATGCATTATAAGCTTTACAATTTATTTCAGCCATTTCTTTGTTTGTTTTTACACTAATTGTTGCTTTGTTTAAATTATCGAATGCACGATTGATATCAAAATTGTGCTATTGTATCTGCACATACTCTACGCGTTAGTCTTGCAATAACCAAATGCACCCGGATTGATAATTAATGTGGGAAAGGGTTTGAATATTCATTCAAACTTGGACACCAACATTTTGGCGCCATTGTCGAGGAGGCTAAAAAATGTGCAAGAACATGATTCATATTGATCTAAGGATCAATCTCTCATCCTAGGGAGGGAAATGCTACCCTGCTTTAGGTCTTGAGCGTAATTGTTCTGTTTTTCTTTTCGATTGATTTCGTAGGAACCAATATCTCGTCTTAGGGAGGGAAATGATACCCTGCTCTAAGTCCTGAGTGTTAGTTGCTTTCTTTTTTTTGATTTTCTTTCTGCTGATTTCTTAGGGCCCAATCTCTCATCCTCGGGAGGGAAATGCTATCATGCTCCAGGTCTTGAGCGTTAGTTTCTTTCTTTTTATTTTATTTCTGCTGATTTCTTAGTACCCAATCTCTCGTCCTTGGGAGGGAAGTCTCACCCTGCTCTAGGTCTTTAGCTTTAAGAATTGTTTGAATTTTTTTTCCCTTCCTTTGGTTCTATGAATAGAGATCTAAACAAAAAGGCAGAGGAAGACACCCAAAAATCATAGGATGAGGTGAAGGAAGAAAGCATCAACATAATCTGGAATTCAGTCACAGAACTTCAAGATGCAACAAATATGGGAAATCAAGACTATATTGAAGGGTGGTTTCACTTTTTTGTTTTCTTGCAACATCATTCCACACTTTAGCAACCCTTGACACCATCCTTAACAGGGAAGTTGGTCTCTCATACCCGTGTGTTTATTAACATACATTTTTCAAATATGGGTATGTGCATACTTGAGGCCTTATTTTGAAAATGGCTTCACTGGAAGTACTCTTATATGTAAGTATATTTTATTTTTCAAAATAGAGTAGTGTAGTGTAGAATATAGAATGAATAAAGAGATAAATAAATAAATTTCTTTATATGTAAAAATAATTGTTTTTGTTGCAACACGTTGTGAAAATTAACATAGGTGATCAATATTCAAATTTATTTATTTATGTAAATGAATTATATTGAAAATAAAATTTCTACAAACATTCATCTTCATTTTTATCACCTTCTTGGAAAAATTCCTTGATTATCATAACTTATGGCTTGCAGGCTTGATGAAAATCCAGGAAAAACAATTGGGGTAGTGATGTTTTGAGGGACCAAATGGGCATATTTTCAAAACTTATTTTTATCCTAAATAGCCATTTATGTATACTTTCTAATCCAATTTGAATCACTTGATTATGATTTGAAACGAAAAATTTATGACCAAAACAATGACAGGATGTCTATTAGGCAGCTTAGGAACAGAGTTGGGATAGTTCGTTTTTGGAGGCCTAAATGACTAGATTTTGGAAACATATTTCTATGGTATATTCCCCTATGAATATACTTTACAACACAATTTGAATTACTTAATTTAGATATATTATGAGGACGTTATGACCAAAATACTAACTGTTTATCGTAAATTAGCACTCTTGAAACTCTATTTTCCCAGCTGTTCACTAGTGAATTTGACCCATCAATTATTCATGCCTTAAAACACTGTTTCTATTGGAGATATATAAATGAATATACTTTAATTTCAAATTTGAATCAATTCAATCCGTCATCAAATGAAAAAGTTATGCTTAAAATATCAATTGTTGTTCTGAGTTGGGAAATTGAAAATGACTTTGTTATGCAAGTTGTTCTAAGTAAATTTGGCATATCATATCATGGAATTTTTAAAACATATTTCTATTGGTGATATACCTTTGAATTAGATTTCATTTGGCTTTAGAATCACTCAAATCGAATGAAAAACAAAGAAGTTATGATTGAAACACTACTAGTTAGTATGGTCGACCATTTCTCTCCCACAGGTGACAAATAAATTTTATTCTATTATTCTGAGGATATTTATAGGAAGTAGATACTTTTAGAAACTATGTTTTTACGTGATCCATATAAAATTGTAAAATCTCTTTCGGTAATAATCACATATAATGGAACGTTGTCAACGCGTTTCGAACCAACCAGTGTGGTTCATCATCAGGACTAGGTGAGAGATCAGATCAAATCAATAAGCTTAAATAGATGTAGAGATGTTTAAACTAGCCATTTTCTAAACGGCTAGTTTGACTTTTTAATAATTTAAAATGTTTTTAATAAGTAACGGCTAGTTCCCTCCTACTATTAAACCAATTAATAAATTTATTCGTTTAGTTAATAAATTATTAAACTTATTAGTTATAATTATTTAGTAAACTTATTAGTTATAAATTTTTTGAATTAAAGTGAGAGGTTAAAAAATAAGAAAAGAAAAAGAAAAAATAAATAAATAAATATAAATATAAATAAATAAATAAAAATAAAAATAAAAATAAATAAATAAATAAATATAAATAAAAATATAAAATAAAAATAAATAAAAATAAAATGTAAATGTAAATGTAAATAAAATATAAATATAAAAATGAATATAGCAAAATAAAAATAAAATAATAATAGAATAAAATAAAAATAAAAAGAGAAAAATAAATAAATAAAAATAAAATATCAAACTTTCAAAAAATAAAATAAATAAATAAATAAATAAAATAAAATAAAAAATAAATAAAAATAACTAGATAAATAAATCAAATCAAATCAAATAAAAATAAAATAAACTAAAATAAAATAAAAATAAAAATATATAATATATAATAAAAGAAAAAATAAAAATAAATAAAAAATAAATAAACAAATGCAAATAAATAAAAAATAAATAAATAAATAAATAAAAAATCAAGGACATAAGGCAGGTATCCAACACCTGCTAATGTTCCAACCATCTTCTCTGTTGAGATTAAGGGGTCTTTTTTCGATTTCTAAGGCCTCTCTTAACTTACGATGATGGAAATGGTCAATTCTAGCAATGACCTTCGCCTCTTCAATGCAAATATGATGGTTAGTCTTTTCTGCATGTTCAGCTAGGGCAGACGAGCGGGATCTTCCATGCTTAATGTCAGCAGCATGTTCAGAAATTCTTTGATTTATAGAACGACCAGTTTTGCCAATGTAAGGCATCCCACAGGAACAAGGAATGATGTAGACACCTTTCCCATCCCTAGGGTCAATCGGGTCTTTAACCGATTTGAGAGAGCTGCGAATCGTGTTAAGGGGCTTGAAAAACGAAGACACCCTATGCTTCCTAAGGACCCTCACAATTTTATCAGTGGTTCCTTGAATGAATGGAAGACGTACACTGCGGGACCATTGACTAGGGTCTTTATTCTTTTTAGATAGAGGACCTTTTGCTGCTTTAAGAAAAGCTTGAAGGCCTTGCGATCTACTATAACCATTTCTAAGAAAGACACTTAACATATGAGACTTTTCCCCTTCAAGGTGAGACTCATCAGAGATCCTCAACGCCCTTGTGGCCAAGGTGTTTAGGACACCCAATTTTTGAGCAGGGAAATGGTGTGAACTAGCTTGAAAGTACTTCTTAGTATGAGTTTTCTTTCGAAAAACTTGATGGGAGAAAGAGCCATCATCTTTTTTAGAAATAAGAACGTCAAGGAAGGGAATGCTTCCATCTATTTCATGCTCCATGGTGATACTTGTTATTTTTTTGAATATGTCTTGGATTGTGAGAGC
>CM076578.1:1327552543-1327722304 GCA_034641835.2 Pinus albicaulis
TTCATGGCCTCTTTCCGAAAGATCAAATTCTTCATAGGATTTTATGAAATACTAGAGAAAATTATGCCAAGGGTTATTGAAGACGTAATGTCTACTTGGAATTTCTCAAATATATTCAATTCAAATTTTACAGGTATAACCCCAAAGAACAACCCTACTTATTTTGAGGACTTTAAGTCAATATCTTTGGGAAACTACATCTATAAGATTATTACGAAAGTTATATGAACAAGGGTGAATATAATCTTCTCAGACATCTTTTCCCAACAGTATTTTAGATTCATAATATAAAATAGATTCATGAGGCTATACGTGTGGTATCGGATGGATTTCACATTATCAAGGTAAAAAATATAGGATAGTGAAGTTAGACTTGTCCAAGGCATAGGATAAAGTAAGCTAGATGTACTTGAGGATAAGTGTAAATTCATATAGGTTTTAAACAACCAGATGTAAATTTTATATATTAAGATATTTGAAATCTATTTATTTTGATACTCATTCATTGTTAACTTCCAACTTGTGCTATCCTCCTAGAGCATCAAGGAAAGGGTATTTATTATCACCCTTAAATTTCCTATTAGTATTAGAAGGCATAAATAGGTGAATACTAGAAGCCAAAAGGTCTAGGTAAAAGAAGTTATAAAGGTAGTTAGGTCATTAAATCCAACCTACCTACTTTTTAATTATGATGTGCTAATATTTTAGGATGGAAACTTAAGGGATTCCTTGAGATTAAAGGACTTAAAGGGTTCTTTGAGATTAAAGTATATATTGGATAGTACATGTACTATTAATAGGTATGGAAATAAATATAAAAAATTCCCGAGTCTTCTTTAATAAATTAGAATAAGTAGAAGAGAGATTGATATTGCAATTCTTTCCATTCAGCAAGATTGATTTTCAAGTAGGATTTAAATATAGTGTTTGTTATTTAAAACCAAACAAGTATGGGATTAAGTATTGATGTTGTTTAGTTTTTCATGGGTGAAACCTAGGGCCATTGGTGATAATGTTTCTTACCATGGTCTAAATATTTCCTAAACTCAGCACACGATTGCGGGATTTGCAGGAAAACTTGTGGTTTATGGTGGTATCCCAATGGAATTGAAGCCATGTATCATTGGCATGATTCCACTTAGTTATGGATTCCCTTAGTTTGAAGAGAAAAATAAAAGGACTAGTATTGGCTAATAAATAACATTGATAAGGGTGAAAATGTGTATAATATATTCTATATTGTAGGTAAGTTGATTTTAATTATAGAAGTACTAAGAGGTAATTTGTATCTTCTATAATTATTTGACATTTATTCCTTCATGGGTGTTAGAGAAAAAAAGGAATATTTTTTTTTAGATTCATATGGATAGGGAGGAAGCAAAGAGAAGGAACTTCACTAGTTAGTTGGAAAATTATTTCAAAACCAAAATATTAAGGGGGTGGGGTTTTCAAAACATAGACTAGTTTAGAAAATCTTTAGTACCTAATGGTTTTTGAAGGATTATTTCTTTGCATGGCTTGTAGAAATAGTTGATCACATATAAGTATATAAAACTATTCTCCCTAATAGACTAGATAAGGACTCAAACTAAATGTATCTACAATAGTTCAATAGTTTGAAGTGACGTAGTCTTATTGTTCCATTTGATTGACTATTGAATAATATGGAAGGTGAGGAATGGTTTGTGTAAGATGTAGGGTTGACCCTGAGATAGGATGTTCAAAGAATCTTAGACGAACATAGGAAATAATACTAGATTTGCAAGATGTGCATATTTTTACATTGGCATGGGTAATTGATCCTTTATCCTCGAATATTTTGTATTAGCGATGGAAAAGGGAATCAGCCTTAGGTATAAAATGAGAATGCAGATTAGACGTAAAGGGAGAAATAGATGATACATGGAATTATTTTGTGGAGAGGATAATTTAGGCAATATCAAAATTACATAAGAAGATCATGAACATTTGTGGTCAAAAAATCCTTGTTTGAGGACTTATTTAGAAAAGAGGATATAAAGTAAAGTTTGTTAATGCATAACAAGGAGATCCTATATGACGGTGGAAATTAATATGGTAAACATCTGATATAAAGACACAAATGTTTATGTGGCTAGCATTAATGAACAAATTACTAACTTGGGAATTGTTCCAAAAGATGATGGAAAAGGAACTTAACTAGTGTGCTATCTTTTAATGAGATGAATAAATGGTCTATAGTTGCATGATTCAATGTATGTGTAAGGGACATTTGGAATGTAGATGGAATTATTAGTGAGAGAGAGGTATGAGAAGGATAGATTATGGAAGAATGCATTAAACCATGCTTTGACAAAAAACCCGCTTAAAACCATTTTGGGCATCACCCTATGTGATAGCATGGGGTATCTAGCTCATTAAGAATTCTATTGTTTTGAGAAAACTAATTCCTGCTTGAAAGAAATCGCTAAAATCACACAATTACAAAAACACAATCATATATTATGCACAAATGGTGTATGTGTAAACACACTCACACACACTGATTACATTCAGATTACTCTATTAAATAGAGTTTCTGAGATCCAACTTATTCCTAATTTAGAGAGAGAGGTTGAGAGAATTTCTCAACCATCACAAACCAATTTCTAAAATATGGAACGTAAGCATTAACTCCAACATCCCCCTTAATGATTAAATTACATGAAAATAACAAAATAATCAAGCTTATCAGTAGATGCTCCATCAAGTTGCCTCATAACCCTCGGAAAGGTGTAGTTGGCAAGTTGGATTCCCGAGTTCGCTTCCTCAACTCTCGAATCAAGGACCTCCTGAAGTCAATTACTGAACAACATCCCAATCTGTCACATAACCTCATTAGGATACCACTTCCACATCTACCACTAATGAGGGATCTTTCCCTAGATCTGCAACTGCCATACTATCTGGAGAACCATCCATATTGAGCCTTACTGCCACTTGATCTTTTAAGTACTGGCTTCAGACACATAGTTGAACTGCTAGTCATTTTATGGACGAACTCTCATCTACCGAGATATATGGGTGCAAACCGTTGTATTCGCTAGTTGTATAGAAAAGCCGTCTAAATATGAAATGTATCTAGATTCAACTATTACATCGTGACCTTCTTTAATTATACTAATCTATTCAATAATTGATCTTCATAAACTATAATTTTTCACACACAATAAATAACTTTACCACAATTACCTACAAGAGAACGTGTGAGGAATCCATTCAAAGAAGATTTTATTTTCCCTCATAGAATCCGTCGATGGAACCAAATCAAAAAACCGCCAGCGAAGTGGTGATCTCGTTTCGCAGGTGTCGTCGTTTGTTTCTATGTTGAGAAATCAAGTGCTTCAGTGGTTTACAAATCTGGCGGCATTGAAACACCTTTGTCTCCACGGAAACCATCTTCACAGTGTAAGGGTAGAGAAGAGAATGAAGCTTTATGTCTCTAGTTTCCAAGTACATTAACACTTTCAGTGGAAAATTCGAAATTTTGCGGCTTGAAGGCGAAACTAAGGCAACCCAAATATTATTGCTGGGATTCAAAAGTCCATTGATAGTCACAATGATGAATTCTTCATCCGGAAGGGGTCCCTACGTGCTGAGATCCATCTGCAGGTCTAGATTCTGATCCAAACATTTTGGCAAATCCCTCCTATTAATACATCTGTAATCTGTCCCACACAGGTTACGATAGCCAGGACTTGAGGTCTCGGTTTCGAACTAAGGGCCCGAAGTATAATTATCTATAGAAGATCCATTGCAGCGGGAATCAAAACAAATCAGGCATGTTCCTTAGTCAAAATTTATCACCATTTGCCTTTCTTTTACCATGTCAGGGTCGCATGCGTTTTGCAACTTGAAGCCGTGCACTGCTTTGTTCGTCCGCTGTTGGAAATTTAGCAGTGTCGAGTTGCTTTAATATCTTCTGCTTTTTTTTTATGTAGCAACACCCTTCACAACGATGTTCTGGAAAGAAAGCGAACTCATTCCCCGCTTCAATCTCACAGCATGAATGGAACTTCTTCCAGCAAACAAGATTTTTTTTTTCACTGGATAAACGTAGCACAACACACCAGCCTTTGATCCCGTGCTTTGATACCATGAAAGAAATCGCTAAAATCACACAATTACAAAAACACAATCATATATTATGCACAAATGGTGTATGTGTAAACACACTCACACACACTGATTACATTCAGATTACTCTATTAAATAGAGTTTCTAAGA
This sequence comes from Pinus albicaulis, assembly GCA_034641835.2. Classification (NCBI taxonomy): domain Eukaryota; kingdom Viridiplantae; phylum Streptophyta; class Pinopsida; order Pinales; family Pinaceae; genus Pinus; species Pinus albicaulis. The sequence goes on from CM076578.1 coordinate 1,327,556,789, forward strand.
TCCAACTTATTCCTAATTTAGAGAGAGAGGTTGAGAGAATTTCTCAACCATCACAAACCAATTTCTAAAATATGGAATGTAAGCATTAACTCCAACACTGCTTGTAGACAAATCTTTGATGTTATAAAGAAGCTTATGAAAATTAAAATTTGAAAAAAAGTTATGGTTTCCTATAAAATTATATATTGAAGTAATTGATATTAATAAAACAAATTTTATATTTAAGCAATTTCTTTTAATAAAAAATATTATATATTTAAGTAACTAAGATTAATAACAAAATATAAACTTGAAGACCTTTCTAAATAAAGGTTCATAAGGGTCATAGATGGCGCACTATCTTTTAGTGGGTTCATAAGGGGCCCAAATGGTGTACTATCTTTTAGTGGGATGAAGGAATCATCTATATTTTTTTAGACCAATGTCATATAGAAGGGAAATCTAGAATGAAGTAGATAGAATTACGAGCAGGAGAAAGGTATGTCCTAGAGACATTATGTAATAGTGCTTTCAGGAATGATTGAAAAGAACCGCGCAAAACCATTTCAGGAGTTGCCCTAAACCATTTCAGGGGTTGCCCCATATGATAGTGTGGCGTGTTTGGGTCACTAAAAATTTGATTAATTTTTTACTGAAAACTAATTCGTACATTCTAGTGTCCACCACAAATTGGACCACCCTTTAATATTAAAAAGAAATCTTGAAAGTTAGAATCTAGATACATGGCACCAAACTTGGAACCCGGTACAATTATTAGATTGACCAATAAAAAAACTATTTCCTTTCCTTGAAGCTTCGGCCTTCACATCTTGAATTCCACCTTCATTCAATTATTTCCGGGATTTTATATCAAAAAAGGAAAGTGGATTCCTTTTCAATTATTTCCGCGTTTTTACAATATCCATCAAAAAAGTGGATTCCTTTTCCAAATCTGCCCGATACTCAAAAGTCTCGAATCTAAGGAGTTTAGCAAGTTGTGGAACGAAATTCTACTTTATGCATCCTTCCAAAGCAGCCCAACGGAAGCTACCAATCGATATTTTACGGAAATATTATTGGAAATACTTTTCAATCATGCAAATCCACATGTGATTCGTAAAGTGCGACATGTTACATGAAAGTATCCTTTTTCTCTCTATAAAACTCATCTTGAGTTTTAGTGGTCAAATAACATAATAATAAGAAGTCATCCCTATGCTCATCTTTAATTTATTGGTCAAAGTAGAATGACAAGAACGATGCTTTATGCTTTATCGGAATGTGGAATGGAGGTTTTCATTATGACCTAACATGGTATAACTTGAATTTTTGCATTGGTTTGATTTTTTATTTTTATTTGTATGTTTTTTTTTAAAATTAGGTTGCGCTAGCTACAATGTTGGATAGAAGGACAACCTTCCCATCACTTCGTTATTTGATTTTATAATATATTTGGTGATACAAGAGGCTTTTTTTATAAAACTTTTGTGAGTATCAATAATAAGCAATATGTAAGATTACAAATGTTACTTTCATAGCATATTTAATGCATATAAGATCCTTGGTGCGGTTTGTGAAATTGGTTGAACACTGAGTTTAGCATTAACACACATTATTCCTTATATAAACCATATATATCTTAGCACTCCAATGTATATGTATACAAAATCATGCATAAAAGTATTGTATGAAATTTTATCAAATTTGCATTTTATATATAATAAAAAGGTTAATCTTAGGTTGAGGTTAGTCTTAGTGTTTGATGGAAAGGTTGGGGCTTGGTCCATTGTTGAATGGAAAAATGATTTGTCTAATTGTATAAGCTTTAGTTGAGCCTGGATGCCTCATGAGACAATTTTATCCCCCACAAGTGACTTCTATCTTTAACTCATATCCATGAGATTTGAACTAGTGACTTAATGGAGACTAAACACCACACAAACCAACTAATCTACACCTCATGGGTTGTTTGACATAAATCTTGATTTAATGTGGTTTTGTAGAAGGTGCTTATGCATGAGTATGAACCCCTTTGGCCTTGAACTTGATTTTGTGGAAGCTGTTTATGCAAGTGTGTGAAACCCCTTGGAATTGAACCTAGTTTTATGGAAGGTTTTTATGTGAGAATGTGACCCCTATGGCTTTGAAACAATTTAAATTTTTTGCATGTAAACTTACTTGGTTTGTTTGAAGATCACATCCAATATGACTTGATCGATTTTTTTTCTATGTAGAGCATCTGACCTAGTTTGTTAAAATTGCTTTCTTATAAAAGCTAAAAGTAGCTAAATAAAATTGGTAAGCTACCCAAAATTGGAAACAAGATACTATGTTCCATTTGAAATCCTAAATAGGATAGGTTCCATTACATATATGCTTGTATTTCCTACATCCATGTGTATTCATAATGTATTTCACATGTCTTTATAGTCAAAGGAGAATATTTTAAATATGACAATTTTACTAATGATCCATAAATTGACATGGGTATTCCACTTGATAGTTCATCACAACATATTTGATAAAATTATACTTAAAAATATGAAATTTATACTATGAAGATTATTTTTCCTTAGTCTTTTGGATTTATTAAGTTTCAATTTCATGCATGCAATATGTAAAATGTGGAGAATAGATAATAGAAAAAAATGCAATCACTTAGCCATAAGAACAAAAGACATACCCCCAGAAACCCGTTTGGGAGAAGACCCATATAAAAGATGAGGTTGCCTTTCTATGTTACTCTGAATGGAAAATGTATGCAAGTACAAAGAAGAGAGGCATGTGGCATGCGAGATGTTACAATGCAAAAATCCTCTTTGTTTTCTCTCTCCCTATCCACTCTTAGCTACTCTGCTCATCTATTGAAAAAAATACACTCCAATCAAATGGAACCCATTTTCCTCCTAGTGGCCACATAATAACACAACCCAATAACCTACTAGTGGTTAGGTTTTTCTCCTTCAATCCTTACTAGAGTTACAATATTGACTCTTGTAGAGCCTTATTCATCATGATCATGTGCCTATTTGATATCCCTTAGATTGATATTTTATGTAATTAAATGTGCATATGCGTGTTTCTAGTTTAATATCTGAGTCTGAAAGACATTTGAAAATTTTAATTATCAGTAAATTATTACTCATAATAATAGGTTATCAATTTGTAATTATGAGGTTTTATTTTTGTAAATATAGAAAATATGGAAAATTAGTTTATGTGTACAAATGATTGAAAGACATGAGGTTGCAATTTATTGTGGGATATTATTACCCATCAATAATTCCTAGGCATATATTCTGGATGATAAGATTTAATTAAGGAATTATCATACTGGTCAATTAATTATTTCCCTAGAAGACAAGGAGTTGTCTCCCTGAGTGGGAAACATAAGCTCATTATTGAGCTGATAACTACTTGCCACATGTTGGTGAGGTGGGGGGAGTTATTCACCACCAAAAGAGTGGTATATGGGAATTGAATAAAAATATTATGTCTACTTGCTTTTGCCTCATTTTGAGAACAAAAGAGACTAAAGAGAAGCAAGAAAACATAGAAAAAAATAAATTTGTAGGTCTGTTATGTTGGGGGGGAGGGTGCTGATTGTTTTGCAGTGTCAAGGTTGAGAGGATCCAAGTACTTGATTATTATTTTTCCAAATAGTTTTCGTTACTCTTGCATCATTATTTTGTTTAAAGAAATGATTGAATTGAATAGATTATGATTATTTTATAGTTCTGGAGTATTTTATGTACTAATGAAGGAAAATTTTATGAGTAAGAAGGAAATGGTCAGAAGATTTCTTTATTTCAATTATCTTGTGAAAGTTAGAGTTGAAATGAATGGAAAAAGAGAAAATTAGGGAAATGGTGTTAGTAAATTTGGTATGGCTTATGTTAGAAAAATAAGATAAATACAAACTCTCGATAAATTAACTACGAAAGAAGAGTGTTTTATTATTCCATTATTACATAAAATTTACTACTTACAGGTTACAATAATTGAATATAAAGATAAACAAATGTTTCAGGTTATAAATAGAGTTGAATATAAAGATAAAAATAATTTAATATAACTTGATAAAAGAATGTTTCAGGTTATAAATTGAGTTTAATACAAAGATAAAAAGGGAAGATTTCATTTATATTTATATAATAATATATATACATATAAATGTTTTTATTTTAAAAAATATATAATGTATCTCTATACATAACGTGATATATGTAACATATTACATATTTGGTTGCAAACGATGATGAAAATTATTAAAATGTAAGGATACAATCAAAAGAATCAGATAAACTATATATATAAGAATGTATTACTCTCTAGACTTGCACTGGTAAAAGGAAGAGCCCTTCTTCTTATCTAGGAAATAATGTATCCAAACAACCAAAGGTATACAGAGTTATTTCTTGATATGCATAGGAACGAAGTTTGGAATAATTTTTTATTTTTAACATTTCAAATGTAAATCAAATTGTGTCGAGTAAAAACAAAGAAAATGTTACATTGCACATTTTTCAAATATATATATATATATATATATATATATATATATATATATATATATATATATATATATATATATATATTGAAACATTTAGAGTCTGATAGAAATAGCCTAAGAAGAAATTTATAAAAGAATCCATTTGGAAATAAATAATTCTTGAATAATTATTTCAAAAATGTGTATCATGTATAATTACAAATGGTCGAAGCCATACAAAGTTTCTTCCAATAAGGAAGAAGAAAGTAATTTAAATAGAGAACAATCTCACCTTCACACATTGCATTCATGTTGGGAAGAGCGAGAGACCCGACGTGGTAAAGAAGGGAACCAAAAAATTAGTAATTTGGACAGGTGAAACTTGAATTGGAAACTCCAAAGGAGAAAGGAAATTTCCCAGAAAAACATTGTAAGAGGTATGTTTACACGAAAATATATAATTAGAGGTGTAATGGAAGAAATGTATAAAGAAGTAAATATATAATAAAGAAAGAAAAATATGGTGAAAATATGATAGCCATATTCACTTGTAGTTTTATATAGATCCGCAAATGTCTCCAACGTACCACTAGATAACACATCAGTTAATTAAAAACTCGAAAAGATAAAGTTGTAAGAGAGAGAAATGAAAGAATGTTTAAATGTTCAAGCCACTAATAAGAATCATCATAGAAATAACCCTATGGAGTCGAGAAAGTAAAATAATAACTCGAGAAAAGTGTTTAAAAGATTTAACAAATACTTTTGAATAAAACCTCTAAAACGCTTTAATAATGTGTTTTAAAGTGTTTTTAAAGCACTTTAAAGTGTTTTTAAAATGTTAAAAAACTTTAAAAAAATGATTTTAGAAAAACTTTAATAAGCTTTGAAATGATTTAAAAACTTATAAGGAGATAAGGCAAAAATATTTTATTAATAGTATAAAATATTTTTGGCTTATCTCCTTATAGGTTTAGTCAAATTTCAATTGTACGCTCATTGGATGTGAAATTAAATTCCACATCCAACGAGTACCTGTTATGCATACTTTGAGAAGACCCATGTTGATAAAAATTGAAGATACATTAAAAAAACATGTTCAATCACATTTTTCATATATTTCTCATTTTTCGTGTAGTATGGTCCATCGAAAGTATGCAACATGGGTACTCCTTAGACGGGGAATCAAATTCTGCATCCAACGAGTTTGCAACTACCAATCTCATTAGATATCCTCTCATGATTGTTCCTCGTCGATTTCATGTGCGCGTAGGGCTAAATGTACATCTATCATTAGAGTGGTGTAGCGGAAGCGTGGTGGGCCCATAACCTATGCACATTACATGACATATTTAAGAGAACAAAATGATGATAAAAACATTCAAGTTGTGACTGCAGTGAGACCTCCAAATAAACTCAATAAATATTTCTAAATAGGGATTAACAACGAAGTACGAGCTTAGAAGGAAAATTGTGTACTAATAGAACACAAACATTGAAATTTAATTCAAAGCAAGAAGTGTAAGAAACATTTAATAAATTAATTCATATGATAAATAGAATACATGATCATATTCAACATAACAGATCAAAATATAGTTATACAAAAAGGGTTCTTAACAGTTAGTCCTGGCAGACGCGTTAAAATTTTTTGATATTTAACGATAGAAACGATTTTACAAGTTAAAAGAAAAATAGAACTAAAATAAGAGTAAACCTAAGATAAAATACTTGAACACAAAGAAAAGTTCAGCATTAATAACCTACTGAAAAGAAACTTCTGAAAAAAAGGGTTTTTCTTCAGTACCTGAACAATATGGTGATAATCCATTATATTTCTACTCTTATATGGCGAGGAATCCCCAATTGAAAAGATAAATAAGGTAGTGATTCATTGAAGAGATTTCTCCGCAAAAAAACCCTGAAAGAGATGCAATAAGTTAAACCCATATAAGAACACCAATATTTTAATCTCATGAACCCAAATGACATATTTTGAAGCAGTGATATATATATATATATATATATATATATAGTTTCAGGAATTAATCCTTGAACAGTTAGGTAAGTGTGCCATGGTAAAGAAGGAGTTGAAACAATTGAGTAAACTAGTAATTAAGAGTCAATAAAAACACTCACTGAAAATAAAATGTTATTAGAAAAGAGGAATTCTGAAAAATCAAACTAGGTTGCAGAGTTATAGAGCCGAGACAACTGTTTTTCTTGGATACATATCCAACATAATCTCATTGGTTCCTCATAAAAAATCTTTGGAAAAATTGTGGTAAATTTAATAATATTTATTAATTTGACTGTCATAAGTTCTTTGTAAGTATTATTAAAGCGACCACCTACTAATGCTACAATCTCATGAAATTATTTTACAGTGAGGCCATCCTCTTTTAACATCTCCCAAATAGTATTATTTTCTTTGATTTGCATAGTTAGGAAAGTAAATTGTAATTTTCATCTCCACTTGATAACCAAATAACCCTAATTTTTAAGCACCATTCTGATGCCTAAGCTAGTAACATTTATCTTTTATCTTTCTCCAGTTATGCTTCGAATCTTGTTCTAAATTCTTTGCAACTTCCTTCCATCACTAAGTGAGTTTTGAGATCCAACTATCCATAGAATAAGTTCCCAATGTAACTTCTTAGGTTTAATAGAAATATATTTTGTTATTTTGTATTTGACCTTCCTCAAATAATCTAAAAATTGTTTACTTACAACCTCCCTCAGAGATTTGTCAAAAAATTCCATTTAACTTTAATATGCTCTAATTTCTTCTCCTCTAACCAATTAGGGTTAAACATAAATGTACTTAATGGTTTGGTATCTTCCTTTTCTAATTACAAAAATAGTGATGAATGGATCTTGCTACCATGAACTTCTACACTTTATTTTATTAATTCCTCATATGCCATGATATTTCATAGACAAGAAACATATGAAGCCTCTTAGAAGAAAAGGTTGATCATATACTATCATTCCTCTAAGTTGGAACAATATTTATAGATTCAACAACCATCAATATTTCCTCCTCTATTTTTTGCACAATCATGTCAACAAGTGAATCCATCATAGAAAATTTTCCCTAAAGCTCTAGAAATCCCACTACAATAGTTGTCCCTTAGAGCTTTTGTTTATTTATTATCACCATTCTGATGCCTAAGCTAGTAACATTTATCTTTTATCTTTCTCCAGTTACGCTCCGAATCTTGTTCTAAATTATTTGCAACTTCCTTCCATCACTAAGTGAGTTTTGAGATCCAACTATCCATAGAATAAGTTCCTAATGTAACTTCTTATGTTTAATAGAAGTATGTTTTGTTATTTTGTATTTGACCTTCCTCAAATAATCTAAAAATTGTTTACTTACAACCTCCCTTAGAGATTTGTCAAAAAATTCCATTTAACTTTAATATGCTCTAATTTCTTCTCCTCTAACCAATTAGGGTTAAACATAAATGTACTTAATGGTTTGGTATCTTCCTTTTCTAATTACAAAAATAGTGATGAATGGATCTTGCTACCATGGACTTCTACACTTTATTTTATTAATTCCTCATATGCCATGATATTTCATAGATAAGAAATATATGAAGCCTCTTAGAAGAAAAGGTTGATCATGTACTATCATTCCTCTAATTTGGAACAATATTTATAGATTCAACAACCATCAATCTTTCCTCCTCTATTTTTTTCACAATCATGTCAACAAGTGAATCCATCATAGCAATTTTTCCCTAGAGCTCTAGAAAATCCACTACAATAGTTGTCCCTTAGAGCTTTGGTTTATTTATTCTGAAATTTAGGTCGACTCCTATAATCACTCTCTCATGCTTCATCCAATAATTTGTAAGAAGTACACCTAGTAAGGGTTTCCTATCCTCATAAAGTATATATACCTTAATGATTTCATAGGTCTCCCTAGTTCCAATGACATTAGCTTCGCACCTACTCCCAAGGAAAAATTAGGTAAGTCCCCAAAGGATCATTATTCCACTCTCAAATTAATCCCTTTGATTTCCCAAGTGCATCCTCATACAAGAACTCTTAATTATTTAATATTGATGCAATGTTTCCTATTTGTTCCCACTACAATGAAAAGACCCTCAAGTGGAGGTTATAAAGGAGGTTTTTAGTGTTATAAAATTGGCCAAAATTGGAAAAAAAAAAAATCTACAACATTCATTTTCGGTGATGGAGGTTTTGGTGGAGCTTCTAACGAAATTTCAACACAACTAAAAAAAACTGGGCAGCTAGATGTTGTTACAAATGTCTTTCTCATCGATGTACGCATTAGGTGTCAATTCATCGGTGCATTGTACCTTGAATGCACAAGTATAGTAAACCTACCAAGCACCGGGATGGAAAACAAATTTTGGACGCCCCGGGGCGTTTAGCAACAACCCGGTGCATGTCAGCTACCAGTAGCACCAGGCTGATGGAATGTGCATGCACCGGGCCGTTAAGGTGTAAAACCACACCAGGCCTTGTAGGTGATAAAATGTCGCACCAGGTCGTTAAGTTATAAAAACACACCGGTGTGTTAAAGGAAAATGACACTGGTGCATGCAATGCCTATTGGATCGCCTGGGTGGTAGTCGTCAATAAAGTGCACCGAGGGTTCTAATTGGTATTGGTATTTTTGCGATGTCCATAGGCCGTAGAAATACACTGGTGTGCATTATCATATAAACACATCAGTTTTCATTTTGTATTTTTAGAAACATCGACCTGTGATAGTGCAATTATTGTGATTTTTTAAAATTTCATTATTCATCAAAAGTCAACACATATCTTATAACAGTATTCATATCAATTAAATTTTTATTAGTGCATTTGAATGTGATGTTTGGATTAATTTTTTATATCATATCATCAAATTTCGCATCTCGTCATTGTAATATTTAATCATCCATATATTTAATCAGTGGTGTAACATTTCACAACGGCAATGGAGAACACAATACAATAAATTAAAACATATATATATATATATATATATATATATATATATATATATATATATATATATATATATATATAAGACACTCTTTTTTATACAAAATGGGACAGTTATTGGTATTCCTCTAACTTTCAATTGGGACACTATGTCCATTACGTTAAACAAAATGTCTGATTTCATAAACAAATATTTCAAAACATACAACGCCTTGCTTTGATATCCAAACATACTGATCATCATTCTTCACTAGAACTGATGCCACTGCTCGAGCTACTTCCATGACTTTGGTTATTGTGAGAATTTTTTTTTTCACTGTGTTGATTGTTTTCTTCTTCTTCAAGTTCCATCTACAAACATAAAAATAAATTGTTGAGAATATTGAAAATTGCAATATTAAATAATATATATTAATGTAAATTGAAAATAAATGTACCATAGCAAGAATTGACTCATGAACTATACACATTCTTTCAAAACTAAATTTCATGCCATTTTTCAACAATTCATTTGTTGGCGCAGTTCCATACTTTGTTTCCTGCAAGTTTTATACCCCATAACAAATCATATATTTAATATAAAAGATTTTTTTGTTCTATTAATTATAGACGGAGCTAAGTAAAACAAGATAGATTCTTACAAATTCCACAATTTATTTTTGATATGCCAACATATACTGACAACCCATATTTAACCCAATGTCAATCAATTCGTCTAGTGGTTATTCTTTGTATGTTAGCACCTGTTTGAAGACATTCAATGACGATTGTTGTAAAACAACTTAAAATATACAAAAATGAAATCTAGTTAAGTTGTTATAAGGAAGTAACAATCACTCACAAACATAGATATCAACCCTTTTCTTCCTTGTCGTTTTGTTTTATGTGCTCAATGGGTTCCATTTTCTTTTTCTTTTTTCTACAAGAAAATACTTGAAAATTAATATTTAATGCTAAATTGTTTATTATTGTACCTAATCGAAAAATTCAATGATTACATATTACATTTTATTCACATTGTTTTTGAGATGGCTCCTCGTACGATGTAATTATGTCCATTTCTTTGACCATCTCCTTGTACACATTTTTGGACATCCCTACTGGCGTATTTTTGATATAAGCTCATTCATCCTTTGAGATTTTTATAATCTTCCTGAAAATGTAACATGACAATAAACCATTTAATTTTTATATTGATATATGAAAAGTAAATATAACAAAAGCGATATTTATAAATGATTGCTTTCTAGTAATATATACATATAATTCTAGAAAAACATTTAAAGGAATATTACTTTTTTGTTCCTTTTTTTTTATTGTACGTTTTTGCTATTAAAAATCTGACATGTCTCATTGACCAATTCTCTCGAAACTCATCCTATAGTTTGAATACAATTTAGTTCTTGGAAACATTGGATTGATTTTTTTATTGTAAGTGAAAAGAACGTCTATACATTCGTTCGACTAGATCCCTCAAAGTTTTGTAAAAGTTCTTCCCCCTTTCGTTAACCTCCAACACCACTCCAGATGAGCTAAGGAGCAATTCATTTTCATTTGCATATTATATTTTTTTTTCTTTTGTTAGAACAACATTTCTTTTCTTCGTTGTTGGTCCCTATAGAACATTAAACATATATTAATTAATAGATTATTTGAAACATGTTATCTAATATTTTTAAGTATACTATTAATGAAAATTCATAAAAGAAACTCATATTCGATCGATAGTATTTTTTTCATTCACCTGATTCATCCTTCTGCAATTTTTCCATCAAGATTTTACACTCTTCTGGTCTTAGGTCAGAAATAATCTTATCCAGATTCGTCATTTTGTGGCTCTGTATGATACACAATAAACAATACATATTAATTAAACTTACAAATAGTTCAAAAATAATAATTTTTGTAACGAATTTACAAAGAAATTGCCTTTTTTTTCTTTTCTCAACATGCTATCAATATTTTTGTTACTAGATATCTTGTCAGTCATTTCTTTATCAAGATGAAACATGTACCATACAATTCATTAATATATTTTATAAATAAATCACAAAATTTTCAGGTAAAAAAAAAATCAAGAAAACAGTGCGCCTTTGAAACAGTACACACCGAAGGTGGTGCGGCATGTTCTTATAAACACACCGCCAAAACAATAGAAACAATGTATGATACTCTTTATCAACAAGGAGATATGATGTGTTGTATGTTAACTGGTGCACCAATTAACACATACATAAATTAATAAAAAAATGTTTTTATCAAACAGTATGCACCCAGTGCACTATAATAAAATAACGCACCGATTAAAAAATTATGTATTTAAAAAAATCATGCAAGGGCTGACATGGATTGGGATCCGACTCTGCAAGTCATCCTGCTGGTTAGATGTCATACGCTTATATATATAGGAATACAATCCCTATAAATTTAAAATGAAAATCCGTAATTGTGAAGTCACATAAACAAGAAGAAGCAAGGGCAGAAATAAGAAGAAACAAAGGTTTAACACAAGAATGGATTTGTTTTTTGAAAATGCACAGTAAAATTTAAAATTTATACTATGCATGTATTAAATCCAACAGAAACTATAAAAAAAACAATTATTACAGTAAAATTTAACATTTTTACTATACTATAGGGTTTTTGTGCGAATCACTAGATGTTTCAAATTCTGTTTCTCTGAATACTGTTGTTGTTCAAAATTATTTTGCTGCTCCACAGTGATCTTGTGTTCTCTTGCTCTAGGCATGTCTCTCGTGCAAATCCCTCCCTGAAAATTTTTGCAAAAATAATGAGATAATGAATAGCTTTTACTGTTTAAAGAATTTTTTTATGAAATTACATTTTCAAAAATAATTTGCTGCCCATTTTTCAATTTACTACTTTTTTTCACTTAAAAAAAAATAAAGTTGGGTTTTTCTTTTTTAATTTTAATTTTAATTTTATTTATTTATTTATTTTTTTCGGATATTCGATGCGTTTATTAACTAACCGCTCTGGTGTGTCAGTTAATAACACGACGATGATGCACATTAACTAAAACACACTAGTTCGATTAACTGTACATTAGCACCAATAGCAATAAGTCCATTTTTAAGGCACCGAAACTAATTTTAGGTATGTACACCAAAATTTATTTTTGATTTTGCTCAAATTCAAGGAGAAAATCTCATAATTATATCAAATGGACAATTCTTCAAAATCTAGCTCATTCATTAATATTTTTCAAATTCCATGGCGGAGTTCTCCCTATCCATCTCTAGACGTAATATTTACTTCAGAATTTATTTATATTTTCATTATCTAATTGAATTTATTTATTTTATCCAAGTCAATTAGTTGAATAAAATTAATGTATAAAAATTTGCAGGTTCACGCAGATTCAAAATCGAGTTCAGATGCACAAAATATTCAATCAAATTCAAAATGTCAAAAGCTCTTATCAGGAGTAGCATACCGCAAGGCACATTGGTAGATGAAAATGGACAACTGCTTCACCCTGCCAATTGTAACATTGCATCTTCTAGCCACAATCCTGGGACAATGATGGTAATAATATTTTTTTGTTATATTAATGTAATTATTTCAATGTCAAACCAATTAATCGTGCATTGTCAATGTGCTTACTGATTGATATCATCGATTTTGTACTAATCCTGTTCAAATATATTTTTTGAAATTATTAGGATTCTAGTGATAATGAGCAACCTACCTACCATCTTCCGTTGCACCCCACGACAATGTCAAATCGAGAGAAGGCTCAATTAAGAGAAAAACTCAGAGAGGAACGATACCAAGAATGGTTGAATCAACCACCTATTCAATTCCCACTACGTCCAGATTCACCAATTAGGAATGAATACAAAAATAGTATTTCTTCACAAGCTGGCAATGGAGGCAATCAAATAGAGGTTGGTATTGATGATTACTTACGGGATATGACTGCCATGAAGACAATGTTGTTAGATGCATTCCATAATAATGATCAGCTAGGGGATGATTCTTATATCACTGATACCTTTTTCAAAAGCCTTAAATTTGCTTCCACCACCCCTCTCTTGGATTTGGCAGTCAGTTAAAGTCTACCCAGTTGGGGACAAAGATGTTACTATACAACTTGAAAGTAAATTTTGGCTTGTCTAATGCATGTTTCTCGGAAATTTTGAGGTAATTGACCATAAAGTCCTCCGTTATATTTTGAGAAATATAATCACACAATGAACATTACAAATGGTCAATTTTATGAACGTTAATAATAATATCGGCGTTAATGTACATTTCATATTGTCCATGACCAACTACAGGTTATTCAAAGATAAGGTTCTTCCAAGTGATAATGTCTTTCCTGGTAGCTGCAAAGAGGCAAATAATTTTTTGAAAATATTGGGTGTTGAGTACATATCATATCATGCATGTCCAAATGATTGCATTCTATATAGAGGAGAATATGTAGACAAAGAGATATATCTGAAATGTGGGTATGCTAGGTATGATAAATAAAAAAGAAGGGTAAATCATGTGGTCCTCCTTTTAATATATTGAGGCACATGCCTATAATCCTAAGGATTCAAAGGCTCTTTAGTTGCAAATAATTAGCTATGTTGCAGAGATGGCATGCCACACACAGAAGTGGTTTGGGAGTTATGCAAATCCCAATAGATTCAAAAGCCGTGAAGCATATAGAGGATACATGGGCCAAAAAATTCAAGGATGAAGTAAAAAGTCTACGACTCAGCATAGCCATGGATGGCGTCAACCCATATTCCCTCTAGAACACCATCTATTCTGTTTGACCTGTAGTAGTGATCAATAACAATATCCCCCCATGGTTTTCCATGAATAATGAACATCTTATGTTGGCTCTCATAGTACTTGATAGAAGACAAGTGAAGAATATGGATGTCTACTTATAACCACTAGTAGATGAATTGAAGGAATTATGGGATGGGATAAATGTATATAATGTATAAAGACTCATTGCAACAGAGAGGAGTTTTATGTTGTATGGCATATTTTCTTACACGCACATGATTATCTAGGATTAGGAGTTTTCTCTGGTAAATTACATGTTTATTGATTTTTTTATATACATAACAATATTCTTTCTCATATTAGTTATTTAATTTGTTGTAATTGTTCTGATCTTCATGATATTCTTTAACTTCCTATGCATATTGTATACAATAATTTCGCAGGTCTTGTCACAAAATGGTATTTTGGATGCAAATGTTGTGGACCTTCTCTAAAAGCTATATGGTCCAACGACCTACGAAAGCCAGTGTATGACTACTCCAGGGTACTCTTCCCTGGAGAACACCCTTAGAGAAGAGAAACATCCACTTTCAATGGTAAATGAGAGAGAACCCAAAGGCCTCCAATAAAAACACCAATTGAATGGCTTAGAGCATATGAGAGAGAGAAGGAGAAGGAGTTCATAGAAATGTTCGATTCAAATGGGGAGCCTATTTTCGATTATCCAGAATTCTTCGACACCTATGTTGATAAATTTCCCATTAGGATGAAAAGGAAATCTATCTTTTATAACCTCCCATATTGGGAGCATCTTAAGATAACCCACTTATTAGATCCCATGCATATATTTAAAAATGTTTCATCTTCTTAATAGAGGCACATATCATCGAAACAAAGTGACACATTGGCTGTTAGGAAAGATCTTATTACTTCAAAAACTAAAAAGAAACATTGGCCAAGATGATTAGAAAGTATAGGATCAGAGGCAGGTGTTGGTCCCTCTAATTGGTATTTCAAAGAAGGTGATGTCCCATGGATTTAAAAAAAAAGATGATTTTTCTTTGGAAAAGGAAGTTATAATGGGTGTGTGGGTGCCACATTCATATGGGTCTTCACAATGGCGCTGCTTCACCGTGGATGACCATTTTTCGGGGTAGAAATCGCATGACCATTTGAATTTTCTAAGAGTACGTATAACGTCAAAAGCATGATTTTATTATTTTTTATATTAATAAATTTAGCCCATGCAGGGATCATAAAACATAACTAATTTTGTATATTATTGCACGTGTTTATAACTTTGCAGTGCCATTATCCTTTGTTCATGTGTGGGTGTGTGAAACATGAATTTCCTTAAGACCTAGGATGTGCCATATCCAAATTATCTGCATTTGTACGTTATATCACGTCAAAGGAGATTCATGTGGCTAGCATTCCACGGTGGCATCAAGAGATAGTTGATATTATTTTTATGTTTGGAAGGAAATACAGACTAGTTTCATGGACTTGCAGGTTCATCTTCTAATCCACCTAGTAGATGAGGTTGAGTTAGTTGGGGTGGTTTCTTGTCGTTGGGTGTTTTTCTTAGAGAGATACATGAAGAAATTGAAAGGTTTTTTTTGACAAAGGGAAAAAATCGAGTGGTCTATGGTAGAGGGGTACATATCGTATGAGTATTTCTATTATGCCAGTGATTGCATCAAGCAGATCAACAACAGATTAGGTGCGGTGATTTGTGACAATTAAAGGGATGAAGACAAAAGAGAAGGGGAGTTGCCCCAAATGAATGGAAAAAGGCGCTTGATAAAGACTAAGTGTTGGGTCACTAATTTGTATTATTATAATCACTTCTTAACATCCATTTCATCCATTTCTAATATTCTTTTATCACATTATTTATCATAATTTATTATATAATTCCATTTCATAATTATTTATGCTCTTTTGGATAAATAATATTTGTTCTCCTTTATTTTAATAAATTAATGATTATTATGCATGATTTTTCCAATAATGATTTATTAATGAATTCATTATAACATAACTCACTATCATAACCTCCAATATCTCTTCCAGATTGTAGATTTGATCTTTAGTTGATAATTAAATATTCCAACTCAAAAATTCGTTGGAATAACAAGAGACAATTTTGCATTGAACGTTTCAGGAAAACGAAGAAGAATATTGAAGATTTGAAACATGGGTTTTGTGCATAATTGACCAAATTAGTTTTACAATGTGCAGTTTTCCAAAATTCGGTCTTGATTGAGAGAAACACATGGTTATTTGAAGGACAAATTTGCAGATTTTCTGTTGTGGCCATTTTCCAAAATTGCCCCAATTGTAATTGCCAGATTTGACTTGTGGCAGCTGAATCATGATGGAAAGATCTTTCAGATATCGTCTTGCTTATTGAGATTTTGTAATCAGTTTATTTCCCCCTTTGTTGTTTGTATATTTAAAAGGGCATAAATCGGAGAGAAGGGGAGGGGAGAACGCATAGGAGATAACACATAGAGGGGTGGCTACGCAAGGAATGGAGCTGTGTAACAGAACATTATTTGATCAAGTTAATGCAAGTTAGTTTCATGTTACTTCTGTAAGTTGTGAGCATATTGCAGCCCTGATCAGAGAGTTGGGCGCACTCTCCGATCAGGTGCTGGGTATTTCCTGTGTGTTGTTATTTCTATTTCATGTTTTGTATAATTTGCAATTACTGTGACAGTAGATGTATTTTTTGATACTCTTATTGTTGTGAATGCATTATAAGCTTTACAATTTATTTCAGCCATTTCTTTGTTTGTTTTTACACTAATTGTTGCTTTGTTTAAATTATCGAATGCACGATTGATATCAAAATTGTGCTATTGTATCTGCACATACTCTACGCGTTAGTCTTGCAATAACCAAATGCACCCGGATTGATAATTAATGTGGGAAAGGGTTTGAATATTCATTCAAACTTGGACACCAACATTTTGGCGCCATTGTCGAGGAGGCTAAAAAATGTGCAAGAACATGATTCATATTGATCTAAGGATCAATCTCTCATCCTAGGGAGGGAAATGCTACCCTGCTTTAGGTCTTGAGCGTAATTGTTCTGTTTTTCTTTTCGATTGATTTCGTAGGAACCAATATCTCGTCTTAGGGAGGGAAATGATACCCTGCTCTAAGTCCTGAGTGTTAGTTGCTTTCTTTTTTTTGATTTTCTTTCTGCTGATTTCTTAGGGCCCAATCTCTCATCCTCGGGAGGGAAATGCTATCATGCTCCAGGTCTTGAGCGTTAGTTTCTTTCTTTTTATTTTATTTCTGCTGATTTCTTAGTACCCAATCTCTCGTCCTTGGGAGGGAAGTCTCACCCTGCTCTAGGTCTTTAGCTTTAAGAATTGTTTGAATTTTTTTTCCCTTCCTTTGGTTCTATGAATAGAGATCTAAACAAAAAGGCAGAGGAAGACACCCAAAAATCATAGGATGAGGTGAAGGAAGAAAGCATCAACATAATCTGGAATTCAGTCACAGAACTTCAAGATGCAACAAATATGGGAAATCAAGACTATATTGAAGGGTGGTTTCACTTTTTTGTTTTCTTGCAACATCATTCCACACTTTAGCAACCCTTGACACCATCCTTAACAGGGAAGTTGGTCTCTCATACCCGTGTGTTTATTAACATACATTTTTCAAATATGGGTATGTGCATACTTGAGGCCTTATTTTGAAAATGGCTTCACTGGAAGTACTCTTATATGTAAGTATATTTTATTTTTCAAAATAGAGTAGTGTAGTGTAGAATATAGAATGAATAAAGAGATAAATAAATAAATTTCTTTATATGTAAAAATAATTGTTTTTGTTGCAACACGTTGTGAAAATTAACATAGGTGATCAATATTCAAATTTATTTATTTATGTAAATGAATTATATTGAAAATAAAATTTCTACAAACATTCATCTTCATTTTTATCACCTTCTTGGAAAAATTCCTTGATTATCATAACTTATGGCTTGCAGGCTTGATGAAAATCCAGGAAAAACAATTGGGGTAGTGATGTTTTGAGGGACCAAATGGGCATATTTTCAAAACTTATTTTTATCCTAAATAGCCATTTATGTATACTTTCTAATCCAATTTGAATCACTTGATTATGATTTGAAACGAAAAATTTATGACCAAAACAATGACAGGATGTCTATTAGGCAGCTTAGGAACAGAGTTGGGATAGTTCGTTTTTGGAGGCCTAAATGACTAGATTTTGGAAACATATTTCTATGGTATATTCCCCTATGAATATACTTTACAACACAATTTGAATTACTTAATTTAGATATATTATGAGGACGTTATGACCAAAATACTAACTGTTTATCGTAAATTAGCACTCTTGAAACTCTATTTTCCCAGCTGTTCACTAGTGAATTTGACCCATCAATTATTCATGCCTTAAAACACTGTTTCTATTGGAGATATATAAATGAATATACTTTAATTTCAAATTTGAATCAATTCAATCCGTCATCAAATGAAAAAGTTATGCTTAAAATATCAATTGTTGTTCTGAGTTGGGAAATTGAAAATGACTTTGTTATGCAAGTTGTTCTAAGTAAATTTGGCATATCATATCATGGAATTTTTAAAACATATTTCTATTGGTGATATACCTTTGAATTAGATTTCATTTGGCTTTAGAATCACTCAAATCGAATGAAAAACAAAGAAGTTATGATTGAAACACTACTAGTTAGTATGGTCGACCATTTCTCTCCCACAGGTGACAAATAAATTTTATTCTATTATTCTGAGGATATGTTTTGCAGAGTAGCTACTTGTTATATCTTTTTTTCATGTTTATTGGATTATGAGAGCCCAATTGGTGACCACATCTCTTCTTCCATGATTTCATGTTTTATTGCAGGTAGACACTCATTTTTTGCAGGTCCTAGGAGAGTAAATGAGGTCAATTTATGAACAAGTGATTCTTAAAGACAATGATAATGAAATATTTTCAAAGAATTTTCCTCACACGGAGAAAACAACATGAATATTTTTCATCAATTAACGAATTTATAACATGAGAAATGGAGAATTTATTTCTATTTGAAGATCCAAGTCATTTCCGAAAAAAAAAAAAAAAACATTTTTCCGTTTATTCACCATTCACAAACAACATTGCTGCAACAAAAATCATAACCATAGTAACTTAAGTTATTTATTTATTTATTGATTTTCAATAAAGAGTCGTTTATTTTCTGATTTCTCTTATGTTTTTTATGCTTCAGGTATTGTTTACTTCAAAGTCACATTTTCATTGTTTTGTTCTCAAAATAAAAGGAGCGAGTTCTTAAGTTTCCTTATGTTGTTACTCCGGATGCTGCTACTCGTGATGCTGTTACTCCTTGGATGCTGCTACTCATGATGCTACTACTCAAGATGTTGTTACTCCTCGGATGCTGTTACTCCGCGATGCTGTTACTCCGTGATGTTGTTACTCCTTGGTTATTGTTACTTCGGATGCTACTACTCAGGATGTTGTTACTCCTCGGATGCTGCTACTCCGTTATGTTGTTACTCCGCGATGTTGCTACTCATTGATGTTGTTACTCCTTGGATGTTGTTACTCCATATGCTGTTACTCACACTGTTGTTACTCTGGATGCTGGTACTCGCACTGTTGTTACTCCCAATGTTGTTACTCGCACTGTTGTTCCTCCAGATGTTGTTACTCGCACTGCTCTTACTCCAGAAGCTGTTACTCGCACTGTTTTTACTCCGGATGTTGTTACTCACACTGTTGTTACTTCGAATGATGTTATTCGCACTACTGTTACTTTGGATGCTGTTACTCACACTATAGTTACTCCGGATGTTTTTACTCCGTCAGTGCTGTGAATCTGTCACTGCTATTACTCCATTGGTGATGTGAATCCATCACTACTGTTACTCTGGAAAAAATTTCTAAGTGTTGGATGTTGTTATTCCTTCTAAAATTTTCTAAGTGTCTGGTGTTGTTACTCCTCTGGTGATATTAATCCATGGTGATATTTTTCTAAGCACTTGGTGTTGTTACTCCTCCAATTTTTTTTACTCTGCTAAGGTAAGTCGCCAGGTATGTCCTCGACCGACTCCATGGATTTATTTGGTATTTTTCTTATGACATGATCAACTATGATTGATGGTATACATACTTTACTTGGGGGGGGGGGGTCTCGTATTTAAAGGATGACTATTATGGTAATTTTTGTTAGGAATGATTCACTCTTAATTCCTCATTATTTTGTAAAGTGAATACTCCTCCTTCATGTCACCTTCCTAACATCGTTCTTTTTCCCCTTTCCCTGTTATTACCTAAGTCATGGTTGTTGTTACCTTAGTCACAACTATTGTTGTTGGCCAATTTTCACATTGAATTCAACATATGTAGGTATTTCTAATTTGTTTTTCTCTTCGATGAAAGGGAAATACTTTTAATGGTCTAGGCCCTCTTTGACATAATGATTGGGTAGTTAATTTATCTTTGTTTATCTATAAACATAATCTTATTTTTAAGGAATAATTATGAAAATATTACTTCATCATGTCAACTTTTAACTTTCCTAATTGGTCAAATCCCTGATCTTGTAAAATTTATGGTGATGACCACATAATTGTATTTAAATATTTCCGCCATTATCTAATGAAATATTCCTCAACCCCAACCTCAACAATGAAAAATATATTTATCATTGTTGGCATGTGTTGTCCTTGATGGCAACCTACTTGATGAAATAAGACTATCGGCGATATAATGCAATGTGTTGTCCTTGATGGAAACCTTGCCTATGATAAGAAACCTATTTGTTAAATATGGAAGGATGATGTATCTACAGATCAGCTCAGAAGGAACAGAGGAAAGGAAGTGACAAAAAAATGATAAATATGATGTGTCACAAAAGATACGCGGGTTTGTTAAGGCGAAGTAGCGTATGCACGTGGAAAAGTACGTGCCAAGTCGTGTATTCCCTTTTGCACTCCAAATTTAGAATACCAAGGGGTGTTACCATGGTATTAACCCATTGTATTGAGCGCTTGATTATCTATGTGGTCCCGTCCAGGAATACCATCGGAAGTGGTGTGGTTTTGACTCATGGTATTGATAAAGGCTAAAACTATATAAGGAGAAGAAGATCATTGTGCAAGGGTGTGCGTGTGTCTGGGTATTGAATGAATACTTCACCTTGAAGTATATCTGCATGATTGAACTTTTTTCTTGATTGATAAATATGAATCTATGATGCACCCATGGATGTTTCTAAATCCTTAGATTTGATGATGATAAATCTCTAAGATGATCTGTAGAAGAAGAAATGGTGAAGATCTGGCGCAAAGTCTGTTGAAGGTAATGAAGAAATCTGGGTAAGCTTATAGATCTAGTCTGTTTTGCAAAGCTTTCATTTACAGATATATACGCGAGTTTGTTGTGGAAAAAGCACGTGTATACGCAGATATGATCTGATAAAAGCGCATATGAGAAGTTAGGATTTATTGAAATATGCACAGATGAATACGTGGGTTAGTCTAATGAAAAGCGCGTGTACTACGCGGGTCTGTTTAAATAAAAGCGTGTATGGATTTTGAACTAAAGGTTGCTCATGGTTGATTGTGTTTCTGCATATCTATTCTGAAGTCTGGGTAATCTCTGATATTCTGGTTACAGTGGTTTCACTGTTCTGTTTGAAGCATTGGGCAAAGTATGTTTGTTGAAAAATGAAGGGTTGAGTAGAAGCTGTTTGATCCAGTTTGAAAATTGATGAAACGTGGTCTGCAGTGGTGCTGAGGGTCGAAGCCTTCAGTAAGGGGGTAGTAGCTCCCTTCTAGTGATAGCTGGTAAACGAGAGCAGGGGGTAGTAGCTCCCTTCCAGGAGAGGCTGGTAAACGATAGCAGGGGGTTGTAGCTCCCTTCCAGGAGAGGCTGTTAAACGAGAGAAGGTTGTATCCTTCTGCAGGTGGGTGCCTGCGTGCTGGTATGAGTCTGCGCCAGTACATAGTTGTAAGATGTTTTCTTTATAATAAATATTGAAGACTGAGATGACAACAGTGGTGGCTTTCTCTCGAATTGGGTTTCCACCTAAAATCCTGGTGTTCATGTGTGATGCTTATGTGTGTTAATTTATTCTGTTCTTACTGTACATGTTTACTGCCTACTGACATCTAATAAGTGAATGATGCAATAATCTAAGATAAGAATTATCTGCATAATAAGAGATCTGAGCATACGCGAGTTTCCTTAAGGATATCCGTGTATATACGCTAGTTTTGTTCTGTAAAGTAGCGTATGGGTTTTTGAGAAAAGAAAAAGTTGATTGAGAGATCAAGATACTGATTCACCACCCCCCCCCCCCTCTCAGTATCTTTCCCAATAATCATCAGTCATTTTAAGGTTATTAGTTTTTGAGAAGCAAAACTATCAAAGTTGAAAATAGTTACTACACAACTTTTTACGCCATCCCTAGCTCTTAAGGAGTTGATCTGCTACCACATCTATTAAGTAATATGTTATTGATTAACAAAAACTATAGTTGAATTTTAAACATAAATGGTCAACTGGAGGATAGGAGGTCTCATCACGAGCCGACCTACCATTATCATAGGTCCTAATAAAGTGATATTATCACTACTAGTCACCAAGCCACGGTAATGGTCTTCGGTCATAAAACTGAAGGACAAGAGGTCTCATCATGAGCTGAATTTTTCACTGTTGTTATCTCCCATGAATGACATTGTTATTAACTAGTTACCACATCAAAACAAGGATATTCAGTTGACATCTAAATAAATTGAAAGGATTTTTGCAACTATGTACTTATTTCTAATAGATGGGACACTGGCATCTCAATGGGTTCAAAAGGCATCCCTATTGAGGCTATGGACGCTTGCTGGCAGTAGTGGATATGCCTATGGTATAGAAGTTAATTTAATACTATAATCTACTTTCTTACCTTGTTTTCTCAAAGCTAATTTACGATAAAGATGATTGTTGCATATACAAGGTTTTCCAGAACTCATGGTTCATGGGCTAATATTTAATAAGTTCTTAGATGATGGTGGTTATGGTTTATATATATTATTAAGTCATAAATATTTACTTTACATGTCAGGGATGAAACTTTTAGGATATTTGATATTTGACATTTTGTATCATCTAATCTATAATTCCTTTATTCTACAAGTATCATACATTTAACCAAAGATAGTTTCTTGCCCAATCAATCACCATTTATTCATATCTTAACAATACCATTGAGAGGCTTGATTCTGATTTTGAATCCCATGTAATTGGACACACCGTGAGAAGCAAAGACTGAGATAACTAATTCTCATAATTTATGTGCTCATGAAAACCAAAGCTTATGGGTATAGGGAATGCATCTTTTCCCTTCTTATCCATTATTATCCCATTTCATTCACAATATGTTTATGTCACTTTTATATGTAATGAGGTAATTCAGGTGATGAATAACTGATTAAGGATAATCATGAGATGTTTTATAGAGGACAGGGAAACTAATTAGTTTGATAGAAGGAAACCCTACTACACTTCCTAATTACTTCTTTTCAGTGTGCATGGCTTCCACCTTCCGCATCACATTCAGCATCACCTCATCCTACATCAACTTAAAAAAAAATGTCAATCCATACATGCCATTCCACATTTTTATGGAGGTAAAACTTGAGGTAAAATATCATAAGGTTTTGATTTATTAAAATTTTAGGAGAATGTCATGAAAAACCATTGAGCATTATTCACTTATATTTTTCAACCATTATTTCCCTTTCTTTACCACTTCCCATTTTTCAGAGACAAAATCTTTCAGTTTGGGGGATTGTTACTTTAATTATCATGAACATGCCATTAATATTCTTTATCATCATTCGATCTCATTATTCATTCTCAAAATCTCCCTTATTCCATTTTTTTATACATCAAACAAAGATTTCAGCCATGATTGTAGAAACCACCCCAATTCGTTTTCTAGTGTAGCATGAGGGCATGCTAATTCTCCAGTTTGGGGGAAGGGTTGCTATGCATGATGAATTATTTCTCATTTCTTCCTCATTTAAGGTATACAATCCTAAAATTGATTTGTGTATATCCTTAAAACTAGCAACTAGATTCTTCTGATTTTTGGACAACGAATGTATCATTAAACCCAACAATTTTCAAGATAAACCACTTTGTTAATTAAAAAAAATCATGCATTATTAACTTAAACCATTTTGCTGATATATTGAAATCCGTTCATTTTGTTAATTTGATTTTCGGATTGGAGAAGCTTTGATATAGTGTAAATTTGCTTACAAAATTTCAGCAAAATCTGGTTTGTAATGAAGTTTGTATTTACTTGCATCATACTTTTTTGCAAATTCACATACATACAGTTGAAAGTATACATGAAAATTGTTTTAAGGAAGAATTTGAGGAAAAATTATTCTCTTCCATCAATATCATGCGCTGGGGTGAGCATTTTGATTATTGTATTACAACTTGGTTAATACTGAGGCATTGGGCTGAATGAGGACATGCAACATGTTAAGTTTGGGGGAGATGTTGGGCCACTAATTTGTATTATTATTATCACTTATTAACATCCATTTAATCTATTTCTAATATTCTTTTATCACATTATTTACATTAATTTATTATATAATTCCATTTCATAATTATTTATGCTCTTTTGGATAAATAATATTTTTTTCTCCTTTATTTTAATAAATTAATGATTATTATGCATGATTTTTCCAATGATGGTTTATTAATGAATTTTTGGTAGCATAAATCACTATCTTAGCCTCCAAGATCTCTTCCATATTTCCAATTTGATCTTCAGTCGATAATTAAATATTCCAACTCAGAAATTCATTGGAATAATAAGAGACAATTTTACGTTGAATGTTTCAGGCAAACGAAAAAGAATATTGAAAATCTGAAACATGGGTTTTGTGCAGAACATACCAGATTAGTTTTTACATTGGTAGTTTTCCAAAATTCAATCTTCATTGAGAGAAACACAGGGTTATTCGAAGGACATATTTACAGATTTTTTGTTGTGGCCGTTTTCCAAAATTACCCCAATTGTAATTGCCAGATTCGACTTGTGCCAGCTGAATCATGATGGAAAGATCTTTCAGATATCATCTTTCTTATTGATATTTTGTAATCAGTTTGCTTCCCCCTTTGTTGTTTGTATATTTAAAAGGGCACAAATCAGAGAGAAGGGGAGGGGATAACGCATAGGAGATAACACATAGAGGGTTGGCTACGCAAGGAATGGAGCTGTGTAACATAACATTATTTGATAAAGTTAATGCAAGTTAATTTCCTATTACTTCTGTAAGTTGTGAGCATATTGAAGCCCTGATCAGAGAGTTGGGCCCACTCTCCGATCAGGTGTTACATATTTCCTATGTGTTGTTATTTCTATTTCATGTTTTGTATAATTTGAAATTTTTGTGATAGTAGATGTATTTGCTGATACTCTTATTGTTGTGAATGCATTGTAAGCTTTACGATTTATTTCTACCATTTATTTATTTGTTGTTAAAATGATTTTTGCTTTGTTTAAATTATCAAATCCATGATTGATATTAGAATTGTTCTATTGTATCTGCACATACTATGCGTGTTAGCCTTGCAATAATCAAACACATTCAGATTGATAAGTAATGTGGGAAAGGGTTTGAATATTCATTCACACTTGGACACCAACAGTAAGTGACTTATAAATTTTGAAATTTACACAAAGTAAAAATTCATGTTGAACTTCGATATACTGTATATTTTGATCTCATATGTATTA
This sequence comes from Pinus albicaulis, assembly GCA_034641835.2. Lineage (NCBI taxonomy): Eukaryota > Viridiplantae > Streptophyta > Pinopsida > Pinales > Pinaceae > Pinus > Pinus albicaulis. The sequence continues at coordinate 1,327,582,816 of CM076578.1, forward strand.
TATGTCGGTTTGATTTCATCAGCGAATGCAGAAATTGAAGAAATCAATAAATTTGTTCTTTACAATTCCGAAGTGACACAACTGTGGGTCACATTGTACGAACAAAAGAGGATGAAATGGGATAATGAAAAGAAAGAATTCAGATGGTTGAATGGTAGAAGTGTGCCTTATCCCGATCATTTAAAAGAAAATATGCCAATTATATGCCCCAATAGTTAGGTTGTTGACCAAGTCAGAGAGAAATACGGTGCAACGTGTCGTTACCAATGTGCTGAAGAGGATTCTCTAAACATAAGGATTTGGTGCACCCGCTCAGTAATAATATATTTATGTACATTTTAAACTTAATAATGAACCTTTGAAATGTAATTACATCTATATTTCATATTTTAATAGTTGAGTTATTTTAAGACACATGATACTATGATTTTTTGACTTTTTTTATAGGTGAATTTGTTCCCACCTATGTGGGCATATGGACACCATTTTCACATAGAAAATGTTGATGATGGACACATGACACAAGACTGTGGAGTGGAAGTCGAGTTCGATCGATCTAATTGAGCTAGTCACCTTGATCAAAACCTGGTACAAGAGATCATTGAAGTGGATTTTTCTTCTTTCCAATGTGTTATTTTTAGGTGCAAGTGGTGGGACAACTTTGATCGGAATAATGTAAAGGAAGATCGCGATAGTAGGATGATATGTATCAACTCTAGAAAGATGTGGGATGAAGCTAAAGAGCCCTATGTTTTCCCCAAACACTGCAACTAGGTGTTTTTTTACCTAGATGTGTTGGAAAGGGATTAGTGGTTCATATTGAGACATGACCCTAGATCAAAACATATTTTTCAGAACAATAGTGTTATCATTCCAAGCGAGCTGGAAGATAATGAGGGTGATCATGAGAACCGAGAGTGTTATGATACATGTGTTATTTCATCATTTATACTTTTTAAGATGGGTTTTTATAAAAAAGAGGACTTAATTACCTTATAACTAAGAATTTTTTTTTGAAACATTCTAATATGTATTTTGAATTAATTGGTTTGCATTGTGTTAATGTTAAAATAATTTCACTTAATAATTTGCAATTATGTTGACCTCAAAAACAATGGCGTACTGTATAAAGTTATTTTTTTTTATAATGTGAATTCCTAAAATAATACAACTACTTGATTTCTTTAAATGTGCGTGAATGATATCTTCAAAATGTATACTATTATTTTTTGTATGTAAGATCATGATAAAATAATGATAATTCTAAACATGAATTTATTTGCATTATTTTCTAAACATTATTATGTTACAAAAATTCATAGTATTCTAGATTTATTATTTTACAATTATTTGTATTCATACAAATTTACAAATTTACAGTTTTACAATTATGGTAATTTAACAATATTTACGGTATACATTTTACTTACAGTAGTAATTATGGTTCAAAATTGACAATTAATTTACAATTTTACAAATTTAAAATTTTTAATAAAATTGAATGATGACAATATATACAATTACAATTTCACAATACAATTACAATTACAATTACTATTTTACAAATAATTTACATACAATTACAATTAAAATTACAATCACAATTACAATTACAATTACAATTACAATTTTACATACAATTACAATTAAATTTACAATTACAATCATTTCACAATACAACTACAATTAGAATTAAAATTTTACAAATGTTTTACATACAATTACAATTAGAATTACAATTACGATTTTACAATTTCACATACAATTACAATTAAATTTACAATTACAATTAAAATTTTACAAATATTTTTCATACAATTACAATTACAATTACAATTTTACAATTTCACATACAATAACTATTAAAATTACAATCACGATGCATACTTACAATTACATTTTTAGAATTTTACAAATTTTCAAATTTACAAATTTTACAATTTTAATAAAATTGAATCATTATATGAATACATACAATTACAATTACAATTTTATAATTTCACATACAATTAAAATTAAAATTTCAATTACAATCACAAAATAATATTTAATAAATATCATGATTTAATATTAAAAATAAACATCACGATTATGATAACTATCGTACAAACATCATATTCAACTAAAATACACATTAAAATTCGCTAACATCATCTAATCATCTTGATCATGATCATCCAACAAAACACAAGCATTGTATAACATCATCACAACACAAACATAAAATATGCATCTGATGTCAAATAACTGCTATCACATACACATCTATCTGCAAGCACATTAAATGAACATATCTAATATGACCTAAAAATATACACATCATGATGAACACCAACATGTAAATTAAGTAAATCAACATGAACATAAAATACATGGACGATATATATATATGTATATGTATATGTATATGTATATGTATATGTATATGTATGTATGTATGTAATGTAAAAAATATACAACTGTAATATAACTGCATATAAATGTCAAATATCTGGTGGTACATCAATACTAGTACTAGTCGAGGTATGCTCAGTCGATGGTGCAGTCTGCTCAGGAACTGCCTGTTGATGACTCTTCGATGGAGCAACATGGTCAGTGGACGGTGTGGCCTATGATGATGGACCTGCCTTCTCAGTTGGACCCGCCTGCTCAGGATTAGGTGCCTGCTCAGGACTAGGTGTCTATTGAGATGGTGCAGAATACTCAGACGATGCCTATTGATTAGGATTGGATGCTTTCTGTTCATCATGATCTCCATCGTGAGGTGAAGGAGAAGGAGGTGGAGTACTAGAATGATGATCACTATCCTCATGATCATGATCATCAGATGAGGGGCTGCTCTGTCATGCATCTCTATGACGCCTACCCCTCCTAGCTCGCACCAGTGCTATGAAAACTCCAAAGATATGGCACATAAGGGTCAACATATTGTGGGGCATACCTCTTCGAAGCTGTGTCATCCTACAATCAACCTAAATCTCTCTTATCATAACCAAGCAGACTCCCTGATCATCTAGCAGTTGACAGAGTTGGTCGCCCAACTCCATCCTAAATCAGGTGTCCAGCCTATGCCTCACCCCCACAGGTATCTGCACCTGATTAGGATCAGGTCTGTCACCCTGATCCTCCGCCATTGTCGTCTCCTCGTTAAAATCTACATCTGGATCATTCGGTGGGGGTGGAATCTCATCCCCATCGAATGTCCCAATATCTACAAAATATATAGTACACAACAATAATTAGAAATTTTCATTAAAGAATTTAATAAAAAAAAGTTAATGAACGTGTTAGAATAAATTTTATAATTCTAATTAGTTAATTAATACAATAAAATGAAACTATATTAATTTAAAGAAAAAACTAATATTACCTCTCGCATCTGTAATCTCATCATGTGTGAATAGGATGTTGTTACACCCTCGCCAATCCAAACTGGAATATAGGAATGGCACGAGAATGAAGGAGTGATCATCAACATTGGATAACAACTCCAGTGCATCAGGAGATATCCTATCTGTAAAGTCAGATTTTCCCCTCTTGGGCATCATCCGGCCCCACATCTACATCCATACATGCAGCATCGGCTTACCACGCTGGCGAAAAAAATTAGGCCTTGTCTCTGGAAACCTCTAAAAAAATAAACAAAATGACTCTGAAGAAAAATGGAAGGTCAACCTCCCGCGTGCCTGAGAACAACATCTATTTAATGTTGTACAAAACTACCGTAAGAAAATAGCAGACCATCTCACAAGTCGTGGCGCCTGAAATAAATAATCAACATAAAATAAAAGTGGGAAACTAATGCATTTCCCGTCACTAGTATGATGTGAAATGATCATCAGCAGTAGTGAGAGGCACCTCACCTCCTCTGCACCAAACGAAGCAATACGTAACTGACCACTGGACACCTAAAAATCTGCAAGAGAAACTATATAGTCCATAATGTATCTATAGGAGTACGCTAACTGACTCCCTATTGCATAGCCGACAGGGACATCTGGGAACTGGGGAAAATCCTGCCCTCTCCTAGATAGGTCAGTAATAAAATATATATCCTCCTTAGTGCGCGTGTACCACTGGCCAGGACCGACCCGAAAAGCCTGTCGGTGGGCATCCCACCTCAAGATGAGCTATCCCAATAACTCACTATGGCTCTTTAGGGATGTAGCCTCCTCATAGAACTTGAGGAGGCCTATCTCACTTAGGAGCAACTGAGTGGCTGTCGTAATAGGGTGAGGATACATACGTCTCTCCCTCTCTCATGCCTCCCATAGTTGAATTACGTTAGGCTGGTCCTCCATATGTTCTTGTTGTTCCCTTTTTTCTCTCCGTTGACGTTGCTGAATGATTCACATATTAAATACAATTTTTTTATTAAATGAGACATGTGTTTAAGAATATATATGTATAATTTATTTTGAAAAAAAAAATCCATCTTCCCGAAAAAACAATCATGCATCGGTACCAGTGTGTACGTTTTTATCGCGCGCTGCTCTCGGTGCGCATGGAAATTGTTCGTGCACCACTCTCAGTGTGCATGGAAATTGTTCGCGCACTGCAAAACATAAAATGTTGTTTTTCTGCTGTGCGTTGACAAAACTATCTGCCTCAGGGCAGATAGTTAGGTCAATGCACTGCCCAACAATAATACAAGGTCAACGATGCGGTCCTGAAATGACCGGACCATTGACCATGTACTGTTGTTGGGCAGGCGGTGTGCTGACCAAAATATCTGTCTTGAGGCAGATCTCTTAGTCAAAACACCGCTTGACATTATTACATGGTCAACAGTGTGGTTGTGTTAATGACCGCACTGTTGACTATGTAATGATGTCAGGCGGGCAGTGCACTAACCTAACTATCTGCCCTGGGGCGGATAGTTTGGTTAACGCACTGCCCTCCCGACACTAGTACATGGTCAACGGTGCGGTCATTTAAACGACTGCACCACCATGTTAGTTTTAAAATTAAGCACGATGCATTTTTTTTCGGTACCGCACCAGAACTCGGTGTGGTTTCCATTAGCACCGTTCATGGTGCAGCCTGTAAATTTACAAGCAACACCACGAACGATGCGAGCCGACCGGCTTGAGCGCACTGCACATAATTTTTTTTTTTAAATGATTGATTTTAAGGTTTTATAGAAATCTAATCCGCTAAAACGTTTAGTTATTGATAAAAAAGTAAAATACATGTACATTTACACGTCAAGGAGGCATATTTGCTGAGGAATTGGAGAAACCAAATTTTCCCACCGTTTGCAAAAATTTGAACTCCACAAGGTGGGAAATGGATGACAATAGTGCATCCAATGGGAGCACTAATGGCAGGGCACCTCACACAAGAGAAATTCACATCGGTGCGTTAGAGGTCTGGAGCACTGAAGACTTGAAAATGACATTTTTATGTCTAGTATTTTTTTTATTTAATCCTATTTTGGTGCGGTTTTTAATATGCACTGAGCGGTATTATCGATGGCACACCGCATGTTGTTACAGTAGGCTGGATTACTAAGACGCACTGGGCCTTTTTATGCATAGAGTATCAGTGTGCTATAGTACTTAGATGCACTGGGTGTGTTTTTACGGAGAGCACGGTGTCTTGATGTGTCAATTTTTAGTACGCATTAGTGTGTTCTGAGTAAAACGCACCAATGCGGTTTATGATGAGAAACGCACTGGACAAAAAACATCCGCAAAAACCTCCACCCGTCAACCTCATCTAGAGACCTCCGCTATAAACAGAAATCTGGCTATTTTTATAAGGGGTTCCTGAAAAAAATCAACTAGAGGGTCTTTTCCTTGTAGTGTCCATTCCTTTATTATTTCATGAATCATTACAACCTTTTAGTTACAAATATCTATGGATTTTCCTAGGACACATTTATTTTAGGCACTACCTACCCCATTGATATTAAGGGATATAATGTTCATGTCTTATCCACCTCAAGGGATTGGATATTTATAAGAACCTGATCTATGTTTTTTCTTTCACACTTGAATCTCTCTCAATGTCCTATCTTGAGCCATAGGGGTTTCATTAGTTAGACATTATTATACCATGTGAATTCACATTGGAGAATTTCAATTGTAAAAAAATAAACTAATATATTCCCGAGTATATTTGGATAAAGGATTTTTTGATTATATAATAAACATGTTTATATTTAGGAATGGATTGGTGTTGGGGGGCAGGGTCTAAAATTAGGTATCGACAAGATGTGGGGTACATTTAAATTAGGTTAAACTAAGAAAAATATTCCATTTTTTTGTACCATCCTCATCTAAGGATTATAACAATTATGTCATGTCGCCATACTAGGGATATTAAAAATGACATGATGCCTAGGATATATTAAAAATATGTATTTTTAATTGAGAAATTGTATTTGGAGAGGGATTAAAAAAATTACATTTGGAGGTATTCTTCAATATCTATATAAAGTGGAGATATTATTTAATATCTCATGAACACATGTGCTATTTCATGGGTTCACTATGTGAACTTGTTGTGCCTAGAGAATTTGACATAAATGAATTTCTCTCTATGTTGTTGTTTGAGTCCTCCTTTCTTTGATTGGTACTTTATCCCCCCTCTCTCTTAGATTCATCTAAAAGAGGGAGCCTTATTTTGATCTTGAATAATATCTATTTCCCCCCAAAGAAGTTGGATTTTCTTACAAGGATAAAGATAAAATATATTGAATTATACATTATGTTATCTTATTAGGGTGTTCTACTTTAGGGTATACACTATAGCCAACATTGGTCATACAACAATGTATTTTAGTTTATTTGGATCTTTGACAAAGGTCATTATGAGATCCTTCTCCTTTCAGGTTATCCAACATCCTCCCCCATGATTAACCACTATTTGAAGGAAAATTCAAAGGACTAAAAGCTTCATTTTATAGATGAGCTGAAGAAGATTATTTTAGGTTACCCATGTCGTCATGGCTATGAATTTATAGAGTGCAAAAGAATAACATATTTTTCTTCTAAAGCATGAAAATAATTGTCAATCTCCTTTAAGGTGTGGGATAATTATTTCAACACATCCTCTTTCCTTTCTTCATTCCCTTTGACCTTCTCCATATATCCTGTTTTGAGTTTTAAACTTATATAGTAAATCGCTGCATATATAGATTGTTTACAAAAAAAAATCAATAAAATTCTGATCTGAATATGGGAAAACTAGTTTTGTTGTGCTAGCTTCCTCATTAGTTAAATAAAAGTGTGTTTAGGACCGTCTCAAGTTTTCCAATTGCGAAGGGGTTTATGTGTCAAGTTTTAAGTGTATTTGTTGAGAAATTTATGAGTTAATTAGGTTTTAAAAACTCATGTAAAAAAAATAAAATGCAGAGAAATAAAACACAACATACACATTACACAATAGCTGATAACAAACTTCACCCCTCCTGGGCTACATCTCCATGGACCTGCTTTAACTGGCTAGGAACTCTTGGTATTAATGGTCAAATGTCTAATTACATGCACCTAAAGTAATCCAATGGCTTTGAAACCTACTCCGTTTACTTCAGAAGACCCAAAAACCTCAAAATAGACTCTTCAATCACTAAAAAGGGTCTTCATCCAATCTGGGCATGACCTTCTCTCCTGGTGGCCCTAGGCTTCTTTAATATTCAAAGTGGAAAAGAAACTTTTAGAAGTGATCCAATGCCTCTGCAGCCTGTACCATCATGCTCAAAGCATCAAAATAATCTAGGAATGAATTTTCTTGAGCCAAAATTGGTCGAAACTAGCAAAAGTTATGCTTCATTCAATTTTCTCTAAGAATCTCCACTAAAACTGGAGAAAATCTAGTTGCTGCTTTGCCAATCTTTGGAGTTCAACCCTAGACTTCTTTGCACAAACATGCATTTGATGCAAGCTTCTCCTTGGAAACCACTTTTCCAAGTTAATCCCATTTGAGTGAACAAAAAAAATGAGTTCCAGCATCAGTAATGACAAGAAAATAAATGACCATTCTTTATACCTCCATGGTTCCAAATTCTTCATATGGAAGAATGCATTCACCATCTCCTTCGCTTCTTAGCATCAACACATAAAATGGTCTACAATGACTGTAAAATTTTTGGCATCTTGTCCCTCTTGTCCATCATCCTCTAGTGTTGACATGTTGCTCATGCCATGATTTGAGAATGAAGGCAAATCATGAGCCTCTCGCTCAAGAGTGGAATTTCCCAAAATCCTGTGACATCTTGTCACAAATACAACCATCAATCTGAAAAACACATCATACAAGAAACATAACTCGATGAAATATTCATTTTTCTCCTTCAAAGAAAAAAATTTCACATCATGTGAACATTGCCATGTACTCTTACATATTGGTGTCAAAACTCATCGACCAAACACAAGTCGACTCTCATGCATTTGCAAATGATCAAGACTATCAAATTGGCATACATACATGATAAACAAAGTGAGTCAACATACTCCACTTTCAAACACCTTGTTGGCATAAACATGCAACATAATTTCAATAGAAAAGAATTGCATTCAATCATTAAAAGAAATGCAAGGCCTTAATTCGATAAGAAATATAACCATCTCATACCAAACCATTTCAATGACGCTTCTTTCAACTTCACTTCATCATCATATGAATCATCCTAACCCACATCAATTATGGAATCCTGTTTTCCATTCTTGTCAAGATCTCTTTCCACATTCTTCAAAAAATAAACTTTATAAGAACCAATAGGATTCAATATGATGGTGTCAACCGTGGGGGATGATTCACTATTTTTTAAGTAAAAGGGTAAAAAAAATAAAAAAATAAAAAAATAATAAAACTACTTTTTCAACTCGTATTTTCAACTTATCTCCCAAAGTTTTTACTCAAATTTCGAGTGGGGGTACTCGTTGGATGCAAAATTTAATTTCTCATCCAAGGAGTACACATGTTGCATACTTTTGATGGACCCTGCTACACGAAAAATGAGAAATACATGAAAAAACTTGATTGCATTCTCGTTTTTAATGTATTTCTCATTTTTCGTATAGCAGGATCTATCGAAAGTATGCAACATGGGTACTCCTTAAGGAATTAAATTTTTCGTCCAAAGAGTACTCCCACTCGAAATTTGAGTAAAAAATTTGGGAGATAAGTTGAAAATACGAGTTTAAAAAGTAGTTTTTATTTTTTACCTCTAAAATTTGATGATGTAATCAAATCTTATTTTATTATTTCAACTATTATTTTATAATTTCCTTAGGAGGCCCTTTTTAGACCTAAAAATTCCCTTAATGAACACTTGTCTACATGATGACCTTGCTTATGGCAATGAGTGCAAAACAATAGCATCTTCTTTTCAACGTGGTTTGCTTCGTCCAATGAACCTTTCGCTTTTTGCCTCCTTTGTTTTGAAAGTTTTTTGTGCATGGCCATCTTCTTCCAACATCTTGAAACATTATGGTTATTCAAACCACAAAAGAAACATGCAAACTTTCTCCAATTTATCTTATGTGATAATTTGCCATGTTTATCATAATCAAAAGCAACTTACTTAAAGGCAAATTTATACCTTGAACATTCACCTTTGCCTCCTTCTTGAGGAGGTGAATTTGACGAGGTAGTGGCTCTCTTAAGAATACCAACAATGGATTCAATAACTTTAGAGCTTTCAAAATCATCTTGTTTTCCATTCTCATTAGCTGCATGCTTATGAGTATATTAATGCAAAGTGGGTGAAATTTTTTTGCATTCCTCATGAACACAATCTTCACAAGCTTGAGGTAATGAACATGTAATGAAAGTCCTTCTTGGAACACCTTCATGTTCCTCCTTGGCTTTGGAACATTCTCTATCATGTTGTCCATAACCAAGACCTAAATGCTTAGGTCTTTCCTCAACAACAATTGGATCAACTATGCCTTGTGCATGTTTTCCTAACCCTTTACCTTCATATCCAATTTTCATCAATAATTTGGACCCTATTCCTCTAGCGTGTCTTTCAAAAGCATCTACACATTCGCCTTGAGAGGAAATTGAAGATAAAATTGAATTGCATACCTCTTTTTCAAGCACATACTTGGCTAAGGTTTCTTTGGCATCATGGAGTTGAGTGTCTGTCTCATGCATCCTTGCTAGGTTTTCATTTGCAACATGGAGATGAATCTCCATCTCTTGCATCTTTTCAATGGTTTCATTTGCAATATGGAGCTGATTCTCCATATCATGCATCTTTTCAAGGGTTTCACTTGCAATATGGAGCTGAGTCTCCATCTCATGCATCTTGTCAAGAATTTCTTGCTTCTCCTCCTTCACGACAATCAGCTGCTCTTGAAGTATAATGCTCTCCCTCTTATCTTCATACATCTCTTGTATAATCTCATTCATGATGTGGAGCTTATGAAAAATCTCTTTATCAAAGAGTTTTTCTAAGGAATATTGAATAGAAACAATGCTTAATGAAGCTGCCATCACACCTGCAATGCATACAACGCTTATTTGCTGTGATATGAGAAGTGAACTCTCAATCTTGAACTTCTCCTTCACACATAAAACTTGCACACAGTTAAATTCTACTTGCACAATTACAAAACCAATAGCTAATTCTTCTAGCAAACCTTGGCTAAAATGAGCTAAACTATGCTCTGATACCAACTTGATCTGAATATGGGAAAAATATTTTTGTTTTGCTAGCTCCCTCATTAGTTAAATAAAAATGTGTTTAGGATCGTCTCAAGTTCACCAATTGTGAAGGGGTTTATGTGTCAAGTTTTAGGTGCCTTTGATGAGAAATTTATGATTTCATCAGCTTTTAAAAACTCATGTAAAACAAATAAAATGCAGATAAATAACAAACAACATACACATTACACAATAGCTAATAACAGAGTTCACCCCTCCTGGGCTACATCTTCATGGATCTACTTTAACTGGCTAGGCTCTCTTGGGATTAATGGTAAAATGTATGATTACATGCACCTACAGTGCTCCAATGGATTTTAAACCTGCTCCATTGGCTTTAGAAGACCAAAAAACCTGAAAATAGACTCTTCAATCTCTGAAAATGGTCTTCAGCCAATCTGGGCATGACCTCCTCTCCTGGTGGCCTTGGGCTTCTTTAATCTTCAAAATGGAAAAAAACCTTTTAGAAGTACTCCATCACCTCTCCAACCTACACCCTCATGCTAAGAGCATCAAAATCATCTAGGAATGACTCTTCTTGAGCCAAAATTGGTCGAAATTAGCAAAAGTTATGCTTCATTAAATTTTCTCCAGGAATCTCTACTAAAACAGGAGAAACTCGAGTTAGCACCACCAAATCTAGAGTTGGCGCCTAAAATGGCAGAACCGCCAAACCTCTGTCGAATTAAACTCAAGATTAATTAAATGATAAGCTTGGTGTTAAGTGGGGTTTAGGTGCATTAAGCACGGTTTAACTAATCCCACGTTAGAAAATGCATTAGCATAATTAACATGGTTTATGGGTATTTAAACCCACATTACAACTTTAAACTTGTGCTTATGTATTAGCTCCGCTCATGGTCTTGGGGTGTGGTCCTGTGGACCAAGGGCTGGCCCTTTAAACCCCTACCCAAACACATTTTAAATCTCAAATTGTTGTTGTTTCCCTAACATGTTAAGTCTAAATATAATGGTCTATTGGTAAATGGTTGCGCTTGTGTGGGGGAGGTTGTGGGTTCAAGCTCGAACTTTGCCCAATATTTTTATGAACCATACATATAAATCCGACCCTTTGGAATTAATAAAAAAATTGACATTTGAACCATCATTTGGCCTTGAAGGGGGGGCAAGTGGCAGCCTCTGGGCTTGCCACATGCCCTCTTCCCATTGGCTTGAAATTAAACCAAATCAAAAAAATTTGACATATGACCAAAACTTTCAACCAATTAGAAATGAACACTTGACATCTTGTCATTGGGCGAAATTGGAGAAAGCCCAATTTTTTTGACCTTTGACCATGTTTGATCATTTTTTTTGAAAAATCGTCTATTTGACATGGCGATCAACAGGCTTATAACTTTCACATACGGAGTCGGTTTTCGATAAAACAAAGTGCATCGAATTCTTGGAAACAAGCTCGATCCTGTCGTTCTCGTTTGGTGCAAATTTGAGCACTTTGAATTTTTGGCAAATTTTTCCCCCAATCCATATTGCGATCACATTCACAAATATTAATTAGAAATTTACCCTCAAAACCCATAAGTAGGAAAACCAACAAATGGTTAGAGCCACATCTGTTACTCTCATTTTTTAAAATTCATCATTTACAATACAATATTTAGGATCACAATATATCCAAAAAACTAATCCATTTACTCAAATTACATCCATCAAACGAAATTAAATTACAGTGAGTCAAAATACTTTTTGTTGGAAGACTCTAAAAATAGATAAAAAAAGTCTAAATTTTCTTAATTTCTCAAGAGCCCCACACCTTACAACACCCTAACACAATGTTTAACTTATGAAGCTAATAAGAAAAAATAAATATAACACATACCCAACATTCTCCTACTTATTATTTTCATTGCATGCAAGGGGGTTGAGGATTACACTATCAATAAACTATGCCCATTGGTTCTCTACACCACTAATATTTATCAATTCTAATTATTTATCAATGAATCTACAACATTATTCAAATTTTCCACCATCACCACCAACACCTTATTGGCTTCAACCATGTTTCTCACAAAGTAATATTGAATGTCAATATGCTTTGGCTTAGAATGATAATCAAGGTTATGTACCAAAAATATTTCCCTTTAACTGTTGCAATCTAGTCTTACAACTTGCTATACAAACCTAATACCTAAACATAATAAACATAGTGATTATATTTTCTTCTTGATAAATCAAGTCTTAATATAACCATTAAACGTTGGATACCACATCATTTCGATATTTTTAAACCCATATAAGGACATTTTCAACTTGCAATCTAGCTATTTCTTTCGCTTCACTATAAAACCTTTTGGATTCTTCATGTTAATTTATTCTTCAAATCCCATGTAGGAATGCTATATTTACATCCATTTTCTCTAGCTCAAAGATCAAAAGTAGCAACAATAGATGAAAGAAACCTAATATAATTTAATTTAGTACTAACATATTTTTTTTGGCCAAATTCAATTCCCTTTACTCAGGAATATCCCATTGCCACTAAGAAAGTTAATATTTCTCCATTTTTTGAATTAAACTTCTTCTTAAATGCACATTTTCTACCAATGGAATTTCCTCTAGTTAGCAACTCAACTAGATCACAAGACTCATTCTTATCCAAGGTTGCCATATCTTCAACCATGACCTTGTTCTAGAGTTTTCCATCCTTTGAATCCATTTCCTCCTTAAGAGTTCTATGATCATCATCAATAATATAAAGAAAAATAAGAACAAAACTAAGGTAGAGTATACCATTTTGGTTTCCTTCTTTCTGAAACCAATCTCCTCAATACTAGTATGAGGTTCTTCTTCTTTCGATTCATGTCCTTTTGTTAGTCAAAATATCCATCTTTCAACTCAAACTTTTTTTTCTTTGGTTTTTTTCTTTTAATAGGGCTTCTGATTTGGGAACATCTTTAACCTCTCTAAGCACAATATCTAAATTGTAAATAACTTCTTAATTTCTAGATTCCAAATTTTATAACCTTTTATACCATATTTAAAACCAATAAAGATACAAGTTTTAGCTTTAGTATCCAACTTATTCCTATTTTCTTTTGAAACATGTACATAATCATCACAACAAAAGTCCTAATTTATCTAAGAGTTTTTTTTTACTAATTCATTCCTCATGTGGAGCTTCATCACCCAATGCTAATAGCCCCTAATTTTAATCAAGTTAGTAGAAGTAAAGAGAATCAATAGCTAAATGAAGATCAATTTACTAGGTAACATGCAATATCCACACGTCAGGCCATTTGGAACCTGTGGTGGACTGTAGATAGGCGGAGAGTAGAAAGTGGTGGCTAACCTCAATAATTTTAAGGTGAAGTGTCTCCTACTAGTTTTCGAAGGGAAGAACTCTCAATTTCACGTTCAGGGTCATTGGTCGATTGCGAGATTGTGATAAGGTGGGTGGGGAGGTGGGTGGCCACGAGACCACTCCAAGGTGATTGTCGTAAAATGGTGGCTAGCTTTGTGGCATATAGCCAGAGCTCCCTCACAAATTTATGTTGGGGTATGAGGTGGTGGTCTGTACTATGGGTGGTGCGTCGTATTCTTCCATTTGGCTTTTGGGGAAGGAGAAAATTATGTGGGGCTTGTTTTTATTGCATTTTGGCGTGTACTTTGGAGAGGGGAGCACATTGGTATGTTATGTCAAAGGGGAAGGCTGCGTTGGGGTGGAGGAAACTCGAGGCAGGTCGAGCAACCAACGCAGGGGGAGGGAGACTTGTCCGGTTCGTTGAACAACCACAAGATTGAGGAGGGTACTGTTGACGTTCCAGGTCAAGTGGTCGCCCCTGCCACTTTGGCTTGAATTGCCGCCCCAAGTCAGGAACATCCCACTGAACATCGATGTTCTCTGAGAATAGAGGTATGAAGATCGCAACAAGCTTGTTGCGTACATTAATGATATCCATTTTAGTCAGAGTGAAATCATGGAGCAACTTGATAATCTGAGACGCTGAAACAGTCGCACCAATGACCACCTTCGCAGTTTGGAAGTGAGGGTGGATCATATTGACTATCATATTCATGAATTTGATGGTCATAATGTAGCCCCCCCTGTATTCCCCCTTCCATCCCCCTCCATAATATGATGCAGTTTCATGTGTTTTTTGTTTTGTTTACTAGTATGTCACGACTTTCGGGGCATGTGAGAATAAGTCATGTAATCCTTTGCTTATGTCTTCCTCCATGCCCCAAACTCAACAAGTCTAATTAGAATGAGAGAAAGGGGCCTGTTGAGATGAATTTTGTAATTTTATTTTTGAAGATAATATAATATTTAAACATTGACTGAAAAAAAAAAAAAAGGAAAAAAAGAAACAGAAAGAAAAAAGAAAAAAAGAGAGAGTAATATCCGCTACTTCTACCTATAATTATTGTCCCATATTGGATCCACTAAGCAAGCTCCTTAGTTTTTCTATCAAGAAACTCCATTATGTTAAGGTGTGTATGGAGTGGTCTTATGCCTTTCTATTCCATACTTGTTATATAATTCCTAAAATTCATTCCCATAGATTTTTGCACCGTTATCAATCTTGTGTGATTCTCTGCAAGAGCCTTAAACTCTTTAAATATACCAAAGACGTCAAATTTCTTTCAAAGGAAATAAATCCATGGGTTCCTAGAAAAATTATGACATGCGTTCATATAATACACAAATTTACCTAATGACAGAATGGGAAAATGTATCATATATATTTACTATAATGTTGAAAGTGGCACACACACACAACTTGGATGAGCCTAGGTTGGCGTTATCTCCAATGTTGGAAGAAAAACAATCTACCCATCTATGGGATGCTATCTCTAGGTTTGTACAAGGCTTGATTGAACATAAATGTCTTGTAGGACTACTTTATTCCCAACAAGTGGCTTCCACCCTCAACCCTTCCCCATGATATTTGAAATAATAGGTTTATGAGAACTAATCCCAAAACACAACTTGGATGAGCCTAGGTTGGGGCTAGCCCCAATGTTGGATGGACAAACAATCTACCCACCTATAGGATATTATAACGAGGTTTGTACAGACTTGATTGAACATAAATACTGTGTAAAACTCTTTATCCAAAAAAATAGCTCCAACCCTCAACTCCTCCCTATAGTATTTAAAATATTAAATTAATGAAATTTAATCTCCAAACAAACGAGTTAATTTATCCTTTATACTTTATAAATATAAATATATAATTATTTTTAAATTATAATTATAGCAAATCGACCCAACGTATGAAAGAGGAATGTAACGTGATTTGATGGGTATTATTAGAGAAGTATTTTTTATGTGAGAAACTCCAATCATCATAATAATGATACATAAAGGATGGTTTTTGTTTTGTTTTTTAACATGGGCATTTCAACCTGAGATTAAGATTAATGAGAAAATAATTGTTTTGTATAACATGTCTATCACTAATGGTTGCATTATTGAAATGTACCTCGAGGCACTCGCTTTGTGAAACTATCGATGGGTCGCTGGTTTGTGATGGGATGCTTGGAAGGGATTATTAAATAGATGGGCGGCTATGGAGGGATTATTAAATAAATGTGGTGAAACATCACTTCCACCACTTGGACTCGACATCCCAACGCTGCCGGATTTGGGAAAGGAATCCTCTTTCTTTTCTGCTGTTTTTTCTTCGAAAAGCTGGAACAATTAAAAGGTGGTGGAATTCCATAAAAAAGAGAAGCATAATTTTATTCGTGAATCGAATATGATGCCCAATACCAATTTTGGTGTATGTGTCGAGTGTTGTGGGCCATTGTAAGTTGCCGTGTGTGCAATTATAAGCTATTGCTACATTATACACTGAGCTGAAATATCCATTACAATAGAAAACAGAATTCCGATTCAGTTTCCGATTATATTGGTACCATACATTCAGAACCCAGTGGTTAAATAGTTGTCTTCTCTTTCTGTTTTCAAGTAGTTTATGGATTTTATTTGTCAGGCAATTCATATGTAATTTGGGACTATAGTTTTGAGACACTGAGGCAGGTAGTTGCTGTAAGGGTGTCATCCCTTGTATTTAGTTTTTCTGGTTTTGATTATAAGAACAATGTTTGTACATCAAGAAGATAGTTGTCGGGCACATTTACTGGAACGTGTAAAACTATTTATTAATATAAATCAGTTTGTTTTTTTCTTCATAAAAAAATGAATTCCAATTTTATTTATAAATGATGATAGCAAAAGTTTATTACTGAGATGAAATATAATATATTATAAATATAATATGGAACTGAATTCTAATGGAAAATAAGTCCATTGCAGATTCCAAAATATAAAGGAAACTGAATTCCGTTTCCATTTATGGATGATCACAGCAAAAAATTATTACTGAGTTGAAATATTGAACATATCTTATAAATATAATATAGAACTGAATTTTAATAGAAAATAAGTTTATTGTAGATTTCAAAATATTTTGAAAACTAAAAAGTATAAATAAATTAAATATTTGATTTTACTGATGTCTATTTAATTTTTAAAATATTTCAAAATCTATTATATATCAAAATGGAAATAAATATTATTATGAATTCCAATTATTTGAAAAAACAAAAAATATCTATGAAGTAAATAAAAAATACTATAAATAAGTATAAATAAAAAATAAATGGGTATTTTTATACAACTTATCATAAGATAGATAGTACATTATTTTGAAATAGCATTAACAACACTCATTTTTAATTGATATCTCACATACTCATTGAGATACATGTAGACATTCCATTGATGTTGTAGACACTAAACTTGATATAATTTAGAGACATATAATTGTTGTTGCAAAATTTGACTAAACATAATTGAGATACACATTAAAAATGAAGAAAGGAATGCTACTAGCCCCACAGGGTAGGCGAGTTGGTAATTGAAATGCAGTGAAGTTCGTTTGTAAAGCGGGCTCTGTACTGGAGGTCACAAGTTCGAATCCTCCGGGCTAACCCGGCGCTGTGGAGAGGGGCAGGCGCAGTTCCCAGTGGTTATAGTGGTAGCCTGCTAGGATTGACCCCGTGTAACTCGAGTCGCGAGGCAGCTCCAGTTGCCGATTCCACTGTATACCAAAAAAAAAAAAAGGAATGCTACTCATGGGATTGTGTTGTTGGAATTAAATGGCCGCTCCATCTACAACTTCTCTACAAAGCCTTCAACACCATCTCTTTTCATGTTTTTTAGAATTATTTCCACCTCTCTTTTTTTCAATTCTTATATCACTTAATTTCTTGTTACTCCCTATCCACAAGCAAAAACTATTCTTATGTTTCAATTCAGATATCACTACCCTTGTTTGATAGAGGTTGCAATACTTTCCTTTTATAGGGGTGACATTTAGTGTATCTCAAAGTATTGCTCTATCTGGAATATCCATGTTATAGGATATTTGCCATAAAATTTCCTCATATCAATATTCCAAATGAATAGCTTTTTGGTGCCAAGTTGAACCTTTGATGTCGATCATGATTCTGTGATTCAATATTTGTGCTCTTTCAATATGTGATTGAGTCTCAACAAAATTGTTCTCCTTATTTTCATGATTTCCTTGGATCTTCATATCCTTTGTAGGAAGCCTCTCTGAGAGAATATTTTGTATTTCTTACATCTTCTTATCCATCTTCTTTTCTATTTCATCAGTTTTATTTTCTATGTGTTACTTATTTTCATTTATTTGATTTTTAAGAATTCATGAGAATGTAATAAGTCCACTTATGTGAACATATTATGCCTCATTTCATTAACTTGATTCTTTAATTGGGAGAACTTATATTATGGGTCTTCACTTCCTTCTAGTGCCATGTTTGATTTTTTTATGAGGAATAGTATTTCTTATAAAATCATTTGCTATATAAGAAAACGATAATAAGACTCCTTTTTATCACAATTTTTAGTCACTCTAAAAATTGACCTCTTAATCAAAAGTTATGCCAATTGTACAATTCACATACATTTAAATGTCATTAGGAGGCTACCTAAACACGTGAATTTTTTCTTGATATATTACAAAAATTTGAGCCATTCGAAGTTTAAAATTTTGAATTATAACACCCTAACATGATTTCTTAAATTGTTGAAAATTTCAAAATTTGAAACTTAATTGATAAATGTTCAAAAATGGTTTCTTTAATAATAATTTCAAGATTATGCAAAAATCCCTAACTTCTATAAAATATATCTCATAAAATAGAATGAGTAAAAAATCCAAAAATATTCCCACATATAATTAGCTATCTATCCTCTACATTCTAAAGATTTTAGAACTTGATAAATCATCGAAAATATTTTATAATGAAAATTTCAAGATAGCTCTCTTAAAATTGATTTCAGGATTAGTCACAGACCCTAACTTCCATATATTATATCTCTAATATTCTTAAAATTGAAATTTCAAGATAGCTCTCTTAAAATTGATTTTAGGATTAGTGAGAGACCCTAACTTCCATAGATTATATCTCTAAGATTATAATGAGACAAAATGTAAAATTTTGACCAGGTTGTTATGATATTGAAGCCTCCTTGGGCTCCACAAAATTTCACTATATGAAACTTTACATAAAAAAGTATAGTAAAAATAAAAGATCACTCTTTTGAGAATGTTTTTAGGATTAGTCACAAACCATAAATTTTATAGGCTATATCTCCAAAAATATAGTGAACAAGAACTTGAAATTTTGATCACATGTACTTCAATATTTTTCTTTAGTCTCCTCAAAATTTTGTTATCTAAAAATGTAGAAAAAAATAATTGAGAAATTTAGTCCACAATGCCTTGATTGAAGGAGAAAAACTCTAGAATTATAATCTCAAATACTAGATGTAAGGAACCAAGCATATTAAAAATAATAAGCATTCAATTAATACAATCCACTTTGAGGGGGAATCCTATTTTTATAATGAATACAATACAAAGATAAGACAAGATGATCCTAAGACTAGGTCTCCCTAGTATATTTATAGAATACAAATGATACAATTATAATGAAAATGATACAACAAAAGTTTCTAGTCCACCAACTAATATCACAATATAAATGTAATAACTCAATATGTAAGGTTTAATAAGGGGTTTAATGCTTAAAAATTTTGTGAAAAAAATAAAAGAAGCTCAATAACCTTTTGATGCTTCTTTGAGAGAATCAAATTCTATTCAATTTCACTACAATTTAGAGATGACAAAGAAGCCTTTAGTGATACCATCAAAAGATTAAAAAAAGAAGAAGAAGGATGGCATAACTCTTAGGGAGGTGGAGATAATTATAGCATCTTATTATAATATTGAGGGACTGGGTTATAATTCAAAGATTTAGAAAGAAGAAATAAAGAACCTAAGAGATAAAAAGAGACAAATTTCTATAGACAAAAAGAAAGAATGAATACTAACCAGCCTAGATCCATCTTAACTATGGATCTATCAAGCGCCGAGAGGGATCAAATCTATTGAGGTGCAAACCTCTTTTTTGAGTGAAAAACTTGAGGAAAGGTTTGCGCCTCGATAGATTTGATCCCTCTCGACACTTGATATATCCGGAGTTAAGATGGATCTAGGCTGGTTTCAGTCGTGTGCGGCCAAGGAAAATCTATCGATAATATGAGGAACACATGATTAATTTTATCAATAATATATACACACATATATTATTAATAACCATTTTAAATATGCTAAATATGTCGATATTTATCAAGTCATTTTAATTTTAAATTTTCTTAGTTACCTCAGTTTGTTGAGATGATAAATATTCTAAAATAAATTTAATGATGAAAAATGCTGAAATAAAATTTTTGAATGAAAAGTGGCAATGTAATAATATTGAATGATAGAAAATGTAAATAACAAGAATGTAGTCAATTACAAATAGTCTTCATTGTGATCAATCTCAAACTATTTTCTTTTACTATTCTTAATGACACCCTTGTTAGTTTCGTCATCTTTTCATATTGATTCTATGAAAAGGACAGTTGTAATCATAAACCATTTAAATATGTAGCTCGAGTTGTTGTAGTAAACATCATACTTTGGCTCTCTTGCTCTCCAATATTAATAGGTTTAATTACTATAACACAAAAATCAATATAAATTGTTAATAAGTTTTTGTGCTTATAATGAAATCAATGGACACTATTAATCCAATGAATTTAAAATTAGTGTACCATCATAAATCCAATTACATCAAATCATAAATCAACATATAACTGAAATAAATGCATCTAATGAAAGAAATCAAATAAGATTAGAAAACAATATGTACATTGAAATCAATGCATCTAATGCAAGTAATTAAATAGGATTAGAAATCAACATCTACACTCAAATCAATGCATCTAGTGCAAGTAGGAAAATAAGATTAAAAACTAACATCTACAATGAAATCAATGCATCTAGTGCAAGAAATCAAATAGGATTAGAAATCACCATCTATGCTGAAATCAATGCATTTAGTTCAAGCAATCAAATAGGATTATAAATCATCTACATTGAAATCAATGCATCTAGTGCAAGAAATCAAATATAATTAGAAATCAACATCTACATTGAAATTAATGCATCTAGTGCAAGCAATCAAATAGGATGATGAAATCAATGCATTTAGTGCAATAAATCAAATAGGGTTAGAAATCATTTACATTGAAATCAATGCATCTAGTGCAAGTAATCAAATATCATTAGAAATCAACATCTACACCAAAATCAATGCATCTAGTGCAAGCAATCAAATAGGATTAGAAATCACCATCTACACTGAAATAAATGCATCTAGTACAAGAAATCTTCTTCCCTCTCTCCCCTTCCATATATATCTATATCTCCTCGATCTCTCCTTCTTTGTCTCTTTATCACATCCCGCGAAACACACACACTCTCTCACCCCATATCTATCAATATCTTTGTCCCTCCATCCTTGTCTCCATATATCTCTTCTTTCTATCCACCTTCCATCTATATCTCTATCTCCCTTTGTCTATCTATGATCCGAATGGAAAATGACATCCACCTATGGAATTTACTCATGGTATTGAAATCGACCCATGGTATTCATCCACCCACGGTATTTATCCACCCATGGAATTTACCCATGGTACTATAAATGGCATCCACCCATGGTATTCATTCACCCATGGTATTGTGAGTGAGATCCACCGATGGTATTTAACCAACCATGGAATTTACCTGTGGTATTGTAAAAAAAAAAGGCTATAAGTAACAAGTCAAATTTCTAAAAGGAAAGATTTTCCACCACAATGTAGCTTCTACAGTTATTCTTTGTTTTAATAAAACAAGTTTCTTTGTGGTTTTATTTGCTGTGTGTTCTCTCTTTTTCTGGCATTCTAATTTTGTAGATCTTGTCAGATCCATTTCAATTTTTTAGATCTTGGGGGCTTCCCCAAATATCCAGATTAGTGGTATCAGATTGAGGTTACAAATCCATAGGAATGAGGGTTTGAAGCATATTTCAATTTCAATGTTTTGCAACAATCTTCAACAAAATCCATGAATTTTTTGGGCAGCGAGTTTGTAGATCCGATCTGAAACTTTTGGTGCAAAATTTACAAAAACAAAGACCATATCTGGATCTATGCGAAAAAATACCCAAATTAAAAAAAAAATCGGTTGAATTGGAGTTTGAATGAGGGAGATATCGCTGATTCAAATCAGTAATGTTGTAGAACTTTTTTCTGATGACAATCCATGGATGACGGATCTCTTGTCATTTTTTCAAATTTTAGTGCGAAAATTCAGAGGAACAATTATATATTTGAGCTCCTCTTGAAAAAACACCCGATTTCAAAAGAATAATCGGTCGAATTGGAGTCTGGATGAGGGATTTATCGCTGATTTAAATCAGTTATTTTTTTAGAATTTTTGTGATGGTGGGACAGCTCCAGCATGAATCTAAGAGTCTAGAGTCTTCAAATAGTGATTTAAAATACATGAGAAGATGCAGAATGATCATTCCATTTCCAAAAAACAGGTTATAATAAACATTCTAAGTTATATTGACCTATTTATGCTCATTTTAAATCTGGAGTAGCATTCAAAGTAGGTTCCCTTTGGAGACGTGCCCTCCCACCCCACTTTAGTAGGCACCTACTTCATATTCATCAGTTTCATCAAAACAGTGTTCAGCTTGGGTTATTTGGAGACGTGCCCTCCCACCCCAAGCCATGTAGGCACCTGCTACTTTATTAACAATAAACATCACATTTATGGGTCAACCGCACAAAATCCTTCTCATCAAAGTCCATTTGCTAGGCCACAGACTGTTAGTATCACAGTTGGTCACAAGCATTACAGGGTATCTATATCCTCGGATCTTCATTTTTCATGGTTCTGGGTCATCCACAAACCCACACTTCATCGAATTCCATTTGCTAGGTCGCACACTGTCAATATCACAGTTGGTCACAAGCATTACAAGGTATCTCTATCCTCAGTTCTTCGTTCATCATGGTTATGGGTTAACCACACAAAACCCTTATCTTCAAGGCTCTTCATATTCAACAAAGGCTTCTAAGGAGGGAACTTCACGCAATGGGGACCATTGCTTCTTAAGGAGGGAGGAATGATCCAAATGGAAAATGGCATCCACCCATGGTATTCATTCACCCATGGTATTGTAAGTGAGATCCACCCATGGTATTTACCCAACCATGGAATTTACCTATGGTATTGTAACAAAAAAAGGCTATAAGTAACAAGTCGTATTTTCTAAAAGGACAGATTGTCCACCACAATGTAGTTTCTACATTTATTCTTTGTTTTAATAAAAACAAGTTTCTTTGTGGTTTTATTTGCTGTGTGTTCTCTCTTTTTTCTGGGATTCTAATTTTTCAGATCTTGTCAGATCCATTTCAATTTTTTAGATCTTGAGGGCTTTCCCCCAAAATTCGGATCAATTTATATCAACCCCAAAACATACACTCTCTTTCTCCAGTCCACCTATCTATTTGCCCCTCCTCCTCCCCCCCCCCCCCCCTCCTCCTTCTATCCTCTCTCCCCCTCTCTCCATCTTCATTATCACTCCCTCTCTCTCTCTCCACCTTTCACTCTCTATGTCTTTATTATTACCTCCCTCTCTCTCCCCCTCCGTCTCTCCCTCCTCTTCAGCTCTCCTTGTTTGTCTCTTTATCTCACCACCAAACATGAAAACTCTCTCTTCATCTCTCCCTTGTCACTCCCTCTCTCTCTCCACTACTAAATCTCTATGTGTTTTTTCTTCCCTCCCTCTCTCCCCATCCAGCTCCATCTCTCTATCCATCCCTCTCTCCCCCTCCAACTCCATCTCTTTATCCCTCCCTCTCTCCTCCTCTCTTTCAAGTCCCCTCTATTTTCCTTCCTCTCTCTCCCTTTCTCTTCTACCTCCCTCTCTCTTCCCCCATCACTCTCTCCCTCTCTCTCCCCCCTACGACCCTCTCTCTTCCCCCATTACTCTCTTCCTATATCTCAAGTCCTCTCTCCTCGTTTATCTCCCACCTCCCTCTATGTGCCTCTCTCTCTCTCTCTTTCTGCCCTCTAATCCTCTCTCTTCCCCCATCACTCTATCTCTTTCTCTAACTATGTTACTATATCCATCCCTTTCTACTTCTCTCTCCTTCTCCCCCCCCCCCCCTTGTCTCCATCACTCCTATGTATCTTTATCTCAGCCATAGACATACACACTCTCTCTCCATCTCTCCCTTGTCACTCCCTCTCTCTCAAATTCTCACTCTATATGCTTTTCTTCTTCCCTCCCTCTCTCCCCCTCCAAATCCATATCTCTATCCCTCCCTCTCTCCTCCTCCTCTCATCCTTCCTCTCTCTCCCTTTCTCTGCTACCTCCCTCTCCCTTCCCCCTTCTCTCTCTCTCTCTCTCTCAACATCTACACTCAAATCAATGAATCTAGTGCAAGTAGGAAAATAGGATTAAAAAATAACATCTACAATGAAATCAGTGCATCTAGTGCAAGAAATCAAATAGAACTAGAAAGCACCATCTACACTGAAATAAATACTTTTAGTTCAATCAATCAGATAGGATTAGAAATCATCTACGTTGAATCAATGCATCTAGTGCAAAAAATCAAATATAATTAGAAATCAACATCTACATTGAAATTAATGCATCTAGTGCAAGCAATAAAATAGGATTAGAAATCACCATCTACACTGAAATCAATGCATTTAATGAAATAAATCAAATAGGGTTAGAAATCATTTACATTGAAAACAATGCATCTAGTGCAAGTAATCAAATATCATTAGAAATCAACATCTACACTAAAATCACTGCATATAGTGCAAACAATCATATAGGATTAGAAATCACCATCTACACTAAAATCAATGCATCTAGTGCAAGAAATATTCTTCCCTCTTGTTAGGAATCTGTAATTTTAGCAGATTGGTGAGACTAAAACAGCAGAAGCGACATTATTTCAACCACTTTGGGATTCTAGGATCTAGCCCTCTTGAATCTAGAGAGGGATCTCTCCAATAAGTGAAAAGATGGATTTGTCTTTGAAGTTTGGGGTAATAATATTAGGCTAGTTATGAAGGCCAAGGGTTTGTTTTGTTTTTGGATCGTTGAGCATGAATATTATTTGAGGGGAAAGTTCTAAGTGCAAAAAGTTTCAAAGGTGAGAGGTTGCAAGCGAATAGAACAACTTTGGCTAAAAAGATAGATATAACGCTGGTTTTTAGTCCATTGGGCTATGGAGTCATATCGGGGCTTTAAATGAACAACAACATCAAGAGTGATCCAAGGGGAAAGTCATCTATGTCACAAGATCATTGAGATTAAAATGATGGAATGGAAACAATAAAGTGTTGGAGGGGAGGAAACTATAATAGTTTCACAAGGAATTTATTGTCAGTCCAAACAAGAAAAGCCTCTTAAGTAACTATTTAAAACCAACCAAGAACAGGGCTAACCATAAAATTCTTGGGCAAGTTTGTATTAAAGCAGCTTAATTGACAAACAATCCAGTAATCCGCATAATTACCTTCAAAAAATATGAAGACACATAAGAGAAACAAAATGTAACCTAAGATCAGGTTAGGTACTTTTAAACCTAATTTGCTTTCGGCCAACACCAAGGGAAACCTTTAGAATCTTCCTTTGGAGAATAGAAACTAGAAACAGGGCAAACCATCACTTTAATAGTCTAACTTTAATAAGCAAATGATGAAAATAACTTTCAAGAACAATGTTTAAAGAAAACACTAGGACGAGGGAACACCAGCATTCCTAACTACTTAAACTGTATTGAATCATTCTTAAATAAACAAAATGGAGGAAAACATTGAGATAAAGCTTATCAGTCAGAGAAGGGTACTGGTAAACAGTGAATCCTAACTCTATAAATGGTGTTCTTTATCAGAGAATAGTGAACAATATGACGTACATAGAAGAAAAAACCATAACAAAGAAAGGGGAACTTCACTAGTGATATGGAACAGGATCCCAAGAAACAGCTTGTTATTGATGTCAAACCAGTTACAGTCTTCAGGTCCAATGTTCAGTTCAACAATCATCTTCACTATTCAGCCTAACTAATCTAAACACAAACAGAGCTTCAAGAGCCAGTGAACACTATTTACAAGTAGAAGTTTCGAGCTCAAATGTATTTCAAAGTTCTGCAACCAACGGTTTCTCATCTTATACAGAAGTATTTATAGAAGAATGAGGAAGTGAGATCTCAATAAAAGATCTCTCAGGACAATTAATACAGAGTGATGACTTCTCGGCCTTTGAGGGGGTCGATGAAGAAGTTTACAGGTGTTTCACTGTATTAATTGTTTTACACTTAAGATTAAGCTCGGTGGGAGCTTTTATTGACTTTTGAGGCTCTGTGTCATGTTGGAGTAACTCTGCAGATATTTTTTGCATTAAGTTCCTTGCAGAAGTAATTCTCTGGCTGTGTTGAGGCGAATATCTGATTTTGCTCAATAACTTCAGCCTCTGTTTGAATGCTTGTGGCTACAGGTGGCACTATGGTAGATGAGAGGAATCAATTTTCCTCAGATGTGGCGGTAGAGGCCTTTCTGTCTGATAAAACACTTATGATTTTCCTTTATTTTTGTTTTAATTTGGGGGATTAGGCTTTTGATTATCAATCTTAGCCGTCATCCCCGCAAATCTGTCTTCAATGTTCTATTCTGCTATGTTCTGTCTTCAACACTGATACTCTTTTAATAATGATTTAAAATCATTATGTCTTGTTGATGTGTAGGCCGCGCAGGGCTCATATGGCATCAATGCCTATGAAGCATCGATGAGACGTGGAATAGATCCCTCGTATTTTTTTCCTTTTAATAATGAAAGGCTAGAGGATCGTCACCCTCGGCTTTCTTTTTCTTTATATTATAATGGAAAAAGCCTTTGAAACCTGCAAAACACAAACAATATTTAAGAAATCCTGCGTTTTTGGATTTTACTGCTATAGAGGGTGAGGGGAGGAGTGTAGCTGTTGGATGGCATCATCCAACGGTCGGGATTCATTAGAGGTGATCAAAGGAGAGTGGAGGAAGAGAATATATTAGAACCGTTGATTGCGCGGAGATCAATGATGGGGATTACGCATTGGAATCCTCTTGGCGGAAGGAAGAAGGCGATGAAATAATGCGGGAACGATCTGGGACCGTCCGATCTGGACACGTGGACGGTCCATATCCAATCAGAGGATCGCAATCGGCAGGGAAAGAGGGAGGGTGTAACGAAAATTGCCGATGCGATTGTGTGATCAGGGAGGGTGATGCGATTGAGTGCTGACCGTTTGATCTGAGGATTAGATCAACGGTGGGGAATGGATCGGAGGGATGGCCGATCGAGGGGAACAAGCAAACGCGCCCGATGAAACACTATGATGCGATGAAGCGCTGATCGTTGATCTGCAGATCAGATCGACGGCGGGGAATGAATCGGGGATCGGGAGGGGGCATTATGTTAATGCGCTCAATGAAAATGTTGCGATGCGATGTTGCGCAGGCCGTTTGATCGGCTTATGATCAACGACGGGGATTGATTTTAAAACAAACCAGCGGAAACCCTTCATAATGCATGAAAACCTAAAGTTTTAATATAATACAAAGTTTTATGGTATGGGCGGGGTATATTTATATGATATGGATAGGCGCCCGACTGTGGGGCATTTAGTTATATGGAACATGGTAGGCCCGGGGTTTTACATAATGTGAGGGCCAATCACAATCGGACCTTTGGGCTTTTCAATCTACCCATTGTAAAAAACCCCCGATGTGATTAAGCACTTCGGGACTTCAACACTTGGTCCTGGGGTGTAGGTTGTATGGAGTGAAGCGGAGGGGGCGGGGTTTTAACAAAGGGATTGAATCGCATCGGAAATTTTGCATGTGGTCTTTCAATCAACCCATTTTTTATTAAAAAACACAACTTTGGCGCTTTTAGACCAAAACTTTGGGTGAGTGGGTTTTATGATTTAACAAAGGAAAGAGACCATCGGGAATGAATTTTTTCAATTATTTAGCGCCCGATGGCGGGCCCATGGGTTACGTGAAATGATAATGTGATCGGGGGATATATACATGGGCTTAATCACATCGGAACTTTTTAAACATGGAAAAAAGACTTACGCACTTGGATTTTTGCGATGCGATAAGTGCTGAAAAGGGTTAGCGCTTGGTTCCAGCCCCAAAGCGTATGGTGGGGAAGTGGTTAGGACTTAGCCCAAGAGGGCTTGAGTCCATAGTAATAAAAACTTGTTTTTTATGAAATTTTTCAGAGTTTTCAATGGATTTGGGGGTTTCGGTATAGTTTAAAAATGAGTTTTAAACTATGTAAAGAGTATTTTTACGAATGGGAGAAGAGAAACCATGAAAAGTAGAGGAATTTTATGGAGAAAAAAGGGGAGCAAATGAAGGTTATTTTTGAGTGTAGGAAGGGGAAAAATGATGATTTTGCAGCAGTTTTTCACTTATGGAAACAACAGAAATTATGAGTATAAAATAGGAACAGTAGTGAAGATTTAGACAGAGGCATGAGGCCTTCAAGATTCTTCAAGAGCCAACACTTTTTAGCAATAAAATTTGTTCCTTGAAGGCTCAAAAAATTCTTAGCCACCTTTTGTTATAACAAATTTTATAGGTGGCTAACAATGGCTCCACTTGGGGATGGTGCCTTCTTGAAGGCATCAAGAACTTCAGACTTGCATTCTCTGGGAGGCTGACCTGTGCCACATCCATTGTGTTCTCTGGGAGGCTGACTTGTGCCTCATCCATTGGGCTGCCCTTCCTTTGCTGGGATGATCTTGCTCTGAAAACACATTAGCAGCCATAAAAACAATGGATCTTTCATCTACAAGCTTTCTACCTACCCAATCCTACAGATGTAACATTTTTTCTTCTTTAGAGTGCACTTGGATTGGAAAACTCTTTTACAACATTTTATTCTTTTGAAAGCAGGAAATATAATCTATTTCTACTCCTTATTTCTCCCTGAACTCAGATTAAACAGTTGAGTTCAGATGCTTCTCTACCTAATCTACTAATCTGTTAGGATTAAATAGTCTAACAAATTTTTATTCTCTAATTTCTACAACAAAAATTTAAAAGCATACAAGTCAGGATTAAACCGTCTAACTTGATGCTGGTCTATAGCATAGAAACAGGCTGCACATAGACATTTATTTTGCAGAAAATTTTAAAACAAAATGGAAGGTTTAAGATCTAAAAATTCAAAGCACTTCCTTCATCCTTTTACAGCTCTGTTTTGACTCTTATTTGAGCTATTTCTTCCTTGTTCTCTGGTTCAGATTTTGAGCTGTTTAGAACCAGTTTGTCTTTGTTTCTGACTCAAGAAAATAGAACATATTTGAGTCATCTCTCTTTGGAAACTTAGGTTCAGATTTTAAACATGTTTGAACCATTAATTTCTATCCTAATCTATCTACTGATAAGCCAAGATTAAACAGTTTGGAAAATCGAATTCACTATCCTATCAGCAGAAAATTTAAAACTAATTAGTCAAGATTAGGCTGTTTGACTAACTAGAAGTGTGTTTTGCAGGAGTGGCATTTAAGCTTGCACACTTTCAGATTTGTTTCTCTTTTTGGTATGGGGCTGTACTTTTATTGTTTTGACAATTTTCCCTCTTTCCTTTCTTTCTTTGTTTTTGTATTTTTGTTCCTTTGTATTCTTCAAAGCAGAAAACAACAAATAACTAAATGCTCAAAGGTTGAGCTTTATCGACATTCTTATCTAACCTATTCTAAACATGGAGTATTTACATATTCATATGATACAAAAGTTCCAATGCAGCCAGCTGAGTAATGTCAAGAAGAAGAAGAAACTTTGGTTGCTTGTCAGAGGTATCCATAGAACATATTGAAGACTAACCTTCAATATTAAGGCTATCACAGAAGGTGAAAAATTTTCATGTCTCTGGCTCTTGCAAAGGGTCACTGTTTGATAATTTGAGCCAATTGGGATTTCCACACACTCTTCCATAGGATCAACAAAGAAAAGATGAGGATTCTCTTCTTTTTGGCCCTCCATGTCTGGTAGATTATCTGCTTCCAAGGCTTCAGTTTTGAGGAGTATATCTTCAGAAAGTTGTCTGGAAGCATCATCATTCTTAACCTGCACAATAGCAAACAGTGAAATATATTATTTCTCTAAATTTATGTTTGCTTCTGATATAAATTCAGGTTCTTTGAATGGCAGATTGATATTAATGATAGGAGAAGTTTCTTCTTGAAAAGATGGTATATCCATAGTAGGATAGTCTTGTATTTGTTTTTCTCCTTCAAAGTTTTGCCAGTATCTTTTATTGTTTGGGACAGCAGGTCTGAATTTTTCTTGAATTGTATATTGTCTACTCTCCCAAGGTCTTAAACATGTACTAGCCACAAGGGCTAAACCATTAGCAAAACTGTTTTGGTCTTTAGGAACAAGTATAAGTTGAGATTCTTTAAAAGTTCTCAATAAATCTATGGTATCATCCTTATATGCTTCGAGTCTGGGATGTTCAACCATGCATTCATTTTTCACTTGCCTAATTACCAATTCCGCGTTTCCATGAACTGTTATCTTCTGGGCTCCTGATTTTTTCAATAAATGTAGCCCCAAGAGTAGTGCCTTGTACTCTACTATGTCAGTTGTGCATTGAAAGTTAAGTTTATACGAATAGGCCTCAGAATAATTGTTCTGTGTATCATAAAGCCATATTCCCGCACCTACATTAGTTTTAGTACATAACCCATTGAAATTCATGATCCAAAGAGGACTAGTTTTAGTTTTACCATTGATTTCCTTACTATCCTCTTTGTCTTGAGTGCCATATGATTGTTCTATGGAATAGGCACCATGTTCATGACTATTTGGTTGAGATGATGGATCGGAGGGTAGCTTCTTGCTTGGTATTTTATCGATTTTTTCTTTTGTTAAAGGAGAGATTTTCCTTTTAGCATAAACAGAAAAAGAGCGACCTTGTTTCTTATGACCAACAAAAGAAATTTCTTCTTCTTTATAACAAAGTTCTCTATGTGAATGAGAAAGAGTATTTGTTTTGCAATAAATATCAGAGACTAACTGTTTATTAATAGTGTGATCTATCTCTTCTTCTGTCAACGGGGTGGATATTCCTGTATCCCCTTGAACAAAAGTACAACAGTTCTCTGTCTCTTGTGAAGATTGATTTTGAGGTTGGATGTCTTCTTGAGCCTCAGCTATAAGGGATGATGAATTGATGTTTGAGTTTTTAGGGATATCTTGAGGAATTTTCAGTATTTCTTGGTTCATTCCTTCCTCAACTGATTCATCTATGTTTTTAAAACTTTTCAACAAGATATTAAACTCGTGAACGACCATTAAAAGATCTTCAAGATGTATTTTTTTGAAATCTTCATCATTGTCTATAATGTGTTGGGTGATGTTTTGCAATGGATCATAGTGTATTTCACCCCACAATAATGATGTAGTGTTTTCTTTATAATTCTCATAAAACACATATTCAAGGTCTCAAGCATTCATACCAATCCCAAGCTTTTCCTTCTAATTTTAACATGAACATTTTCATTAGGCAGTCTTCATGCCATTCGAATTTCAACCTCCATACATGTATGTGAAATTTGATAAGATGAAACAAAGGGTCATCAAAATTTTCACCTTGAAAAAGAGGCAGGTTGTCATCCCAATTCACCTGGGGCATCTTATGTGGAAACCCAGGGATATGATCTCTACTCATTGGGGCATATCTTCGTTGTATTCTTGGAATCATGTTTGTAAACCAAGAAAGAGGTCACTGTGTCTGGTCAATTAATTCAGAGTCTTCTACTAGTGGAGTCATTTGGTCTTCTGGGAGTTTCAGAGTGTGGAGTCGCCAGGTGGAAAAGTTTTAGCTCGTAAGGAGGTAAAATGTTTTATGGTTCCACCACCATATGTTTCTTGTCGAGCTGCACGGTTTTCAGGAACTGAATTAGCTCTCAAGGGTGATCTGAAAACAGTTGATAATTTAATATTAGGAGACTTCCTAAGGATACTTTCTGGGTTATCAACTATCTCAGGTGGATCAGGGTCAGGATGGGCTCTAGTGTGAATCTTTCTAGGATCCACTATGCTGTGTTTTTCAGACCTAAATAAACAAGA
This sequence comes from Pinus albicaulis, assembly GCA_034641835.2. Taxonomy (NCBI): domain Eukaryota; kingdom Viridiplantae; phylum Streptophyta; class Pinopsida; order Pinales; family Pinaceae; genus Pinus; species Pinus albicaulis. Next base: position 1,327,615,086 of record CM076578.1, read on the forward strand.
AAAGTTCAACTAGATATGACAATCTTTAAAAGGTTAAATAATCTGTTTACACAAATTTTAATCCTACAATCCTCTGACTGAGTTTGAATGATATTACAATAATAAGGGTTCTTCCCAGTGGAGTCTTAAGATATTTTCAGGATTGTGGAGTCACCAAGTGGAATTATTTTAGCTCCTAAGGAGGTAAAAGGTTTTATGGTCCACCACCATGTTTATTAGATACCAATCTAAAATATTTTTGGTGTTTTTTTGAGTTATTTTTTAGTTGTGTGGTTTCTAAGAATATCCTAACTCTGTTTCAAAACTTAGCTACGGTCAAGAGACAAAGGCAATCTACTCTTATGGCTAAGCCAACAGATCTTTCAAGGTTAGATAAAGACTTATGAGAATCCTAGCGTTTTCCTAGTTTGTCACTGATTCAAACAAGTTTCATCCATGATTACCATTATTTGGTAGTGCTTGAAAAGGATGCTTTTTACTCACTAGGTTTGTATGAAATTTTAAAGGGAACCAGATATTCATGGTTCGATCCCCAGTGGAGTCGCCATAAATGTTAGGAATCTGTAATTTTAGCAGATTGGTGAGACTAAAACTGCAGAAGCAACATTATTTCAACCACTTTGGGATTCTAGGATCTAGCCCTCCTGAATCCGGAGAGGGATATCTCCAATAAGTGCAAAGATGGATTTTTCTTTGAAGTTTGGGGTAATAATATTAGGCTAGTTATGAAGGCCAAGGGTTTGTTTTGTTTTTGCATGGTTTAGCATGAATATTATTTGAGGGGAAAGTTCTAAGTGAAAAAAGTTTCAAAGGTGAGAAGTTGCAAGCGAATAGAACAACTTTGGCTAAAAAGATAGATATAATGCTGGTTTTTAGTCCATTGGGCCATGGAGGCATACCAGGGCTTTAATTGAACAACAACATCAAGAGTGATCCAAGGGGAAAGTCATCTATGTCACAAGATAATTGAGATTAAAATGATGAAATGGAAACAATAAAGTGTTGGAGGGGAGGAAACTGATAATAATTTCACAAGGGATTTATAGTCAGTCCAAAAAAGAAAAGCCTCTTAAGTAACTGTTTAAAACCAACCAAGAACAAGGCTAACCATAAACTTCTTGGGCAAGTTTGTATTAAAGCAGCTTAATTGACAAACAATCCAGTAATCCGCATAATTACCTTCAAAAAGTATGAAGACACATAAGAGAAACAAAATGTAACCTAAGATCAGGTAAGGTACTTTTAAACCTAATCTGCTTTTGGCCAACACAAAGGGAAACCTTCAGAATCTGCCTTTGGAGAATAGAAACTAGAAACAGGGAAAACCATCACTTTACTAGTCTAACTTTAATAAGAAAATGATGAAAATAACTTTCAAGAACAATGTTTAAAGCAAATAGTAGAACGAGGGAACGCCAACATTCCTAATTGCTTAAAATGTTTTGAATCATTCTTAAATAAACAAAATTGAGGAAAACATTGAGATAAAGCTTATCAGTCAGAGAAGGGTACTGGTAAACAGTGAATCCTAACTCTTTAAATGGTGTTCTTTATCAGAGAATAGTGAACAATATGACATACATAGAAGGAAAAACCATAACAAAGAAAGGGGCACTTCACCAGTGATATAGAACAGGATCCCAAGAAACAACTTGTTATTGATGTAAATCTAGTTACAGTCTTCAGGTCCAATGTTTTAGTTCAACAATCATCTTCACTATTAAGCCTAACTAATCTAAACACAAACAGAGCTTCAAGGGCCAGTGAACACTATTTACAAGTAGAAGTTTCGAGCTCAAATTTATTTCAAAGTTCTGCAACGAACGGTTTCTCATCTTCTACAGAAGTATTTATAGAAGAATGAGGAGGTGAGATCTTAATAAAATATCTCTCAGGACAATTAATACAGAGTGATGACTTCTCGGCCTTCGAGGGGCTCGATGAAGAAATTTATAGGTGTTTCACTGTATTAATTGTTTTGCACTTAAGATTAAGCTCGATGGGAGATTTTGTTGACTTTTGAGGCTTTGTGTCATGTTGGAGTAACTCTGCAGATATTTTTTGTATTAAGTTCCTTGCAGAAGTAACTCTCTAGCTGCGTTGAGGTGAATATCTGATTTTTCTCAATAACTTCGGCCTCTGTTTGAATGCTTGTGGCTACAGGTGGCACTGTGGTAGCTGAGAGGAATCAATTTGCCTTAGATGTGGTGGTGGAGGCCTTTCTGTTTGATAAAACACTTATGATTTTTATTTATTTGTGTTTTAATTTGGGGGATTAGGCTTTTGATAATCAATCTTAGCTGTGATCCCCGCAAATCTGTCTTCAATGTTCTGTTATGCTATGTTCTGTCTTCAACACTGATACTCTTTTAATAATGATTTAAAATCACTGTGTCTTATTGATGTGCAGGCCGCACAGGGCTCATATGGAATCAATGCCTATGAAGCATTGATGAGACGTGGAATAGAGCCCTCGTAGTTCTTTCCTTTCAATAACGAAAGGCCAGAGGATCGTCACCCTCGGCTTTATTTTTCTTTATATTATAATGGAAAAAGCCTTTGAAACCTGCAAAACACAAACAATATTTAAGAAATCCTGCGTTTTTGGGTTTTACTACTGTAGAGGGTGAGGGGAGGAGCGTAGTCGTTGGATGGCATCATCCAATGGTCGGGATTCATTAGAGGTGATCAAAGGAGAGTGGAGGAAGAGAATATATCGGAACCGTCGATTGCGTGGAGATCAACGGTGGGGATTATGCATTGGAATCCTCTTGGAGGAAGGCAGAAGGCGATGAAATAATGCGGGAATGATCTGGGACCGTCCGATCTGGACACGTGGATGGTCCAGATCTAATCAGAGGATCGCAATCGGCGGGGAAAGAGGGAGGGTGTAACGAAAATTGACAATGCGATTGTGCGATCGGGGAGGGTGATGCAATTGAGTGCTAACTGTTTGATCTGAGGATTATACCAATGGTGGGGAATGGATCGGAGGGATGGCCGATCGGGGGAAGCAAACAAACGCGCCTAATGAAACACTGTGATGCGATGAAGCACTGACCATCGATCTGTAGATCAGATCGACGACGGGGAATGAATCAGGGATCGGGAGGGGGAATTATGTTAATGAGCTCAATGAAAATGTTGTGATGCAATGTTGTGCGGGCCGTTTGATCGGCTTATGATCAACGGCGGGGATTGCTTTTAAAACGAATCAGTGGAAACCCTTCATAATGCATGAAAAACCCAAAGTTTTAATATAATACAAAGTTTTATGGTATGGGCGGGGTATATTTATATGATATGGGTAGGCACCCGACTGCAGGGCCTTTAGTTATAAGGAACATGGTAGGCCCAGGGTTTTACATAATGTGAGGGCCAATCGTAATCGAGCCTTCGGGCTTTTCAATCTACCCATTGTAAAAAACCCTCGATGCGATTAAGCGCTTCGGGACTTCAACACTTGGTCCTGGGGTGTAGGTTGTATGGAGTGAAGCGGAGGGGGCGCGGTTTTAACAAAGGGACTCAATCGCATTGGAACTTTTGCATGCAATCTTTCAATCAACCCATTTTTTATTAAAAAACACAACTTTGGCGCTTTTAGACCAAAAATTTGGGTGAGTGGGTTTTATGATTTAACAAAGGAAAGAGACCATTGAGAATGAATTATTTCAATGATTTAGCACCCGATGGCGGGCCCACGGGTTACGTGAAATGATAATGCGATCGGGGGATATGTACATGGGCTTAATCACATCGGAACTTTTTAAACATGGAAAAAAGGCTTACGCACTTGGATTTTTGCGATGCGATAAGCGCTGAAAAGGGTTAGCGCTTGGTTCCAGCCCCAAAGCGTATGGTGGGGAAGCAGTTAGGACTTAGCCCAAAGGGGCTTAAGTCCATAGTAATAAAAACTTGTTTTTTATGAAATTTTTTAGAGTTTTCAATGGATTTGGGGGTTTTGGTATAGTTTAAAAATGAGTTTTAAGCTATGTAAAGAGTATTTTTACGAATGGGAGAAGGGAAACCATGAAAAGTAGAGGAATTTTATGGAGAAAAAAGGGGAGCAAATGAAGGTTAGTTTTGAGTGGAGGAAGGGGAAAAATGATGATTTTGCAGCAGTTTTTCACTTATGGAAATAGCAGAAATTCTGAGTATAAAATAGGAACAATAGTGAAGATTTGGACAGAGGCATGAGGCCTTCAAGAGTCTTCAAGAGCCAACACTTTTTAGCAATAAAATTTGTTCCTTGAAGGCTCAAAAAAGTCTTAGCCACCTTTTTCTATAACAAATTTTATAGGTGGCTAACACCTCTCTCCCCCCTCCATATATATCTATATCTCCTCGATCTATCCTTCTTTATCTATTTATCACATCCCATGAAACACACACACTCTCTCACCCCATATCTATCAATATCTTTGCCCCTACCTCCTTGTCTCCATATATCTCTTCTTTCTCTTTACCTTCCATCTATATCTCTATCTCCCTTTGTCTATCTGTATCAACCCCAAAACATACACTCTTTTTCTCCAATCTATCTATATATTAACCCCTCCTCCTCTCCCTCTCCCTCCTTCTATTCTCTCTCCCCCTATCTCCATCTTCGTTACCACTCCCTCTCTCTCTTTCTCCACATTTCACTCTCTATATCTTTATACTTACTTCCCTCTCTCTCCCCCTCCATATCTCCCTCCTTCTCTTCATCTCTCCTTGTTTGTCTCTACCTCACCACCAAACATACACACTCTCTCTCCATCTATCCTGTTTCACTCCCTCTCTCTCTCCACTACTCACTCTCTATGTGTTTCTTCTTCCCTCCCTCTCTCCCCATCCAACTCCATCTCTCTATCCATCCCTCTCTCCCCATCCAACTCTATCTATTTATCCCTCCCTCTCTCCTCCTCTCTTTCATGTCCCCTCTCTTTTCCTTCCTTTCTCTCCCTTTCTCTTCTACCTCCCTCTATCTTACCCCATCACTCTCTCCCTCTCTCTCCCCCTATGATCCTCTCTCTTCCCCCATTACTCTCTTCCTCTATCTTAAGTTGATGTAGGGGCATTAGACACTAGCCAACAATGTAGGAGGATTTTTCCACATGTTGTGGCTATGAGGGTTTGGAAACATTTGAATTGCAACAGCTAGGTGTCAATACCTCAGCTGAATGTATTATTTAAATCATTTAGAGTTGGTAGAAGTCGAATAGTTAGCCCATCTGTCATATTTCAATTATTTGAATAAATTGTAATTATGCTTTTGGTTTTCTAAAATGGTCCTCGCAGAGGAACCGAAGAGTCACACTATAATGTATATAAATGTAATCTTTCGGATGTATGAAAAAGGAGAAAAGAAGAGGAGGAATAGAGAGATTTATGCAATAAACTCCGTGTGTTGACAATTGTTTCCAGTTAAATGATTTTGAAGCTTGTTGCCATTGGATCGACTCGAACCTTTGTCTATGAAGAGATTGTTTAATTGTGAAGCAATTGAATTCTGTGTATATATATATAATTACTGAGTCGAGCCATTGTATTGACTCCGCATCCCTTTGTCTATTGTTTCTCTTTAATTTATTCGAACAAACCCTATTGAATTAATACTACCCGCAGGCAAGGTCTGTGCAGAGGAATTGTGGTCGTGAACATTGTTTAAGTGGTAGACTTCCCGCTTTATAAAGAGATAGAGTTGTTGCTTTCGAAACCGGACCCGAGGCTTAGACGTGGGTTAATGAACGAGAGGGACAATGCAACCGGCGTGAACCGTAGTTAATCACTGTACCGAAACCGCGAGTGGATTTGCAAGGCGGATTGCCCATATCGCACCGCTTTTGGGCGAATATGCGATATTTTCTGAATGCGAGTGATTCTATAGATCTGTCGACACGTGGCGAAGTGGACCCCCGGAAAACCACCGTTTAAACCACGCCATCGCACGTTATAGTTCGTACCAGGATGCCGAGCGATATTGCCGAGAGCCGTTGATATGGGAGAGGGCCATCGGACGGTGGTCGCTTGCTGTAGATGCGCGAACGATAAATGAGGTGCGCGAATGATAAGTGAGGTACGATGCATGCGTTTGATTGGTCGATTGATCGTAGAGGTGGGGTCCAGAGATAAAGGGGTATTATAAGTGTGGTGTATTAAAATAAAGTGCGAAGGGTTAAATGTTGGTTATAAAGGTTCGGAGGTAAATACATATGCCGGGAGATATAATTCGAAGTTGTGATTATATTTATTTGTCAATTTCTTTGAAATTGATAAATAAATTAAAAGAAGATTAAGGAGACCACGTGGAGGCGAACCAAGTATCTATAAGGAGAATGCGAACAGAGCCACGATGATGGTTGACCATCTCTCCGTGGGGCTGAATTTCAGTTTTGTTGCGTCACAAGTCCTCTCTCTCCCTTTATCTCCCACCTCCCTCTATGTGCCTCTCTCTCTCTCTCTCTCTCTCTCTCTCTCTCTCTCTCTCTCTCTCTCTCTCCATCCTCCAATCCTCTCTCTTCCTGCATCACTCTATATCTCTCTCCAAATATGTTACTATATCCTTCCCTTTCTCCTTTTCTCTCCTTTTCCCCCCCTTCTCTTCATCACTCCTATGTCTCTTTATCTCACCCATAAACATACACACACTCTCTCCATCTCTCCCTTGTCACTCCCTCTCTCTCAAATTCTCACTCTATATTTCTTTCTTCTTCCCTCCCTCTCCCCCACTCCAAATCCATATCTCTATCCCTCCCTCTGTCCTCCTCCTCTCATCCTTCCTTTCTCTCCCTTTCTCTCCTACCTCCCTCTCCCTTCCCCCTTATCTCTCTCTCTCTCTCTCTCTCTCTCTCTCTCTCTCTCTCCAATACTCTCTCCTTCTCCCTCCCTATCTCCTTATCTCTCTCCCACCTCCATATTTATGTATCCCCCCCTGTTACCCTTCTCTACCTCTCTCACTCCTCTCTCTCTCTCTCTCTCTTCATTCCTCCTCTCCCCTCTCCTTCAGTTTATCTCCATCTCTCCCTTGTCACTCCCCCTATTTCTCCACCTCTATCATATTTATTTGTTCTTTCCTCCCATATATATCTATAGTTAATATATATATCATGATATATTAATATCTATTATAATATATCAAATTTCATATTGTATTAATCCAAAGTTATTAAATTTAATAATATTAATGTTAGGGTTAACAATATTATTTTTGCATGGTATTAATAATAATTTGGTCCATGGTGTTTGGGCCATAGACTTCATATATAATGAGATGTTGATTTATAATCATATTTGATACATTTTTGTTTATTTATCTTACCTCTTTATACCTCTTTTATATTTCTTTATTTACCATAGCTCTTTTATAAATATGGTATTTGGCCCACGATATTTGTCCCATGGTATTAATAAAAATTCGTCCCATGGTATTTGGCCCATAGGATTCACCTAAATAAAACCTCTTTTTTGAGCCACTTTATATTTTTTATTTATTTACCATATATATATTTTCTTGATTGTTTGTAAGCCTATTCATATTTTAAATTTATATTGTTTAAATTTATTTCAAAATTTTAATTGTTTATTTATATGGTTATGTAATTTATTGTTTAAGCGGGCATTATTTATATTTTATTGTTTAAATTTTATTTATTTATTTATTTATTTTGGCTTCAGACATACTTACACATCAGCAGGGTCATACTGGGCTGTAGAATGCGCCTCTCGGCGCAACAAGCAAGGTTGTATAACACAAGGTAGTGATGAAAACACAAAGGTTTTTCACAAATATGCCATTTGTAGAAAAAACATAAAATCTATATAGAAGACTAAGAAGCAAGATGGATAATGTGGAACAAATTTTACTGATATGGTAGCATGAGATGTTAATAACTTCCAATATCTATTTAAGTTTGAGAACCAAGCTACACTAATCAAGGTAATTAAATTGCCCAATTCTCCATATTCACTAACCCATAAGAAATTTGAGCACCATCTTCACTAACCCATAAGAAAATTGAGCACTTATGAAGGAAGTTGTAGGTAAGAATTAGCTACTTATAATAATTCAAAGATTTCAAAAGGATAAAATTTAAAGTCTATATGGGCTACTAATGAAATTCTTATTACGGTATTATGATTCTATTAAAGAGGATTTAAGGAGAGCGGTTGAGTCATCAATGACCAATAGAAAACTTTGGTATATTTCAACAAAATATCCTTAGCCATCATTCCCAAAAAAAATAATATAATTAAATTTGAAAATTTCCAACCAACATGACTATATGATCACATCTATAAAATCATATCAAATATTATTACTAGAAGGTTGAAAGGGTTCCAATCTCAACAAATATCTACTAAAAAAATTGGACATTTGGAGGGAAGGAAAAATCATAAGTCAATATGGTTGCACAAGAAGCATTACATTATATTAATTTACGAAACTTAAAAGGTGTGGTTATGAAAGTGGATTTATCTAAAGAGTATTACAAGGTATGTTGGCTTTATATAAGGGTAATCCTTATTCATCAGAGTTTTTGTGCTCTTTTCATTTATTTGGTAATAAATTGTGTCAACTATGTCTATTTTTCTATTCTTATAAATGGTGCAATGTCTCCTTTATTTAGGCCAAAAACAGGATTTACACACGGGTTACCATCACCCCCCTCCTTTTCCTTATAGTTGTAAAAGATATGAGTGGATCGCTAAAAGAGGTCAACATGAATGGAATCTTTAAAGGGATAAATGTTGAGAGCTCTTGTTATGTCATCCACCTTTGCTTTGTTGATGATCTCCTTATATTTTATGAATTGTCTAGAAGAATGGTTGAGAGGCTAAAAAAATCATTAACATTTTTAGCATTTTTATCACACCTAAAAGATGAATATAAACGCAAGAAAATCATTTGATAACCTTCTTAGGTATCTCTAGGAGAAAAAAAAAACTTTACCAACCAACTAATACCCTTCAATGTGGCTAAATTAGATATTGGCTTGAAATATTTGAAATTTCAATTAAAAGATAATATGTATTAGAAAAGGGACTAGCAATGGTTGATGGCAAAGATGGAGAGAAAAGTAAATACTTAGTGTAATCAATGGCTACCTAGAGGGGTTTAATTGGTTTTGGTGAAAGTAGTTCTAAACGCCATTCCAATTTATTAGGTGTCACTCACATGGATACCCAAAAGAATTATTGGAAAGTATTAGACTGTCTATGTTACATGTTTATTTCGTCATAGGAGCTAGGAGAAAAAAATGTGTTTTCAAGTTTCTTGGAAAAAAATAATAATACCAAAGGTTCAAGGAGGATGGGGGGTAAAGAATATCTTGATTTTCTCTCAGCCACTAGCTAAAAAGAATGTATCTAGTGACTACATAAAAGTTCTAGGTTGTGGGTTCACATTATCAAGGACAAGTACAAATATCTGAATATGGAAGATTAGGTAAGAAAACCTATTAAGGGACTTGAAAATGCCTTGAATATACGGAAATTGATCATTACATTATTTCCACTGGTTGGAAATTGGCTAGCATGGCTTGTAGGAAAGGAAGAAAAAGTCCAAATTAGATTAGATCCATTAATGGGGAGTAGGGGCTTCCATGGGTTACCTCCATAATTGGTTCATGATCTAAAAAGGTTTTTATATACTCAAAATAGATTTCTATATGGGATAGGACAACTACATGGCAACGAAATTAGCTATCCTAAAAAGAGATTGGTCTAAAAGAGAATGATATTTGAGAAAAATACACTAAAAACTTGAAATCATATTATATTAGACTAAAAACAAATAAAGATCAAACCATTTAGTTATTAAATACAAAAGTAAAACCCAATATCAAAAAAGTTCACACTTATAAACAACTTCCGAAAAAAACCATATTACACCACAAACCCATGTAAACTCAAAGTTTATTTTAGATATATATAATAAATTCAAAATTTGCGAAACACCTTCACATATATATATATATCAACTTTCACATAATTTCACAAAATACTTATAATATTTAAAAATATTTCACAAAATACTTATAATATTTAAAAATATTTAAAACATGAGGTATTTTTCGAAAACCATGAAAAGTAAAGTAAAAATATGAACCTTTCATCTTTAAAGGAATTCCATTACTTTTCCCCTTCAAAGGAAAGCCATTTAGTCGGATTTCAAATGAAATCTACTCAAGCAATAATTTGAGATATTTGAGATTCTAAGCTACGAATTGAAGTGGCATGAATACTAACACTACAGTGAAGAAACCAAAGCTTCAAAGTGACGTGTATAATTGGTGAAACCATGAACATATGAGTTTGAGTTGTTTTGTTTCGTTTTTTTTTTTCTTCAATATGACTCACAAATGTCAAGATTGATGAAGAAGACAATAAAGTTTTGAATGAAGTGGTAAATTTGTTCACTGCAAACACTCTAGCACTTGATTTTTACTATTAATATATGATAGTAAGAGTGTGCCAATCTTATTTTGAATAGTGGCAATAGATTCAGCTACATCAAAAAATTTTGAAATATTAAAAATCTCAAAACTTAACAACTCTAATTTAAATTTCTCAAAATTTTTGCCAAATTTTATAAAAATCTAGCATTTTTTTTTGTTATTTTCCTAAACAAATTTGACAACTATGTTGTTATATAATGTGTCATTACTAATTTTTGCATGATTGAAAATATCTCCCGACAATGTGTTAGACTACGCTATTATATAACTTGTCATTATTAATTTTTGCATGATTGCAAAGTATCTCCGACAATGTGTTTGTGAAAATAAGGATTGATGGCTACCTTGTGCTAGGTAGCTTTGGAGGAATGTATTAAATAAAGCTGGTCAAACATCACTTTCAGCACTTGCACAACTCGTTAGATTCGAGATGGCAACACGGCCGTTACAATACGGCGTGGATTTGGGAACGGAATGCTTTTTCTCCTCTAATGTTTTTAATTAAAAAAAGAGCAATTCAATGAAGGTGGAATTTTATATGAGAAGGTCTAAGGTTCCAAACACACGGAATACAATTTTTATTTGTGAATCTAATACAATTACCAATTCCAAGTTTAGTATAATTTCCAATCCCGTGGGCTTCTCTAAGTTGCCATCTATGGAATTACAAGTTATTGCTATGTTTTTGTTTTTCATTAATAGATGATCCCACCAAAATTTAAACATTGAGCTGTAATATCGACTATATAGTACTAATCGATCTTATAAAAGAAACTTTATCATGATAATGTAAAGGTTGGTCAGTATCTCAAAATTTGTAAGTAATTGGTGTTGAGGTTTTCTATTACACTAAAACACTCACACATTAATTTCCAAACCATTATCATTATCTTTTGAGCGGTCCTAGGGTGGATTTCAGAGTGGCGGTTAGTCCATGTGATCAATTCCCAATGAGGTGAGTGTGAAAATCCAACACCCTCCCTCAAACACAAATCTGGGAATCGAACCTCGGAAAAGGCTCTCATACCATGTTGAGGTTTTCCATTACACCAAAACCCGCAAGCATTAGTAAAATTCCAAACCATTATCATTACCTTTTGAGTGGTCCAAGGATGGATCCTAGAGTGACGGTTAGTCCACGTGATTGATTTCCAACGAGGTGAGTGTAAAAATCCAACAATTGGTAAGGGTTGATTTAACAAGATTTATCATGACAATGTGAAGATTGGTCATTGCGTCAAAATTTGTAGGTAATTGGTAAAGGTTGATTTAATATTTTCTTTTGATGTAATTGGGGAAATTAAATTTAAGCCAAGTTTTTGATATCATGGTGTTGGCTTGAGGGGGTCTAGACTCAGGTTTAGAGTAGTTGTGCTACCAACAAAACCCTCTATTACCGGCCCTTTCGGCAACGATCTACTGCCAGATCGAAGTCTCACTTGAGACAATATTAAGGGATGCTAGAACCATGTTTCTGCATCTAGAGGGACTATGGAGTGTGGCTTTAGTGCTTATCCTCACTTAAGGCTTATTCAGAGCTTCGTCAAATTAGTATGCTATGTATACATACATTGTTCAAAAAATCTCTTTGTCTATCTTGCGCACTTCACCTTTCTATCTTAACATTCATTATTCATCATATAAAACAATAATATAACCTTCGTGATGCAATAACATAGATAATATACAGAAAACCATAATCCAACACAGATAACTTATAAAAACATAAAACATCAAAAATACATAGGAAATACACAGATCTATGTTCAAGTCATTCTTTATTAAGTAAGATCCTTCAAATACAATCCTTCTCACCCTGCGCACATTGTTGTAGGGGTTTGCACACATAGCTACACACTTACCAAGGTCTCTATAGCACACAGCTGCATGAGCCTTCCCCTTTTCCCAAAACATAGAAAAATAATGCAATTACAGACTCAATTCATTCATAGGAATTGCATATCGATGTCCTTAACTCACTAAGATAACTCTTTATATAGCTTTTCCTTTTACAATACCATGGTCTAAAAACCATGGGAGGAGCTCAAAATATTCAAAAAATCCCACCCTTTTAAAAAATAAGAGACTTTGACCCCACTCCAAAGCCCCTTCGACTCTTAAACATCTATGTGAAGTGCACTCTTCTCCTCAAAATGTGGATCTTTGAAAAAAACTTAGGCCGAGGGGTACACTACCCAACAGGCCCCCAACACAAAGATGTGATTCGTCCTGAGTCACTGAGCTAGTGCGCCCCGAGTCTTTGATTTGATGTTGCTTAATGCATCCTTCAATGAATGAATTTTCTCAGTGCACTACTTCTTGGCCTCGTGTACCTCATCCACCAGCTTCTCCGTGGCTGGCCCTACTGTCTTTTGCAAAATGTCTGTGCATGAGTTCCTTAACATATTCATCTTACTATCCACTGTCTGCTATAGATGATTAGCTTCTTCTTCCCAAGGTTGTGTTCAGGCGGAGATAATTTGTTCCTTCCACTGTAGCTCGTCGATCTGGATTTGAAAAAACTTTCCCTCTTGGAGATGAAAAACCCATTGCACGGGTGGTAAAGTCTGCATTGTCACCTTGATTTGATCAAACTGTTGTTGCTTTTCTTTGATTTCTACACATGGGGGTCCTCCTGTAATGAGGCCCATATTTACATAACATCATCAAATATCTGGTTGCAGTCCTTGAATATGGTTTCAATACTATCCATAGAAGCTTTTATGTCTACCTCGCGCTGCTCCCAGACCTCTGGTGGTGTAGCTCGCTGTAATTCCATCCGAAGTTCAATGATCTGCATCTGAAGCTTGATATTTACCTTGTCCACTTTTGCCTTGGAGTCTTTGACCTCCATAACGAGCTTCTCAACCTTTTCTTCCAGCACTGCCCCGGCCTGAATCTAGAGGTTAGGCATCTCGATGTAAGCTTTAGTGATGGTTTCCTCCAATCCCTACCTATGTGCAGTCGCCTCTGCTCGGTCCTGCACAACCTGTTGCATTTCATCGACCATCCGATTTCTATCTTTCTTGACATCCTTGATGACTAGCAAGGCTTGCTGCTCGTGGATATTCAATTCCTCTGTAAATCCCTAGTGGAAATTGTGCAATGTTTGAATGGGAAGTATAACAAGATTTAAAAACGTGTTCTTCCAGTTCAGTGCATGTGTTCAATCTTTGGCAGTATCAAAATGAAAATATTCTGTAGGTATGTATAGAGCCCAAAGCTCAAGGGTGACTACCAATTCTGGGCTTTCTTTTCTTATGCTCCCTTGTGCCCCGCTCGCTTGAGCTGCGCTAGCCTGGTCTACGCTCGCTTGAACCACACTAGTCTACACTTGCAATTCCTTTAGGCCCTTTTGGGCCTTTGTTAATACGATCCTGTATTGGTCTTAAATATTTACCCAAATGTCCTCAGTGACATGTCGCATTATGTGATCGATCTCGTCGAAGTCCCCCTATGTGAGGACCATCGAGTCTGATCCAGCTGAGATATCAAATTTCATCTTCTTTCGCGCTCCTCTTACATCGAGTTTGTGTCGCCTCTTGAAAATGTGAGGGGAGGTCGGATTTTCTAGGTCATCAAACAGGACGTCGCCACCCTTTTCTTTACCCCTAGCCTCCTAGTTGTCCTTCTTGGTTTCTCGCTCTACTTCCTTATCAACATCCATGTCAGTCTCAAATGTGACTTTCTTGGGCTTCTTCTTGGTCTTTTTATTGCTAGTCTATGTACTTGAAGTATCTAGTTTTGTCCCACTAGGGCCTTTCTGCATTGTCTCTTCCCCTTCTGTGGGTGGTGTTAACCAATCACTTGGCCATTAACTTATGACGTGTGTGATGTCATCCTCAATCACCAATTAAGGAAACTCATACCATACCTCCTCAATATCCATCTTCGCGCGGATGTACACATCGTGAAAATATGCCTGAAAATCGACAATTTGGCGGTATTCTTAAAATGTAACTGAGGATAGCCTTGGAGTCCAACTAATCACCATGCACAAACTCATCTAAAAAATGACCCTAAAGAACTTATTTTCTATTCCCCGTGTTGGTTCCTTTGAATTCCATAGTGAGGCGTATCACACAACCTCGCAGATGTCCAGGTCCACAGTGGGGAACTGTCACTCATATGGCTCTCTCCATGCCATCAGCACAATAAAGAGGAATAGCCACACATAGTGGAATTTCTTCCCATCCTCCCGAGCCTCTCTTCAATCATCGAGAAATTATTGACATAAATAACTAGCCCAGTTTTACTAGACTCCTTTGCTGCACTGCACAGCCAAAGATACGACGGGTGTCGATACCTCCTTTGCGTGACACTTTCGCATAATATTCCCTACGATAATATGTGCAGCGAAGCACACAAACTGATCATTAATAAAATTTATAATGAACCCCCAGGACTTCTTGATTAGGCCATACTATTTCTTCATATTATCTTCCACCTTCTTATCTTGATCATTCTGACAAACACGTTGACGAGGTTCAATCCTCAGCACAAAGGCGCAGTTATCCATCGGATAAGAATATCGTCAATAGGGGTTATCTCACTGAGCCAAAGACATTCGTCATGAAGAAGGGCCAGAAAATTTCACACACAGATGATATTGATGTTGCTCCTCCCGAAATGCAGAACATAAAGCATGTCCAACAACCCTTATTATTGAATTTGCATTGCCCACCTAACTAGATCTATCCTTGTTACTTCGCTTGGATCATAAGAAACTGATCTTAGGTACTTTCTTGGCTCGAACTGGAATTAGGGGAATTTTGAGGTCTAAAATGGGCCTCCTAAGGAAATTATAAAATAATAGTGGAAAAAATCAAATAAGATTTGATGACATCATCAAATTTTAGAGGGAAAAATGGAAAAACTACTTTTTCAACTCATATTTTCAACTTATCTCCCAAAGTTTTTACTCAAATTTCGAGCGGGAGTACTAGTTGGATGCGAATTTAATTCCCCATCCAAGGAGTATCCATGTTGCATACTTTCGATGGGTCCTACTACACGAAAAATGAGAAATACATAAAAAAACGTGATTACAATCACGTTTTTTATGTATTTCTCATTTTTCGTGTAGTAGAGTTCATCAAAAGTATGCAACATGGGTACTCCTTGGATTAGGAATTAAATTTCGCATCAAACGAGTACTCCCGCTCAAAATGTGAGTAAAAATTTTGGGAGATAAGTTGAAAATACGAGTTGAAAAAGTAGTTTTATTATTTTATTATTTTTTAATATTTTTACCCTTTTATTTAAAAAATGGTGAATCATCCCCCATGGTTGACATCATCATCTTGAATCCTATTGGTTGTTATACAGTTTATTTTTGTTGTACATTTTTCTTATGAGGCCCATTTTAGACCTCAAAATTCCCCTAATGGGATATATACTTCGATAATTAAAATCCTAGTGTTCCATGCGCAATTTTCGTAAATTTTCCAATGAATCTCCCTCAATTTGTACTTCCTCTAGTAGAAATGGCATGAATATCTTAAACTCAAGAGTGTTTGGGTCCTTAGTAGGCTTAGCAATAGTTTACTTCCTAGGTGACATATACAGTGGTAACTTAGAAATAGGTTCCACATCCTATGCGTCGATATCTTCGAACACCCTGACCATCACTTCTTCCTTAGATTCTTCAACCTCCATTGGTTGCTTCTTTCTATCCAACCTTTCCTTAGTTTGGTGTTCCTTAGTGATTTTATTCCTGGGCGACTGTCGAACTGTGGGCTTCTTTGGCTTCTTATTCTATGCTTCTTCTGCAGCAGACTGGTTCTTTGCGACATCGACCCTGTGATATTCACTGGTGGTGTAGCAGTCATTGTGTGCCCCAATCCTTCCTTAATCAACTCCTTTGCAAGAACTTCCAAAATATAATCCGAAATGTAGTGGAACGCTCGACTCTCTCTCAAGAACAAAAAAACAAGTATAATTCACATATAGAAAATTGTTTGAATGTGGAGTGGGATGCCATATTTATTGTTATGCGGAATTATGAATTACGGATAAAACACATTCCCTAAATGTGGTGCTATGCATTTAGAAAAATAGATCAAAGACTTTGCAGTCACTTTTCCTAAGAGTAAATAGACACACAGAAATATGGAGAAACTTACTTGGAGTCCAAGCACTTCCTATTCTCCTTCTCTCACTCTTGCTATAGCTTCCAATCCAACTTTGATTGCCAGAATAAACACTAAACAACAAAGAGATTGCAATATACATATGGCCATTTATCTTAATCAGTTAAATCAATGAAACATGAAACATATACATCAGCTAATAATACATAATATGAAAGATAGAAGCTTATACAGATACATATGTGGGAAAATGAGCAACAATCTTTGGATAGAAGGGGGAGGTTACAACTAGCGATTGATTTGATGTCACCAACACCAACATCATCCCAGCCTCGTCACAATGAACATCTCTCCAGCAACATATCCCTCAAATCAAATACTCAAATTGAGAATTCAACAACATTTATTTACCAAATTTCTTCCTTTTCAAGATCTAGGATCTGTGCTCAATTTATAGATCAGCTGAAGATAGTTTCACAGTCAATGAATTTCTAATAATAGGCAAGACATGTTACCAAGATTAGAGGTGTTAGATGGACACATGGATTCAAATTTTGACACATATTGACTCTTCTAGAAGGCATTGGCCATGTGGAGATTCCGTAACAATGATAATTTCACTCCCAATTGACCAACACACTCTTGAATGTCGGGAATTACTTTGCAGAGCACCCTTGAATGGAGGTAACTGCATATGCAACGCAGTTAGTCCCTTGAGAGGCTACATTGGTGAGCTCACAGGTGATATAAAATGTACTTCAAATCTTGGAAACCTTGCATTGGAAGTCATGGATGATTTGTTCTTGTTCTTTGTCTTAGGGCATATAGCAACTGAAATGATAGGGGATGATAGAACCTATTTCATTGGTTCTAGGGATGATGTCCAGTTTAACCAGGTCAGTGGGAACGGTGCCCAAATTGACCTATAACAGATTTCCCCCTAAAGCATGAAGTCAAAATAATAATAACAATATTTTTTGAATGAGATGCTTTACACTGTATGGGATGGAACTGAAGCAGAGTGGTGACCTCCATCAATCTTACAATACATTACATCATGACATATCCTCTTGATCACAAATTTCTAAGGGAAGGCATTCCCATGCTCAGAACATAAACTATCGAATAACATGTACATAGTGCACGAAGTCGTCTACATTGGAATGTTGCCCAATATAGACATGCCTACAGATATAGGCCCATGTTCGGATGAAGATCTGTATGTAAGGTCATCGTACAAATGATGTGTACAAAAATTCTAAAATTGTAGCCCGGATGGCTAAAACTAGATCTGGGGTTTTCTTATCTCGTTCACTCGATCGTTCGGGTACAAGTCTAGCCATGCGAATATATGATTTGTAGTCGAACATGGTAAGACATCGTTTGATTACCAGCCAATGATGTGAGCTGTTAAAAAACGCGAGAGAACCATCATTAATTTCAATGGCCTTCAAGGTACTGCAGTACATTTCGTAAGGCGTGAATATATGATTTGATGTCGAATTCCAAACAAAATATTTCAGTCAAAAGTCCGGAAGCGAAGATCTTGTCGATGTTGTCACAAGCCTTATGGTACTGGAAGATGATGTTTCTAAGTAAACTTCGTGGATGATGATTTGACGTTGAGAGCAAGCCACTTTATTGCGAAATGGGAGTTACTAATTTCAGAGAAAAAATATGACTTGATATAGCAATGTTCAGGGATGACTATCATGAGAATGAAGGTTTATAAGTATTGTAGAAGGATGATTATTCACTCGATGACTTCTCTTGAACATATCGGCGACACTGAGATGAGTTGGCAGATTTGAACCAAAACCAAAGTGAAGGTAAGATTAACCATAGGTATGAATGAACCGTGAAGAAGATTACCCAACCCAAACAGTCATGATGATGGAGTGAAGTGTCATGTTCAAGAGTGACCTGCTACCATAAAAAGTTCTATTCACTTTCCAAAATTTTCCCCGGTCATTTGTCAACCAGTACCTCTTTATTTTTTATCAAGCTTGAGGATGATAATATATGCTTGATATATAATTAAACCCTTCAGGCGAATAATGTATCGCTATCTAATAATTTAATGAGTGTAGTGATGAATAAAACTCGATTCTTGCCTTGATCGACAAGCCCGCCGCTATTTTATGTTTTAACGAGCCTAACGACAGTGATAGTCCAGTCCTTTTTCATATTTAGAGAGTTTTAAAAAGAGGACAAAAGAAAATTCCATAAGAACTTTTTCATAAAGTTGTCGCTCAGATTCAAAAAAGTGTAAAATAATATCTGAGAGAACCTCCTATCCATATTCGACTAAGGCATTCCTTTTTCGTAAATAATCTATCTCAATCCAAAAAACAGTTAAACTTATACTAAGTAGATATCAATTCATTTCCTTTTACAAGCTCGAAAAGACAAGTGCTCGGAAATCTTTTCAGATTATAGGAGTATGAAAATAGCTAACAGAAAACTCGAGGGGTTCCTTTTTTGCTGTTATAGAAGCTAGAAAAAGAGATAAAAGTATGCTTCAAGTCCTTTTTCATTTTTATCAAAGCTTGAAAAATAAGGATAAAAGTATGCTTTATGGTCAAATCATTCTTGAAATAAATATGCACGAATAATATGCTCATCAGTTGCAAAACTTGTTCAGAACAACATCAAATGGATTAAAAATACCTGTTTCATGATAAAAATAGAATAAAACCATATCACAACAATAAATATGATTTTCAAATAATCAAATGACTAATTAAAAGAGTTTTACTATTCATTTGTACAATTTGAAAGTTACCATTTGAATTTTGGAGCTCTGAACCTATTTTCCCCCCGAACTTCAGCCGTTGATTGTGATCGATTCTGTGGACAACTTTCATCGTCATTGGATCCAGGTTGGTTCCATAAACCCTCTCTTTCTTTCAGTAGTCAATTCATTTCATTTCACTAAAATTTTTTAGGTATTTGGGCTCCTTACGGTAAATTCTCTTTCCAAAGAGGGCAACGCACCATTAAGCATCGAAAACTGCGTTGTGGAGCACCTAAATTGAAGCCTAGTTGCATATGCAATGCACTGTCCCTTGTTCAAGATTGTGTTGAGCGCAATTCACATTCTTGATTCTTGCATTGTACCCAAAATTTGCCTAATTGTTTGCATGAAAAGGAGTCTAATGAGTCTTATGGTTATGTTTCAGGATTTAATCGGACTATAATGACGATTACTTGGAGAGAAAGAGAGCATGAAGAACAAAATTTTATTGCCCTAAATGATCCTAGTACAATAAGAGCCCTAAGAGATTGTAGGTTATGAAATTACTTCCACTTGTCAGGGATGAGGCAAAAAATAGAACTCTTGGAGTTCCTAGTTCGAGCATGGGATCCAGCTATTGAGGCATTTCACATTAGGAACAAAGTAGTTCCTATTATAGTGGAGGATGTATATTTTCTGATAGGCTTGTCGAGGAGAGGCTTGCCTATTTCCCTCTCATGGTCTACTCTCGGAGGAGAGACAGTGAGAGAATATGTTTTGCAGTATTGCTATCCAGGGGTAGAGCCAAGCAGGGATGGGAAAATAAACAGTCGTGACGTTCATGATTTGCCTTTGAGAACCATTCTTTTCACAATCACAAAGCTTGTCAGCACCGTTACACTACATGTAGCGAATAGATCATATATGCAGTATGCAGTAGAGTGCATGGAGCCAACAGTATTCAACTGGTCTGAAGCTATACTTTCTCAAATAAAAGAACAACTAAACAAGGCAAAGGGAGGAAGGAAGAAAAAATTTAGTTCTGGTTCAACCTTCATTTCATTTTCCTTAGAGTGGATTCCACTGATGTAGCCTCAACATGTGACACTAGGTGTGTCTAATCTTAGAGATCTGAGGATACAGAGATGGGTAGAACTAATGGCTAGGCATGTAGGCCAATCGTCCATTGTGTTCTCGACTGCATTATTCACCTGGTTCAGGTGACAGGTTATCGCCATCCATGATTATGCATACATAGGCGTTGATTTCCGAGGAGATCCAGACTTAGCTTTACGAGAAGGCGCTCAGTGGGGTGCAATAGGTAAGAATTTTTTGACCATGTTTTTTATTTTTCTAAGGTTTATACAATGTTTTTGTATTTTGATGTTTTTCCAAGACTAAAATAAAGTTTTAATGTAATGCATATGTTGTTCAAGTTCAACTGGTGGAGGAACCAGAGCATGGAGAAGATGAGCCAGCAGAGAGGGATATTGGGAGAGCAGTCCTTCAGGATTTAGACATGGCTGAGACTCTGTCTAAGCTTTGGCAACATATAGAGGGGTTGACCTTCGGGATTCTGGATTTCCGGATCGAAGAGTTACCCACACGACTTCATCGCCACACTATAGGCATCGCTAACCGTTGGATGTGGTTACTGTGTAGGATAGCTAGATCTATAGAATTTTACCATGAGCATCACTAGTTTACTTTTGACATGTTGCATACATTTTGAAGTCATATGACCAATGTGTCTTGGGCACAAATTTTTTTTTAAACCTATAACTATCTATCTATTTGATTTTAGTGTTTTCCTATGTTTATTGTGCAATCCTATTCAATTATGTGAATGTATCTTTACATGTGTTGCAAATGTCTGTCTATAACATGATTAACTAAAGAATCAGTCAATGTATTCAAGTTTCTGGAAATGTGTTGATATTGAATAAAATCAAAATGTCTTTCCAAAATTTGAACTCTGAGGAACAAACAATGCAGTGTTTGATTTCTAATAGTATAAACACTAGTAAGTTTTAATACCACAAGTTGTGAGTCTAACCTTATGATGATGCGATTAATACCAAATGAAATGGCATCAGAGAGAAGCTCGATCAACGTGCCATACTCAGCGATATTGTTTGTCGATCTACCGATAAAAATCCCTTGAAAAATCACTAAATCTTTGTTCAGAGCGAAAATGGCCCATGTCGTAGAGGATAGATTCTGCCTACTACGACTAGAACCATCAACATATCGAACAAATAGTTCCAAAGATTCAGAGATCTGCGATGAAATGTAAAGCGAATTACTAACATCAATAAAACTCTAAAAATCAAATTAAGATAGTGAATGCAAATCAGTAGCATATATATAAAATATAATACAAAAAATTACTACGCTCATCGTTAAGCATAGCAACGTTTCAGATACAACCCATTTTGGGGCTACGCCAACGGAATTCCATCGTAATCCACCAACTTGTAGGCACCCTTAGCAAGAACTCTTTTGAAAATATAGGGGTCGTGCCATAATGGCTCAAAATTACCTGTACCTATTACGTTAGCTTCTTGATCATAAAGAAGGACCAAGTCGCCCTCTGAGAAAATGTGAGGCTCGACATTTTTGTCATATTATGCCTTTATACATCTCTTATGTGCTTCATTGGCCAATTGGGCTTCACAACACGTTTCATCAAGATGGATGAGGTTAAAAATATGCACTTCTTCTTCTGAGGTGTCAGTTAACAAGTAGATTGTGATTTTTAATGATGGTATTTCACATTGGATTGGAAAGATAGCTTCCATACCATACACTAATTGAAAGGGATAAAATCTAGTTGCGTTACCGAGGTTTAGTATGCCCACAAGGATGAGTACAGGATCAAATGCCAATTTATTTTACGAACACCTATCATTTGTTGAAGCATACGTTTAAGAATCTTGTTGATAGATTCAACTTCTCCATTTGATTGTGGATAATAAGGAGTAGAATTATCATGTGACAATCTTAACTTGGCAGTCAATTTAGTCATCATGTGGTTGCGAAAATGATTCCCATGATCTGTTACTATAGCCTGTGGGACTCCAAATCGTGCAATGACATGATTAAAGAAAATCAATGTAGATCTTTGTCCTGTGTTATTAAAAATAGGCATCACTTTGGCCCACTTGCTAAAGTACTCTACTGTGGAAATAATATAACCATGCCCCCTGAACGAATGAGGCATTACAGGTCATTAAGTCAATGCCCCATTTCAAAAATGGTCCCACAAAGACAACATGATGCATTGGTGCTGGCGGTTTGTGGATTTTATGATCAAATATCTGGCACACATGAAAATTTCTGACTGCGAGGATGCAGTTGTGAAATATGGTAGGCCAAAAGTAACCGGCATGGAGTATCTTCTACGCGGTAGCGTATCCAGACAAGTGTCCACCACAAAGCCCCAATATGACAATCATTTAAAACCTTTTCGTCCTCCCCATGAGTGGGGAACCTTCTTATAACTGTATGGACACCACAAAGATAAAGTGTTTTTCCGACGATTAGATAATCTTTGGCTTGGTATCGAATACATCGCTAGTCAGAGTGAGAGGTATCAGGCCGAAAAGTATGGTTCTGGAGATAAATGATAAAATCCCCATACCAAGGATCAGATGATCCGATAAGAAACGTAGACTCGTCAGGAATTGATGGTTCCAACATAGTAGCAGTACTATCAGAGGGAAGCTCATAGAGAAGGTCAGCCAAAACTAAAGACTTCTTTGACTTGGATTTGATGAATTCCAAATCAAATTCCTGCAAAATGACAATCCATTTTGAATACTTTCCCCCCAGCAATTGACATGATAAAATATATGTCATGGGATTGCAATCCGAAATGACAATGGTCTTCTGGCACAGGATATAGTGGCGAAATATTTGGACAGCTTGAAGAACCGCCAAGGAAATCTTTTCTACGTATGAATAATTTACTTCCATATCATTAAGATTACGAATAAAATAATATATCGGATGTACTATCCCATTCTCTACTTGGAACAATACCATAGCGATGGTCGTATTAGCCACGGTGATATATAGGAAATAATCACTCTGATAATTTGGGGGATACATTAATGACGCCCAGAGAAGAGTATCCTTGACATAATCACAAGAATCTTGCACAACTTGATCCCAATGGAAGGGAATACCCTTTTTCAAGAGCCGAGTAAATCCTCTAGCCATTTTGGCGTAGTTGGGTATGAACCTCCATAGGAAGTTAGACTTTCCTTGAAGTTTATGTAACTGAAGCAAATTTGATGGCGCAAGAAAATCAAGAATGGCTTGGACCTTCAATGGGTCGATTTGAATTCCTTCCTTTGAGACAACAAATCCAAGAAAATGACCGTAACCAACACAAAACACACATTTATATGGATTGAGGCATATTTTGTAGTGTTGGCAGTGAAAAAAAAATGGCTCTCAAATGCATCGGGTGATCAGTTTTATTTCGTGAATGAACGGGTAAATCATCTAGATAGGGTTAAAAAATGTGTTGGATGTCATTGAAAGCATAATTCATTTCTCTATGAAAAGTGGCCCTGGTGTTATTTAAACCAAATGGTAGTTTTCGATAAGCGAATTTTCCCTAGGGACAGATGAATGTTGTCTTATATTGATACTGTTGGCGGATATTGATTTTATTGTAGCCAGAAAATCCATCCATAAACGAAAATATTTCCCATCTAGAACAATCGTCAATAATTTGGTCGATAAAGGGAGTAGGATAGTTTTCTTTTGGACAAGAAATATTGACATCTTGATAATCAGAATACACTTTGATGGTTCCTTGTTTTTTTCATGACAGGAACGATGTTGGAAACCCACTCAGTTAGTAGAACAGGGTAAATGAAACCAACACGCAAAAGTTTTTCAACTTCTAATTTAATGGCAGCGGCCTTCTTCGGATGAATAGGATGAAGGTGTTGACGTACCGGCTTGACATCAGAGTATATATTAATAGTGTGTTCAACAATACTAGTATCTATGCCTGGAATTTCCTTGTAAGACCAAGCATATACATCACTAAATTCACAAAATAGAGAGCGATACGTTTCGAGTTCTGAAGGAGAACAAGACATGCAGACATGAATTTTTTCTACCACACTAGGTTTGGTCGAAATATCGATATAAATGGTTTCTTAAATATTTGACAAATTTCGCTCAGACTCGACTGCATCAATAGGAAAAGAATTCAAAAATAAATTTTTGATCGACAAGTGATATAGTTCACTAAGATTATTTTCTTCATAATCAGGAATATGGGAACGATGATGATAATCTTCACATGGTTCTCCTTCCGACGTCATGGTTTCCAAAATATTCTCATCTGTCAAGAAAGTTGAGGAAAAAGGATCAGATGGAGTACCAAAATCTAAGGAATGATCAACCCAAACAACCGGTGACGATGATTTCAAATTCGCTACCCAAGCCAGACGTAAAAAATTGAGAATCACTCAGATGGAGTGGAAGAGATCATGTAGCAGGTCTCTATATTTTGAATTTCTACCGACGTCACAGGTGGCGGTAATGCAAAGGTTCCCATAAGAGTGGAATCCTTTAAGAGTCCTACTACCAGTTACCTGTGAAGTGGAGGAAAAGAAGGATAGTTGATTGATGATTGTGATAACACCTTTATGTGGAAAGGCGATCATTCTAAAATATGTAGAAACAATTGTAGTCATAGCATATACCCATGGCCTTCCAAGTAGAATATTGTAGTTAAGGGGTCCGTCAATGACCTCAACTTCAACATTCACTGTTTTTCCCCCTAGTTCAACATGCAGGTTATTGATAATACCACAAAGCTTATATGTATGTCCGTCGAAAGCCTTCAACGTCCTTGATGATTGAGATAGGCATGGCAAGCCAAGTGACTTCCAATAGTTTAGAGACATAATGCATGTAGATGCTCCCTCATCAATAATAGTATGATGAACAAGGTGATTGAGAAGATTTACTTGGATGGAGAGTGCCAATTCTGCTGGTAATTTTGCCAAATAGCCCATATGATTAAAGACTACGAGATTATAATCAGTCAGATCAATTCCACCAATAGCCGACAACAAAGCCTGTTTCTTGGAGGGAAAATTTTGTAACACCTCAAGCGCTGACATAGCTAAAGGGGATTGAGCCAAACCTTCAAATATATTATAATTTTGAGCACCTCTTGCTTGAGGATTATATGTTGATTTATGAAGAAATCCCTTCGATGGCTTGATTGTCAATTCAGGAATAGAAGGTGGTGGTACCGATTCCATAAATGGATTCGTGGTCGAGGTAGTCGGTTGATCAGTGACTTGACTACCGTAATATTTATTATGCATTGACACCAAAATATCTATTTATGGCTTTGTGACAGATAGTATAATAACTTGGGAACTAGAAGCTGGATTCGTAGCAACCAAATTTGTGTCCGGATTCGGAAACGGATCTATCAACACAACTGATGCATGTGAAGTCTTAACCATTTTTGAGACTTTAGCGTAGTGAGGAAAATCCTGAACAAATTTTTCCTCATTACAAATTATGCATGGATAATGAGGTTTCCTATTTCCAGACGATTGATCAAATGATCTTTCCTACGGGTTAGAAGTTTGATTTTTATTTGATTTCCCTTTTTTCTTACTTTCGGGTTGCTTGTCACTTTTTCCTTTGTCAAATGGCACGAAATTGATTTCGGAAGAAGGTGCAAGATCAGATGCAGTAGTATGATGTGTTCTTGAAGTACTAATCATACCATCTCTGGCATGAGTGTCCTTTGATGGAGGAGGAATAGTAAAATTAGATCGTGGCGCATTAGGAATTTTATCGTAGAGCGTGCCATAATGAGTATAAATCAAGTCTAAATATTGGGCACGAGCAATGTATTTCTCTTTAGTGATGACGCCACCCTTAGTTATAGATGGTAACAAGGACTTAATGAACCACTCATCAAGGAGTTGATCGGGAACAAATGTCTTAACCATTCTAAGATGACGACGCCACTCATGAATATGATCATAAATGTGAGTAGAATTAGTCTGTTTAAAATTAGTCAAGAGTTTCATTCCAGTTTCATACCGTATGGGTAACTGGAGTGAGTAAAAAATACAATATCTAGGGTGGTGAAATTATCAAAAGAAGCTCTAGGTAACTCAATGTACCATTTTGGAGTTGAACTAGTGAGCATATGCTGGAAAAGACGTAGTCGAACAGAGTCATCATTCAGAAAATTTGATGAACACCACAAATGATAAGTCGTAACATGAGTCGATGGGTCTTCCCTAGGGTTTCCATTGAATTTAGGGCTATTCGAGGATAATTTATAGGGTATCACCGGCCACCAAGGAGCATAGTTGATTGGATCATTGGTGAGCCAATTTAAATCTGGCAACTCTAAAGTTGCAACAAAGGGAACCTGTTGATTAAAGTCAGGATGAGCATAGCCAGGGTATGATGTAATTGCTTGGGAAATAAGCCTTTGAACACCACCATAAGGAATCTGTTGTTGGTAACCCAGATAGGGGTTGTTTTGATAGGAAAACGCTTGAGGATTTTGTTGAAAAAAAACTTGGGTATGATACTTGTTGAAATGAAGGTTGTGGCATTTGCGCCTCTAACTACCAAGGGGTCTATCCACCAATGTAATAACCCAAATTAGAATAACTTGGATTTAGTTGAGTATAGGTATAACCTGGTTGTGGCTGCGACATCCCATAATATGATAATCCAGCTTGTGAATAAATGATTCCGGGTACATGTTGTTGTTGTAAATTAGCCAAAGGAGCTAGAGTCTGAGGTCCCAATACTTGAGGGTATTGAGTTGAAGGACCCACCTGAAATGGTTGTTGTACAATAGTTTGAGTCTGTAATAGGGGTAAATATGTATTAACAAGTGGAATTGATGTGGGTGCAACAAGTTGAACCGGTTGATACGAGTGTACAACCGTTTGTGGTTGGATAGGAAGAGTGGGTTGCCATTGAAAAACATTCATTTCAGCATTAGGTTGACCAAAAAATGATGGAGTATTGTCAAAGTGGGTGACCATAAGTTGTCCCCCAGCATGAGGAGTATAATAAGACGGAAAATATTGTTCTCCAAATGCAGGGAGTCCAATTAAGATGGTACTAGATGGAATAGACCCAGATGGACCAGCTTGATATTGCCCTGATGATGGATATAAAGGATCAATCCATTCAATAATTACTATAGGTTTACGAGTTAGAATACCAGATGATGACATTGGTGAAGTCCATGGGTTTGAAGATGCATCAGAGAAAATTCCAGATAAAAATTTATAACCTGATGGGACCATAGGGCCACCATGTAAATATAGCTCTGGTGATGTTGTGAACATCGAAGGGGTAGCAAGAGCAGTTGATGACGCAATAGAAACAGATGTTCCAACCGAAGATGTTGGTTTAGGCATGTTTACTTGACCAAATGTATACCCTTTTGAATCAACGAGAATTTGAATAGGTATAGGATAAAAAAAAGTAGAGGATGGTGACTGAGGAAAAGACTTGTACAGGTAAAGATCCTCCCGAAAATGGGTTGGAGTTAAAGGTGTTTCGTTTTGTGGGATTTCTTCAATAGAAATTAAACTAGGTGGAAGGATTTCGCCATCAGGCCCAAAGTATATTTCAGGAGGTTGACTGCGCGATATGGGAGACGCAATGGCTACAATAGATTATGGGGTAATCGATATTAGAACAACTTCCGGTCGTTCGACTTCGGGATGCAGATGTTCTGGAAAAAAAGAGACAGGATCTGGATCAACTTCCAGTTAAACAACGTTGTGTTCGGGAGGTATGGTCTCACCGATTGGATGGATCGTGACCACAGGTAGCTGTGAGGACTCTATCTTGACAACAGTAGATAAACCAAGATTTGTAGTAACCAATTTTTCTGACTCTGGTATATGGGAAGATGATGCTTCACCAGTGGTACTGATGGTACTGGTTTTGGTAGAGCGATATCGCATTCTCCGACCAGAAGTGACTTCTGGTGGTAAAGGTGGTTTCAATGCAAGTCTACGCGAATGACAGGGAAAGGGATTTTCTTCTTCCACGATGACTGATTTATTTTATGACCAAAAAAAAATAAACAAAATAAAAGGGTAATACTAGGAAAAAGGTTTACCAAGAAGCTGTGAATTGCAGAATACCTCTTGGCGAAACAAGAAGTACGAGCTGGAAATCTGCCTGAATGATGTGTTCGGTGTATCACAATTTACAAGGAAGCCGACTAGGTTCACTATGGATGGATAGAAACCTAAAGTTTTCCTCCCAAATATACCAAAAGGTACGTGGAGGCTCAAGTCTGTATTAGCGTTGTCTAATGTGAAACTACACAGTGAGAGCACCCCTTTATACTTTTCGTACTATAACACTGCCCGATACACCCGAAGGCACATGGAAAAGCTATGATATACTTATGTATGTGGAGTGAGGTATCACACTCAGAATGTATCACAGACAATTAACGACAGCTACTATGTTTTACGACGCTGGAACACGTCTCTAGCCTAGACCTTCTAAATGTTATTGTTATGGTTCCAATGCTATTTTAGGTAAATTGATGTAAATTTAAGTTGATCTTGTTAATCAATTTTCATTTCAAGGTTCACTGCGATGATGTGATGGAAATTCCTAAAATGAAAACTAAAATTATAAGCAAACTTTTCACTTTTAGCTTTTTTCAATGAAAATCTTAGCTACTAAAGGGAAAGAGCAATCAGTTTGAGAGCAAACAACAAAGAGAACAAACTAATATGCAGATTTCCTAATTTGTTCCTATGAAAAACACACAATTCACTACATGCAAATGCAGGTTTTTATTTTTAGTCCCCTTAATGTTAATGCAAAAAGGAAACTATATGTATGAAATCAACAAAAAACAAATTCTTTATTCTTTGAGAAACGATGAATTTAACAACAATTTCTCTTTTAGGAAAAATGAAGAATCGAACTACAATCTTTCCTACAGGAAACAAAGAATTTAACGACAATTTCCTTTACGAAAACAAATGGATATAATGTAGAGATAACATACTTTGAATTTGATTTGTCAATGATAAAGAAAAACACTTAAAGAGACATTGAACAAACTTACTTTTCAAAGCAAGAAGATTCAGGAAAATTCATAGGTCTCTATGAGGCATCAGACAGTTGAAAACACAGAAAACAAAAGGCTGAAAGTGATGGAAATGAAAAATTCAAAGGGAATTTGGTTGGATTAGGGGGAAACAAAGTTTCTAAGGGGAGATAATGCATTGAAAAGAACCCTTGAGTGGGAGACAGTGTTATGCAAAGCATTTTGTCTTCACCAACAGTGCATTGGGTGTAGCAAAGAACAATATTGATGCTACTAAACACACTTCTAATGCAATTCTTTGTTTCAAAAGCCTAATAATTGAGAGTAGATGCTACTAGGTGGATAAGAAGAGGAAAAAACACCAAGGATGTAGGTAAACTCCCCAACGGAGTCGCGAATTTGTTATGCAGAATCATGAATTACAGATAAAACACATTCCCTAAATGTGGTGTTATGCATTTAGAACAACAGATCAAAAACTTTGCAGACACTTTTCCTAAGAGTAAATAGACACACAGAAAGATGAAGAAAATTACTTCGAGTCCAAGCACTTCTTATTCTCCTTCTGTCGCTCTTTTTGTAGTTTCCAATCCAAATTTGATCACCATACTAGTTCCTGCAAGTATAAACACTAAATAGCAAAGAGATTGCAATATACAGATGGATATTTATCTTAATCAGTTAAATCAATGAAACATGAAGCATATACATCATCTAAGAATCCATAATATGAAATATAGAAGCTTATACAGATACATATGTGGGAAAATGAGCATCAATATTTATTAATGGATAGAAGGGGGAGGCTACAACCAACGATTGATTTGATGTCACGAACTCCAACATCATCCCAGCCTTATCACAATGAACATCTCTCCAGCAGCATATCACTCAAATCAAATACTCAACTGAGAATTCAACAACATTTCTTTACCAAATTTATTCCTTTTCAAGCACTAAGATCTATGCTCAATTTATAGATCAGCTGAAGGTAGTTTCACAATCAATGACTTTCTAATAATAGGCAAGACATGTTCCCAAGCTCAGAGGTGTTAGATGGACACATGTATTCAAAGTTTGACACATATGGACTTTTCTAGAAGGCATTGACCATGTGGAGATTCTAGAACAATGAGAATTCACTCCCAATTGATCAACGCACTCTGGAATGTTGAGAAGTGCTTTGTAGAGCACCCTTGAATGGAGTTAACTGCATATGAAAATAAGTTAGTCCCTTGAGAGACTGTGTTGGTGAGATCATAGGTGATATAACATGTACTTCAAATCTTAGAAACCTTGCAATGGAATTCATGGATGATTTGTTCTTGTTCTTTGTCTTAGGGCATGTAGCAATTGAAATGATAGGAGATGATAGACCCTATTTCATTGGTTCTGGGGATGATGTCTAGTTTAACCAGATCATTGGGAATGGTGCCCAAATTGACCTATAACATTTGTAATCATTTTGAATTTCAAACTTCATGATCCCCTTCAGATGCATCTCATAAATGCAGATTTGGCTGCACATTCTGCCAGATATTCTCATTAAATGAAGTTCTCCCGCTCCCTTTAATGGAAATTTTCCTGTCAAATCAATTGTTTCTCTTCCAATGGTGATATTCAATTTTCTAGAGTAGCAACAGTCTGTTTCCAGAGATTTTGAGCTTTTGTGAGGAAGTAGAGACATTGAGGGGTAGGGACAGTGAGTTGGAGGTGGAGTTGGAGGTGGGGGTGGAGGGACAATATGGGGATGGGGATGAGGTGGGATGGGGAATCCCAAAGGCGCCCTGATGATCTCCAAATTCTAACTATGACACACTTTTAAGAGTTGAGGGGTTACTTTCAGGGAAAATTTTAAGAACCCCCATAAATTTATATGTATAATAAATGGGTGAATCCCCATGATACATAGGAAAAATGGATGGCTATTTTATAAATAATATAATATGTATATATAATTTTTTTGGAAAATATCTCATGAGATTATATTATCTTCTAAAATCATGGTGAATCACCAATACAGATGGCGAATCACTAGTACAAAATGGTGAATCATTGTCTAGTGGAGTCTGGGGTGTTGGTTCCAATGAAGATATGGTAGTTGAACCAGGAGTTGAAGGAAGCAAACCACCGAGATCAAGCATGGCACATGGTGACTCGTGAGGGAAGTAGTTCTTATGTAGTTTGGAAAATGCGTTCTTATAGTTCTACAAAGCATAGTGTTTGTTAAGCAGAATTATGAATTATGGATAAAACAATTCCTTAAATGTGGTGCTATGCATTTAGAACAACAGATCAAAGAATTTGTAGACACTTTCTCTAAGAGTAAATAGACACAAATAAATATGGAGGAACCTACTTGTGATCCAAGTGCTTCCTATTCTCCTTCTGTCACTTTTGTTGTATCTTCCAATCTAACTTAGATCGCCAGACTAGTTCCTGCAAGCATAAACACTAAACAGTAAAGAGATTGAAGTATAAAAATGCCTATTTATCCTAATTATTTAAATACATTTAACATGAAACATATATATCAGTTAAGAATCCATCATATGATAAATAGAAACATAAATAGATACATTTATGGGAAAATGAGCAACAATATTTATTAATGAGTAGAAGGGGGAGGTTACAACCAATGATCGATTTGATGTCACCAGCTCCAGCATCATCGCAGCCTCATCACAATCAACATCTCACCAACAACATATCACTTCTATCACTCTCTCAATTGAGAATCCAAATTTCTTTACCAAATTTCTTCCTTCCCTAGCACTAGGATCTGTGCTCAATTTCTAGGGAAACTAAAGGTAGTTTCTCAATCAGTGACTTTCTAATAATAGGCAAGACATGTTCCCAAGCTCAGAGGTGTTAGATGGACACATGGATTCGAAGTTTGACACATATGGACTCTTCTAGAAGGCACTTTCCATGTGGAGATTCCGAAACAATGAGAAATTCTCTCTCATTTGACCACACACTTTTGAATGTAGGGAAGTGCATTGCAATGCACCCTTGAATGGAGGGAGATGCATATGCAATGAAGTTAGTCCCTTGAGAGGAAGCGTTGGAGAGCTCATAAGTGATATAACATATACTTCAAACCTTGGAAACCTTGCAATAGAAGTCATGAATGATTTGTTCTTCTCTTAGGGCATGTAACAACTAAAATGGTAGGCGATGATAGACCGTATTTCATTGGTCCTGGGAATGATGTCTAGTTTGACTAGATCATGGGGGATGGTACCAAAATTGACCTATAATAGTTGCTCCCTAAAGCATGAAGTCAGAATAATAACAATATTTTTTGAATGAGATGTTTTACGATGTGATGGGCTGGAACTGAAGCAGAGTGGTGACCTGCATCAATATTACAATACATTACATCATGATATTTTCATCTTGATCACGAATTTATGAGGGAGGCATTCACATGCTCAGCACATAAACTATCTAATAACATGTACATAGTGCATAAAGTCATCTATATTGGAATTTTTCCCAATACATACATGCTTATAGATATAGGCCCATGTTCAGATGATGATCTGTATGTGAGGTCACTGTACAGATGATGTGTACAACTATCCTGAAACCGCAGCCCAAATGGTTGTACTACAAGGAAAAGACCCTCTAGCGAAGGTTATAAAGGAGGTTTTTAGTGTTATAAAATTGGCCAAAATTGTCAAAATAACATTTTCTAGAACATCCGTTTATGGTTACGGAGGTTTTGGTAGAGCTTTTAATGAAAATTAAACACAACTAAAAAAATTGGGCGGCTGGAGGTTATTAGGGATGTTTTTTTCATTGGTGCGCTACTAAGGTTTCAACGCACCGGTGTGTGTCATCTAGTCGGTGGCCCCGGGGTGATCGAATGTGAATGCTTTGGGCCATCAAGGTATAAAACCGCACCGGGCGCAGTGTTGGTGATACAACACACGAGGCCGTTCAAATTGGTGTTGGGATTTGTGCAGTGCCCATAGGTCATCTCAATGCACCGGTACATAGACTTATAGAAACACACCGGTGTGTTGTATCCAAAAAACGCACTGATATTTATAATTGGTATTGGTATATGTGCAGTGCCCATACGTCGTAAAAATTCACCAGTGCGTAGTCTCACATAAAAGCATCGGTGCGTAGTATCACACAAACAAACTGAGATTTTTAATTGGCTTTGGTATTTGTGTGATGCCCATAGGTCGTAGAAACGCACCAGTACGCTTTAGCATACAAACACACCAGTGTACAGTAATTGACACACATCGGTGTTCATTTTGTATTTTTTAGAAACATCAACCTGTGACAATGCAATTATTGTGATTTTTCTAAATTCATTATTCATCAAAAGTTGAAACATCTTATAACAATATTCATATTAATTAAATTTTTATTAATGCATTTGAATGTGATTCTTGGATTAATTTGTTATATGATATCATAATTATTGTGATTTTTTAAAATTCATTATTCATCAAAAATCGACACATATATATCTTATAACAATATTCATATGAATTAAATTTTTATTAGTGCATTTGAGAACGACAATGGAGAACACAATATAATAAATTAAAACACACACACACACACACATACACACACACACACACACACATATATATATATATATATGAATAAGACAGTCTGTATCATACAAAATGGGATAGTTATTTGTATCCCTTTGTCTTTCAATTGGGACACTGTGTCCATTACATTAAACAAAATGTCTGATTTCAGAGACAAATATTTCAAAAAATACAACGCCTTGCTTTGATATCCAAACATAGTGATCATCATTCTTCACTTGAACTGTTGTCACTGCTAGAGCTACTTTCATGACTTGGGTTATTTTTAGGAATGTTTTGTTCACGGTGTCGATTGTTTTCTTCTTCTTCACCTTCAATCTACAAACATAAAAATAAACTGTAATGAGTGTATATACATTGGTGAGAATAATGAAAATTGCAATATTAAATAATATATTACATCAATGTAAATCGAAAAGAAATGACGTACCATAACAAAAATTGACTCATAAACTATATACATTCTTTCAAAACCATGTAACATACCAGCTTTCAAAACTTCGTCTGTTGGCGCAGTTCCATACTTTGTTTCCTGCAAGTTTTATACCCCATAACAAATCATATATTTAATATAATTTTTTTTTTTCTTCTAATTATAGATGAAGCTAAGTAAAACAAGATCGATAGATGCTTACAAATTCCACAATTAATTCCTTCTTTTTTGTTGTTGTACATTTTTGCTATTAAAAGTCTGATATGTCTCATTGACCAATTCTCTGGAAACTCTTCCTATAGTTTAGATAAAATTTGGTTCTTGGAATCATTGGATTGATTTTTGTATTGTAAGTGGAAAGGACGTCTATACATTCATTCCACTAGATCCCTCAAACTTTTGTAAAAGCTTTTCCTCCTTTTGTTAACCTCCAGCACCACTCCAAATGAGCTAAGGAGCAATTGATTTTCATTTGCATGTTCTATTTTTTTTCTTTTCTTAGAAAAAAATTCATTTTTTGAGTTGTTTGTCCCTGTAGAACATTAAACAGATGTGAATTAATATATTGTTTGACACATGTTATCTAATAATTTTAAGTATATTATTAATGAAAATTAAAAAAAGAAACTCATATTGGATCGATAGTATTTTTTCATTCACCTGATTCATGCTTTTGCAAATTTCCCATCAAGCTTTTACGCTCTTCTAGTCCTAGGTTATAAATACTCTTATCGAGCTTCGTCATTTTGTGGCTCTACATGATACACAGTAAAAGTTACATATTAGTTAAACTTACATATAGTTCAAAAATAATATTTTTTGTAAAGAATTTACAATGAACTTACCCTTTTTTTATTTTCTTGATGTGTTATCAATATTTTTTCTACTTGATCTCTTGTCAGTCATTTCTTTATCAATCTAAAGCATGTACCATATCATTAATTAATATATTTATAAATAAATTGTCAACTTTTCAGGTAAAAAATAAATTTCAAAAAATTGGTACGCCTTTAATAATGTACGCATCGATGTCGGTGCATGGAGGTATTATAAACACACCGCAAAAATAGTACAATAGAGCGTATGGTGCTCTATGTCAACAAGGAGCACCAGTGCGTAACATGTTAACTACCGCACCGATTAACACAGAGAAACTAATAGAAATAGTCTAGTGTTAGTTTTTATAGCATAAACACCCTGCGCAAACAAAGGACCACCATACAATGCTCTCTGTCAACTAGGAGACCCAATGCAGTGCGTTATATGTTATATGGTGCATGGATTAACACAATAACACATTTTTTTGTGAAACAACACGTTCACTGTGCACCTTAATGAAATATCTCATTATCGGTGCGCCCCTCGTAACCTAGCGCACTAGTGCCCTATTTTAGATATGGCGCACTAATTAAAAAAAATTGTTTTTAAATTTTTTATTACACAGTGCTTGCACATTGCGCTAGGATAATACAGAGCACCAATGCGCTAGGTTACTCAGGATGCACCGATAAAAAAAAAAAAAAAAAAAAAAAAACCCCTTTTTTCAAAAATTCAAACAAGGGCCTACATGGATTGGGATCCGACAATGCAAGTCATCCCGTGGGTTGGATGTCAATCTAAAATGAAAATCCTAAATTTTAAAATCATAGAAACAGGAAGAAGAAAGGGCAGAAAAAAAAAAAGAATGAAGGGTTTAGGGTAAAAATGGATTTTATTTTATTTATTTATTTTTATTTTTTTTCTGAAAATGAAAAACAAAACTGCAGAAAAAGTAAAAAAAATAATCAAATTTAATCACAAGATCGTTTGAAATTCTATGCTACAGGGTTTGAATCACCAAAGGTTTGGAATTCTTATTATCTGAATACTTATATTCGAACGTATTTCACTGCTCCATAGTGCTCTCGTGCTCTCTTGCTCCATGTATGTCTCCTACAAATCTCTGGCGGAAACTTTTTGCAAAAATAGAGAAATAATAAAAAGTATTCAGTATTTAAACAATTGTTTTATGAAATTAGATTTTCAAAAATATTTTACCACCCATTTTAAAATTTACCGCTTTTTTTCACTTAAATAAAATAGTGTTGCATTTTTTTTATTTGCATTTATTCGTCTCTGGTGCGTCACTTAATTGAACCACACCGGTGCGGTTATCTTTAAATTAGCATCCATTTGTGGTTAAGGCTCCGAAATTAATTTTAGGTGTGTACACCAAAACTTAGTGAACTCCAACCATAGAAATTGAGAATTAGAATTTTGCTTATTCTTGATGGAAATATGCAATTAGAATTAGAATTTTGTTTATTCTTGAGAATTAGAATTGAGAATTCGAATTGGATAAATTCTCGATGGAAATAACTATTCTTCCAATGCATTTTGTTTATTGCAGGAGGTGCCCATGGATTATGTGGATATAATGCAATTTGGGGTGTGTGAAGATGTAATACTACAGGGCCCAACTGGGAAATTGTGGCATGTGAACCTGTGCTATGCTAAGACGTGGGCAGTTTTGAAAAATGGATGGAAAATTTTTGTTTCCGAACAATTTATTGAAGTTGGAGATATTTTAGTTTTTAGACATGTTGGAAATGTACATTTTTCTGTGAAAATATTTGGGCCATTTCTTTTCAAAACTACACCTCTTATTCTTTCAGAAAAATAAACTTGAACCTTTCCACAACCTGCAACAAGAAAAGGTGCCAACATGAGCCTCTGACATGCATATCTATTTCTGACATACATATATATTTCTTTTATTGAGGTCTCGAAGAAATTGAGTATGGCCAGTCTACTTCGCTGGGGAATCTGCCTTAATTTTCTTTGGTTCTATTGAAGGGTGCAGTTACTAACAGATGTAGGATTGTAAGCTCCCTCCAACCCTCATTAAATTGCAAGTATATGACAATAGCCTTCAATCATGTTCTCAAAATATATGGGTTCTTTGTTAAATGCATAGCTACAAGATTCAATCATATCACTGCTAGGAAAAATTCAACTGAAATAACAATACGGCAGGGTTGGTACTGTCTACTGTCCCATGAACCCATAAACCCCACAAAAAATCTCAAAAACCTTTTAATAAAATGCAAAATAGTCCAAAAATGTTTTTTTTTTGTCTATTGCATTCTTGACACTCGAATTCTTATAAAATATGTTCATGGAATTAGCATCCATAAGAGGCAACACAATGGTAATATACTCAAATTTTTCTAAACTATGTTCAATGGAATTAGTAGATATGAAATGGTACGTGTTATTAATTCATCAATATTTATACTTTTTAAAATGGGTTTTTATAAAGAAGAGGACTTAATTACCTTATAACTTATAAGACTCTTTTTTTTCGAAACATTATAATATCTATTTTGAATTAATGTTAAAATCAATATTTCACTTGATAATTTGCAATTATGTTGATGTCAATAAAAATGGTGTACTCTATAAAGTTCTTTTTTTTGGTATGTAAGATAATAATAAAGTAATGATAATTCTAAAGTACATGAATTTATTTGCATTATTTTTTAAACTTTATTATGTTACAAAAATTCATATTATTCTAGATTTATTATTTTACAATTATTTACAATTTTAGAAATTTACAATTTTAAAATTTTTAATAAAGTCATTTCACATTAATACAATTAAAATTTTACATACAATTACAAATATAATTAAAATTAAAATTTCACAATAACAATCATTTCACAGTAATCACAATTACAATCATTTCACAGTAATACAATTAAAATTGTACAAATCTTTTACATACAATTAGAATTAGAATTACAATTGGAATTACAATTACAATTACAATTTTACAAAATTTTTACATACAATTACAATTAATTTTACAATTACAAATTTAGAATTTTATGTACAATTAGAATTACAATTACAATTTTACAATTTGTCATATATAAAATTACAATTACAATCATTTCACAATAAATTAAATATTACAATTACAATTAAAATTTTACAAATATTTTACATACAATTAAAGTTAAAATTACAAATACAATTTTACAATTTTACAATTTTACATACAATTAAAATTAAAATTTCAGTTACAATCACGACATAATATTTAATAAATATCATGGTCATTTAATATTAAATTAATTAATAAACATCACGATCATGATAACCATCGTACAAACATCATATTCGACTAAAAAACACTTTCAAATTCGCTAACATCATCGTGATCATGATCATCTAACAAAATACAATTAGCATTGTATACCATCATCACAACAAAAACATCAAATATACATCTCATGTCAAATAACACATGTTATCACATACACATCTATGAATGCACAATAAATATAAACATATAGCAACAAACAGCCTAATATACTAATCTTGATGATCACAAACATATAAAATTAATTACCATTGCACAACATGAGTATAAAATACATGGATTATATATATATATATATATATATATATATATATATATATATATATATATATATATATATATATATATATATATATATATATATATATAAATATTAAAACTCTCTGACTGTAATATAAATGTCATGGATCAGCTGGTGGTACAACATCAATAGCAGTACTAGTCAAGGCATGCTCAGTCAATGGTGTAGCCTCGACGATCGACCTACTCATGATCATGAGTACTACTGGATGCTGATTGGATGTGACTAATGGTCCAGCCTGATCTCCATGATGACTGTTGCTAGATGCTGGTGGAGGCTGCTCATCTGGCATGGCGCAAGGTGAACGATCATGAGATGATGAGTTTTTTCTCGCGCACTGTCGATCACGCGTTGTGTCTCGAACACGCCTATAACATGCAACAATCCTCCTTAGCCTTGTAACTAAGGTAGTAGCTCCTACGACATGCCGCATTAGGTTGTACATGTCATGGAACATACCTCTCCACATATGTAACAACCTACCATGGGCCTGTATGTCTCTCATATTAGCAGGCCTGATGCCCGCCTCAATAATAAATGCAGTGAGTTGGTCACCCAACTCCATCTTGTATCTGATATCAAGCC
Organism: Pinus albicaulis; assembly: GCA_034641835.2. Taxonomy (NCBI): domain Eukaryota; kingdom Viridiplantae; phylum Streptophyta; class Pinopsida; order Pinales; family Pinaceae; genus Pinus; species Pinus albicaulis. The sequence continues at coordinate 1,327,654,529 of CM076578.1, forward strand.
GACCACACCAAGCAAAAGGCAGTATCGGTGCACCAACAGGAGAAGGTCTCTCTGCACCAGCCTCTTGATGATCCTCAGCATCTGGCATGCCCTGATCGTCATCGAGATTCACACCTGGATCATGTGGTGGTGCCAGCATGTCCTCGCCATCAAAAGACCCAATGTTTGCAAAATATATACAAGTATACAACAATAATTAGACAATTTCATTAAAAAATTTATTAAAAACAAGTTAAAGAACATGTTAATAAATTTAAATAAAACAGTAATATTATCTCTATCATTCGGCGGCTCATCATCTCTGAAGAGGATGTTGGCACACCCTCACCAATCCAATCTAGCATCAGGATAGGGGACCATAATGAAGGGATGCAGCTCGTCAACACTGGCTATCAACTCTAGTGCATCATGCGATATCCTCATTGCAAACATAGTCTCGCCCCTCTTGGGCATCATCTGCCCCCACATGTGCATCCGTGCCTCGAACATCGACCTACAAGGCTGCTGAAAAAAAGTAGGCCTCGTCTCTAGAAACCTCTCAAAAAATAAACAAAAAAACTCTGAAGAAAAAGGGAAGTTGGCCTTCCCTTGTGCATGAGCACGACATCTATCTAAGGTTGTACAGAACTGCCACAAAAAAATTGTAGACCACCTGACAAGTCATGGCTCCTGTTTTAAAGAATCAACATAATATAGAAGCGAGAAACTAATGCGTTTCCCGTCACTGGTGTTGTGTGAAATGGTAAAAATCAGAAGTGAGAGGCATCTCACCTCCTCACTACCAAATTCACCAATACGTAACTAACCTCCAGGGACCTGAAAATCTAAAGGAGACAATATATCTGCGCTAATGTATCTCTAGGAGTACACTAAATGACTCCCTACTGTATAGCCAACTAGAACCTCTGGGAACGAGGGAAAATCCACCCCTCTCCTCGATAGACCTGTAATGAAATATATGTCCTCCTCGGTGGGTGTGTACCATTGGTTATGACCAACCCGGAAAGCCTGTCGGTGGGAATTCCACCTACGGATAAGATGTCTCAAAAAAATACCATGGCCCTTTAGAGAAGTAGCCTCCTCATAGAACATGAGGAGGCCTATCTACCTAAGGAGCTCATGGGTAGCCGCTATAATAGGGCGAGGGTATGCATCTATCTCCCTCTCTCGTACCTCCCACAGGAGAACCATGTCATACTGCTCTGCCTGTTGTTGTTGTTGTTCCCCCTCTTCTCTTTGAATGATTTCCATATTAAATAATTTTTTTTTATTAAATGAGACATGTATTTAGGAATATATATATATAATTTTTTTTGGAAAAAAAAAAAGAGTCGGTATGCCACAAAAAATAGTCATGCACCAGTTCCGGTGCGTCTTTTTTTTTTGTCGCGCACCGTTGGCGGTGCCCCAGATGATATTCAACGCATCGTAGGTGGTGCACCTAAAATTTTTTAGAGCATCGTTGACTATGTATAATGTTAGGAGTGCGGTGCGCTGACTAAAATCTACGCCCCTACGTGTATAGTTGGGTCAGCGCATCGACCTCCTGAATTCATTAAATGGTCAACGGTGCGGTCTTTTACCAGGCTGCACCGTTGACCTTGTCAAAATGCCAAATGTGGCACGCTAACAAAAATACCTACCCCGAGGCGGATATTTCAGTCAACGCACCGGGCTGCGACTATTCCACATGGTCAATGGCATGGGCGACTAAATGACCGCACCACACATTTTTTTTTTTTTAATTTAAAACAACGCAGTGTGCCTTTCGGTACCACCCTGGAAATAACGCGGATACCATTAGCACTGGTTGTAGTGTGGCCTATAAATTTTTCTGGCAGCACCGGTTATCGGTGCGATCCGAACAGCTCGAGCGCATCGCGTGGCAATTTTTTTTCCTTTTAAATGGTTAATTTTAAGGTTATTTGAAATTATAATCCGCTAAAAAGATTAATTATGGAAAAACAAGAAAAGTACCTGTACATTTGGCCATTGAGGAGGCATATTAGATGTAGAATTTGCAAAATATTTGGTGGGCAATGCACAACAGTAGTGCGTGCAATGGGTGCAATGGGAGCACTGATGTCAGGGTGGCTCAGACAAGGATAAATTACGCCAGTGCTTGAGAGCTCCAGAGGATTGAGAAAAGTGAAAAATGTAGTTTTTTTGCCATAATGTTTTTTTTATTTAACCCTCTTCCAGTGCACGGGGTTTTATAGGCGCACCAGTGCGGTTTCTTAAGACCGCACTAGGCGGTTTCTATTTTGGCGTAGTGTTTTATGACGCACCGGTGTGGAAGAGTTGTAAAGCAACAGTGCTCTATAGTAATAAGCCATAATGGGCATGTGTGTATGGAGTGCATGGTGTCTGGTGTGCCAATGTTTTGTGCGCACCAGTGCAGTTTAGGATGATTAGCGCACCAAATGAAAAACATCCGCAAAAACCTTCGCCCACCAACCTCCTCTAGTAACCTCCTCTAGAAATCGATGTCTAGGGTGTTTTTATAAGGAGTTACTCAAAAAAATATGCTAGAGGGTCTTTTCCTTGTAGTGATGAAACTAGATCTGGGGTCTTCTTACCTCGTTCACTCAATCTTTTAGGTACAATTCTATCCATGCGAATATATGATTTGTAGTCAAACATGGTAACACATTGTTTGATTAGAAGCCAATGATGTGAGATATTAACAAACACGAGAGAACCACCATAGATGTTAATGGCTCTCAAGGTACTACATTACATTTCGTAAGGCGTGAATAGATGATTTGATGTCGAATGCCAAAGAAAATATTTCGTTCAAAGGTTCAGAAGCGAGGATATTGTTGATGATGTAACAAGCCTCATGGTTCTGGAAGATGATGTTTCTAAGTAAACTTCCTGCATGATAATTTGAGGTCGACAGAAAGCCATTTTATCGTGAAACGAGAGTTACTGATTTCAGAGACAAAAATGTGACTTGATGTAGCAATGTTCAGGGATGACTGTCATGAGAATGAAGGTTTATGAGTATTGCAGAAGGATGAGTATTCACTGGATGACTTCTCTTCAACATATCGGCGACACTGAGATGAGTTTGTAGCATTGAATCAAAACCGAAGTGAAGGTATGATGAGCCATAGGTATGAATGAACCATAAAAAATATTACCCAACCCAAACATTCATGATGATGGAGTGAATTTTCATGTTCAAGAGCGACCTACTACCATAATAGTTTTGTTCACTTTCCCAAATTTTCCCTGGTCATTTTTCAACCAGTTCCTCTTTATTTTTTAACAAGCTTGAGGACGGTAATATATGCTTGATCTATAATTCAACCCTTTGGGTGAATAATGTATTGCTATTTAATAATTTAACGAGTCTAGTGATGAATGAAACTATTATTTCCATAATCACCAAGCCCATCACTATTCTATGTTTTAACGAGCCTAACGACAATGACAACCCGATCCTTTTTCATATTTAGAGAGTTTGAAAAAGAGGAAAAAAGAAAACTCCATAAACCCTTTTTCGTAAAGTTGTCACTCAAATCCGAAAAAAGTGTAAAATAATATCTGAGAGAACCTCCTAGCCATGTTCAACTAAGGTTTTCCTTTTTCATATATAATATATCTCAGTTTGGAAAAGGGTTAAACTTATACTGAGTAGATATCAATTCATTTACTTTTACGAGCTTGAAAAGACAAGTTCTCGGCAATATTTTCACATTATCGAAGTCTGAAAAGAGCTAAAAGAATACTACAGGGGTTTCTTTTTCGCTATTATTGAAGCTAAAAAAGATAAAAGTGCGCTTCAAGTCCATTTTCGTTTTTATCAAAGCTCGAAAAATAAGGATAAAAGTACGATTTTTGGTCAAATCATTCCTGAAATAAATGTGCACAACTAATATGCTCATCAGTTGCAAAAATGTTCAAAACAACATCAAATGGATTAAAAATACACGTTTCATGATAAAAATTGAATGAAACCATAGTTACAGCAATAAATATGATTTTCAAATAATCAAATGACTAATTAAAACAATTTTACTATTCATTTCTACCATTTGAAAGTTTCCATTTGGATTTTGGAGCTCTGAACCTATTTTTTGCCCTGAACCTCAATTGTTGATTGCGATCAATTCTGTGGACGGTTTTCATCTCCGTTTGATCCAGGTTGGTGCCATAAACCCCCTCTTTCTTTCAGTAGTCATTTCATTGCATTTTTTTAGGGATTTAGGCCCCTTAGGGTAAATTATTTTTCAAATGAGGGAAATGCACCCTTGGGCAGCGAAAACTGCGTTGGAATGCACTAAAAATGAAGCTCACGTGCATATGCAACGCATTGTCTGTTGACCAAGACCGCGTTGGGTGCAATTCACTTTTTTTATTTTTGAATTATACCCAAATTTTGCCTAATTTTTTGCATGAAAAGGAGTCAATGATTCTTATGGTTATGTTTCAAGGATTCATCGGACTAGAATGACAATTACTTGGAGAGAAAGAGAGCATGAAGAACAAAACATGATTGTCGTTAATGATCCAAGTACTATAAGATACCTCATGGATTGTGGGTTATTAAAGTACTTCCGCTTATTAGGTATGAGGCAAAAAATGAAACTTTTGGAATTCCTTGTTCGTGCATAGGATCTAGCAATTGAGGCATTTCACATTAGGAACAAGGTGGTTCCAATTACAGTGGAGGACATATATTTTGACAGGCTTGTCAAGGAGAGGGCTACCCATTTCTCTCTCAGGGTCTTCTCTCGAAGGAGAGACGGTGAGAGACTATATTTTGCAGTATTACTACACAGGGGTGGAGCCTAGCAAGGATGGAAAAATAAACATCGATGAAGTTCATGATTTGTTGTTGAGAACCATCTTATTCATGATCACAATGCTTGCTGGTACCACTAAACTACACGTAGTGAACAGATCTTATATAAAATATGCGCTAGAGTGTATGGAACCAACAGTTTTCAACTAGGTTGAATCTGTACTCTCGAATGAAAGAAAAAATGAGCAAGGAAAAGGGAGGAAGGAAGAAAACCTTCAACTATGGTTCGATCATCATTTATTTTTCCTTAGAGCAGATTCCACTGATGTAGTCTCACCATGTGACGTTGGGTGTGTCTAACCCTAGAGATCCGAGGATGCAGAGATGGGTATAACTAATGGCTAGACATGCAGACCAATCATCGATCGTGTTCTCAATTTCATTCTTCACCTGGTTTAGGTGACATATTATCGCCATCGATGAGTATGCATATGCAGGCGTCGATTTCTGAGGAGATCCAGACTTAGCTTTACCAGAAGGCACTCAATGGGGTGCAACCAGTAAGAAATTTTGACCATGTTTTTTTATTTTTCTAAGGTTTATACATGTTTTTTGTGTTTTTATGTAGAGTTCAACCAGTGGAAGAGCCATAGAATGGAGCAGATGAGCCAGCAAAGAAGGTTGTTGAGAGAGAAGTCCTTTAGGATTTAGACATGGCTGAGACCCTATCTAAGCTTCGGCAACACATAGAGGGGTTGACCTTTGGGATGTTGGATTTCCGGATAGAAGAGTTACCCATGCGCCTGCAACACCATATTATTGGAGTTCCTAACTGCCATATGCGGTTACTGCGTAGGATAGCCATATCGATAGCATGTTACCATGAGCATCACTAGTTTAATTTTGACATGTTGCATACATTTTGAGGTCAGATGACCAATGTGTCTTGGGCACAAATTTTTGTAAAAACCTATAACAATCTATCTATTTGGTTTCAGTGTTTTCCTATGTTTATTGCTCAATTCTATTCAATTATGTGAAAGTATCTTTACATGTGTTTCAAATTTCTGTTTATAACATAATTCACTAAAGAATCAGTCAATGTGTTCAAGTTTATGGAAATGTGTTGATATCGAATGAAATAAAAATGTCTTTCCAAAAGTTGAACTCTTAGGAACATACGATGTAGTGTTGGATTTCTAACAGTATAAACACTAGTAAGTTGTAATACCACAAGTTGTGAGTCTAACCTTATGATGATGCAGTAAATACCAAATGAAATAGCATCAGAGAGAAGTTCGATCAACGTGCTATACTCAACGATATTATTTATAGATAGACTGATACAAATCCCTTGAAAAATCACTAACTCGTCGTTCGGAGCAAAATGGCCCATGCTGCAGAGGATAGATTTTGCGTACTACGACTAGCACCATCAGCATACCCAACAAATGGTTCTAAATATTTAGACATCTGCGATGAAATGTAAAGAAGATTACTAACGTCAAGAAAACTTTAAAAACAAACTAAGATAGTAAATGGAAATCAACAACATATATATACAATATAATACAAAAAATTACTATGCTCATGATTAAGCATAGTAATGTTTCAGATACAACCCATTTTGGGGTTGCGCCAACGGAATTCCATTGTAATATACCAACTCGTAGGCACCCTTAGTAAGAACACTTTTGACAATGTAGGGGCCATGCCATAATGACTCAAATTTTCCTGTAGCTATTACATCAGCTTCCTAATCATAAAGAAGGACCAAGTCACCCTTTGAGAAAATGTGAGGCTAGACATGCTTGTCGTATTGTGCCTTTATATGTCTCTTATGCGCTTCGTTGGCAAATTGGGCTTCACAATGCATTTAATCAAGATGGATGAGGTTAAAAAGACGCGCTTCTTCATCTAAGGTGTCAGGTAACAAGTTGATTGTGAGTTTTAATGATGTTATTTCACATTGGATTGGCAAGATTGCTTCCATACCATACACCAATTGAAAGGGGGTAAATCCAGTTGCGTTTCTCACCGAGGTTCAGTATGCCCATAAAGCCGAGTACATGATCAAATGCTAGTTTCGTTTATGAACTTCTGTCATTCATTTAATAATTTTTTTAATAGCCTCAACTTGTCCATTTGATTGTGGATAATAAGGAGTAGAACTATCATGTGACAATCCTAATTTTGCAGTCAACTCATTCATCATATGGTTGCGAAAATGCGAACCATGATCTGTGACTATAGCCTGTGGGACCCCAAACCATGCAATGACATGATTAAAGAAAAAAAATGCAGTTGTTTGTCCTATGTTATTGAATGTAGGCATCGCTTCGGCCCACTTGGTAAAGTAGTCTACTGCGACAATAATATAACCATGCCCCCTAGAAGAACGAGGGTTTCAAGTCATGAAGGCAGTTCCCCATTTTTAAAATGGTCCCACAGAGACAACATGATGCATTGGTGCCGGAAGTTTGCGGATTTTAGGATCAAATATATGGCACACATGACAACTTCTAACCGCGAGGATGCAGTCGCGAAATATGGTAGGCCAAAAGTAACCAGCGTGAAGTATCTTTTGCGCGGTAGCGTATCCAGGCAAGTTTCCACCACAAGCCCCAACATGAAAATCATTTAAAACCTTTTCAGCCTCCTCATGAGTGAGGAAACTTCTTAAAATTGCATCGACACCACGATGATGAATTGTATTTCTGACAATCAGATAATCTTTAGCTTAGTATTGAATACATCGCTGGTCAGAGTGAGAGGTATCTGATCGAAAATTATAGGTATAAAGATAAATGATAAAATCCCCATACCAAGGATCAAATGATCCGATTAGAAACAGAGACCCATCGGAATAGATGGTTTTGACGTAGTAGGGGAAGGTCACAGAGAAGCTAAGCCAAAATGAATTACTTCTTTGACTTGGATTTGATGAATTTCAAATCAAATTCCTACAAAATATCAATCCATTTTGAATACTTTCCCCCCAGCAATTGATGTGATAAGATATAAGTCATGGGGTTGCAATCATAAATGACAGTGCTCTTCCAGAATAGGAAATAGTGGCAAAATATTTGGACAACTTGAACAACTTCCAAGGCAAGTTTTTCGATGTATGAATACTTCACTTCCGTATCATTTAGATTACAACTCAGATAATAGATCAGATGTTCTATCCGATTTTCTTCTTGGAACAATACCATAGCAATGGTTGTATCAGCTACGGTGATATATAACAAATAATCACTCTGATAATTGGGGGGATACATTAATGACACTCAGACAAGTGTATCCTTGACAACATCAAAAGAAGCTTGCGCAAATTGGTCGTAATGGAAGGGAATCCTCTTTTTCAAGAGTCCAGTAAATTCTTTAGCCATTTCGGCGTAGTTGGGTATGAACCTCCTTAGGAAGTTAGCCTTTCCATGAAGTTTCTGTAACTGAAGAAAATTTGATGGCGTAGGAAAATCAAGAATAGCCTCAGTGGGTCTATTCTAATTCCTTCTTTTGAGACAACTAATCCTAGAAAATGACCAGAACCAACACAAAAGAAACATTTATGTGGATTGAGGCGTATTTTGTAGTGTCGATAGCGTAAAAATATAGCTCTCAAATGCATTGGGTGATCAGTCTGATTTCGTGAATGCACGGGTAAATTATCTAGGTAGGGTTGAAAAATGTGCTTGAAGTCATTGAAAGCATAATCCATTGCTCTCTGAAAAGCTTCCCCAACGTTCTTTAAACCAAACAAGAGTTTCCTATAAGAAAATGTGCCTCATGGATAGATGAATGTTGTCTTATATTGGTCCTTTGGGCAGATATTAATTTTATTGTAGCAAGAAAATCCATCCATGAGCGAAACAATTTCGCATCCATCACAATCATCAATAATCTGGTCGATAAAGGGAGTAGGATAGTTTTCTTTTGGACAAGCAAGATTGACATCCCGATAATCGACGCACACACTGATGGTTCCTTGTTTTTTCATAACAGGAACGCTATTGGAAACCCACTCAGTTAGCGGAGCAGGGTATATGAGACCAGCACGCAAAAGTTTTTCAACTTCTGCTTCAATGGCAACGTCCTTCTTTGGATGAACAGGATGAAGGCTTTGACGTACTAGTTTGACATCAGGGTACATATTAATAGTGTGTTAAACGATACTAGTATCTAGGCGTGGGATTTCCTTATAAGACCAAGAAAATACATCACAAAATCCATGAAAGAGAGAGTGATATGTTTAGAGTTCTGATGGAGAACAAGACACGTCAACATGAATATTTTCTACAATGTCAGGTTTGGTCAAAATATCGATAGAAATGGTTTCTTCAATATTTGATAAATTTTGCTCGAAATTGATTGCATTAATTGGAAAAGAATTCGAAAAGAAATTTTGGATTGATGGGTGATATATTTCACTAATATTATCTTCTTCATAATCTGAAAGATGGGAAAAATGATGATAATCTTCCCATGGTTCTCCTTTTGACATCATGGTTTCCAGAATATTCTTATTTGTCAAGAAAGTTGAGGAAAAAGGATCAAATGGAGTACCATAATCTAATGAACGATCTACCCAAACGACCGGAAATGATGATTTCGGATTCACCGCCCAAGCCAGATAGATTGATTTCTATGCCAACTCAATGGGGCTGGGTGGCAGAAACTCATCGAACGTAATAATTTCATAATCACCCGTACTCTTCCTTAATCCAGATGGAGTGGAAGAGCTCATGTAGCAGGTTTCTATGCTTCCAATTTTTGCCGATGTCGCAGGAGGCGGTAATTCAAAGGTTCCCATGGGAGTGGAATCCTTTAAGAGTCCTACACCAATGTTCAGAAGTGTGCGTTGGGGTGCATGAACTAACGGAAAAATTCAAGTTACCTGGGAACTTGAGGTAAAGAAGGATAGTTGATTGATGACTGAGATGAAACCTTTATGTGGAAAGGCAATAATTCTAAAATATGTAGAAACAATCGCAGTCATAGCATATACCCATGGCCATCCGAGTAAAATATTGTAGTCAAGGGGTCCGTCAACGACCTCAACTTCAACATTCATTGTTTTCCCCCCTATTTCAATGTGAAGGTTATTGATAATACCTCAAGGCTTATATGTACGTCCGTTGAAAGCTTTCAAATTCGTTGGCGGTTGAGATAGGTGCGGTGAGCCAAGTGACTTCCAACAATGTAGAGGCATAATGGATGTAGATGCTCCCTCATCAATAATAGTACGATGAAAAAGGATATTGAGAACATTTACTTGGATGGATAATGCAAATTCTGCTGGTAATTGCGACACATAGCTCGTATTATTAAAAAGGGACAATTTTGTAGCACCTCAAGCGCTAACATAATTGAAGGGGATTGAGCCAAACATTCAACTACATTATAATTTTGAGCAACTCTGGCTCGAGGATTAAATGTCGATTTATGAACGACTCCCTTCGGTGGCTTGATTGGAAATTTAGGAATAGAAGGTGGCAATATTGATTCTGTAGACAAATTCATGGTTGAGGTAGTAGGTTGATTAGTAGCCTAACTACCATAATCTTTATTATGCGTTGACACCAAATTATCAGTCGATGGCTTTGTGATGGACAACATAAGCACTTTTAGAAATTTTTCTTCTGTGATCCATAAATTGTTATTGAGATCTTTCGGTGAAAATCACATCAAAATAGATTTGGTCGATGCATTTCAAACCAGCCAGTGTGGTTCATCATCAGGACAAGATGAAAAATCTGATTAAGAAACCCCTTTAAATAGAAAGTAAAGCTCTCACTAGCCGTTTTTAAAATAACGGCTAGTTTGACTCAAATAAAAATAATAGTTCAAATATTTATCAAAAAATAAAAATAAAAATAATAAAAATCAATAAATCAATAAAAAGATCAAATTTTTAATGTTTAGAATGTTTAAACATAAGCACTTGTGAACTAGAAGTTGAATCCGTAGTAACCAAATTTGTGTTCGGATTCGGAAAGGGTCTGTCAACATAGCTGACGCATGTGAGGTCTCAACCATTTTTGAGACTTCAACGCCGTGAGGACAATCCCGAAAAAAGTGTTCCTTATTATAGATTATGCAAGGGTAACGAGGTTTCTGATTTCTATTCGATTGATCAGATGATATTTCCTCCAGGGTAGAAGTTTTATTTTTCTTTGATTTCCTTTTTTTCTTACTTCCGGGTTGCTTTTCACTTTTTCCCTTGTCAGATGACACGACATGTATTTTAGAAGAAGGCGCAGGATCAGATTTAGTAGAGTGACGTGTGCTTGCAGTACTGATCATATCGTCTCCAGCATGAGAGTCCTTTGATGGAAGAGGAACAGTAAAATTATATTGCGATGCATTGGGAATTTTCTCGTAGAGTGTTCCAGATTGAGTATAAATCAAGTCTAAATATTGGGCATGAGAAATGACCTACTCTTCAGTGACGACGCCACCCTTAGCCACATCCTCAGTTATAGATGGTAATAAGAACTTAATGAACCACTAAGCAAGGAGCTGATCAGGAACAAATGTCTTAACCATTCTACGATGATGACACCACTCATGAATATGATCACAAATGTGAGTAGCATTAGTTTGTTTAGAATTATTCAAGTGTTTTTTTCTAGTTTCATATTGTATGGGTAACTAGAAGTGAGTCAAAAATACAGTAGTTAGGGCAGTGAAATTATCAAAAGAAGCTCTTGGTAACTCAATGTACCATTTTGTAGCCGGACCAGTGAGCATACACTAGAAAATACATAGTCGAACAGAGTCATAATTTAGGGAGTTAGATGAACACCACAAATGATAAGTCATCACATGAGTTGACGAGTCTTTCCCAGGGTTTCCATTGAACTTGGGAATATCCGAGGGTAATTTATGGGGTATCACCGACCACCAAGGAGCATAGTTGATTGGATCATTGGTGAGCTGGTTTAAATCTGGTAACTCTAAAGTTGAAATAAAGGGAAATTGTTGATTGAGGTCAGGTTTAGCATATCCAGGGTATGAAGGAATTGCTTGGGCAACAGGCCTTTGAGTACCAGCATAAGGAATCTCTTTCTAGTAATCAAGATAGGTTTTTTTTTTTATAAGCAAGTGCTTGAGGATTTTGTTGACCAAAACCTGGGTACAATACTTGTTGAAATGAAGGTTGTGGCATTTGCGCCTGTGGTTGAAAAGGGGTCTATCCACCAATGTTATAACCCAAATTAGGATAACTTGGATTTGGTTGAGGATAGGTATAACCTGGTTGTGGATACAACATCCCATAATATGGTAATCCAGCTTGTGAATAAATGATTCTGGATACAGGTGGTTGTTGTAAACCAGCCGAAGGAGTTGGAGTTTGAGGGCACAATAATTGAGGGTATTGAGTTGAAGGACCTGCCTGAGACGGTTGAGGTACAATAGTTTGAGTCTATAATAGAGTAAAGATGTATGAACAAGTGGAGTTGATGTGGGTGCAACATGTTGAACCGATTGATATGAGTGTCCAACCGTTTGTGGTTGGATGGGCAGAGTGGGCTGCCATTGACAAACATTCATTCTGACATTAGGATGACCAAATAACGATGGAGTACTATCAAAGTGGGTGACCATAGGTTTCCCCCTAGCATGAGGAGTATAATAAGACGAAAAATATTTTTCTCCAAATGCAAGGAGTCCAATTGAAATTGTACTAGATGGAATATACCATTAGGTAAATTTTGAGGTCTAAAATGGGCTTCCTAAGAAAAATGTACAACCAAAATAAAATTTATAAGAAAAAGTAGGATTCAAGATGATGATGTCAACCATGGGGGATGATTCCCCATTTTTTAAGTAAAAGGGTAAAAAGATTAAAAAATAATAAAATAATAAAACTAAATTTTCAAATCTTATTTTATTATTTCCACTATTATTTTATAATTTCCTTAGGAGGCCCATTTTAGACCTCAAAATTCCCCTAATCCCAGATGGATCAGCTTGATATTACACTGATGATGGATATAAAGGATCAGGTCATTCAGTACTCACTATAGATTTACGAGTTAGAATACCAGACGATGAAATTGGTTAAGTCCATAGGTTTGAGGATGCACCAGAGAAGCTTGCAGATAAATATTGGTAACCAGGCGGGACGAAAGGGCCACCATATAAATGTGACTCTAGTGAAGTCGTGAACATCGACGGGGTAGTGAGAGTAGGTGCTGTCGCAATTGGACCATATGGTCCAGCCAAAGATGTTGGCTTATGCATGGTTATTTGACCAAATGTATACCCTATTGGATCTAAGGGAACTCTAATAGACACACGATCAAGAAAAGCAGAAGCAGGTGATTGAGAAAAAGACTCGTACAAGTAAATATCTGCCCCAAAATGAGTTGGAGTTAAAGGTTTTTTGTCTTGTGGTATTTCTTCAATCGAATTTAAACCAGGTGGAAGGATTTCACCGTCAGGCACAAAGTATATTTCAGGAGGTTGACTACGCGATATGGGAGACTCAATTGCTACAATATATTGTGGGGTGACTGATACAGGAACAAATTCTAGTCATTTGACTTCGAGATGCAGATGCTCTGGAAAAAAAGAGACAGGATTTGGATCAACTTCTAGCTGAACAACCTCAAGTTTAAGAGGTATGGTCTCACTGATTGGATGGATCGTGACCACGGGTAGCTGTGAGAACTCCATCTCGATAATAGCAGATGAACCAGAATTTATAGAAACAACTTATGCAGAATTTGGTATATGTGAGGATGATGTCACACCAGAGGTACTGATAGTACTAGTTTCGACATAGCGATGTCACCTTAACTGACCAGAAGTAGCTTCCCGTGGTAAATGTGGTTTCAATGCTATTCTATGCGAACTACAGGGAAAGGGATGTTCTTCTTCCATGATGACTGATTTATTTTATGACCAAAAATAAATAAACAAAAGAAAAGGGTAATTCTAGGAAAAAGGTTTACTAAGAAACTATGAACTGCAGAATACCTCCTGGCGAACCAAGAAGTACGGGAAGGCAATCTCCCCAAATTTTGTGTTCAGTGTACCACAATTTACAAGGTGGTCGACTCGGTTCACTATGGATGGATAAAAACCTAAAGTTGTCCTCCCAAATATACCCGATGGTACGTGGAGACCCAAGTCTATATTAGCGCTGTCTAATGTGAAAATGCACAGTGAGAGCACCCATTTATACTTATCGTACTAGAACACCGCCATATATACCGAAAAGTACGTGGACGAGCTCTAATATACTTACGTATGTGAAGTGAGGTATCACACTCAGAATGTATCGCAGACAATTAGAAACAGCTGCTATGTTTTACGAACACATCTCTAGCCTAGATCTTCTAAATGTTATCGTTATGGTTCCAATTCTTTTTTAGGTAAATTGATGTAAATTTTAAGTTGATCTTGTTTATCAATTTGCCTTTCAAGGTTAACCACAATGATGTGATGGAAATTCCTAAAATGAAAACTAAAATGATAAGAAAACTTTTCAATTTTAGCTTTTTCAATGAAATACTAGCTACTAAGGGGAAAGAGCAATCAGTTTTGAGAGAAAACAAAAAAGAGCACAAACTAATATGCAGCTTTCCTAACTTGTTCCTATGCAAAACACACAATTCACTATATGCAAACGTGGGTTTTTCTTTTCAATCTCCTTAACGTAAATGAAAAAAGGAAACTATATGCATCAAAACAACGAAAAACAAATGCTTTCTTCTTTGAGAAACGATGAATTTAAAAACAATTTCTCTTTTAGGGAAAAAAAAGAATGGAACTAAAATATTTCCTACAGGAGAATTTAACGATAATTTCCTTTATGAAAATAGATGGATCTAATGCAAAACTAAAATTCTTGGAATTTTATTTGTCAATGATAAAGAAAAACACTTAAAGAGACATTGAACAAACTTACTTTTCAATGGAGGAAGAATCAGGCAAATTCACTGGTCTCTACGAGGTATCAGACAATTGAAAACATAGAAACAAAAGGCCGAGTATGATGGCAATGAAAAATTCAAAGGGAATTTGGTTGGCTAAGGGGGAAACATAGTCTCTAAAGGGAGATAGTGCATTGCAATGCACCTCTGAGTGGGAGACAATGCATTGTAGTGCACTGTGTCTTGACCAACAATGCGTTGGCTACAACAGAGATTCAAAATTCAAGTTACATAACACACTTCTAATGCAATTCTTGGATTCAAAAGTCTAATAATTGACATTAGATTCTACTAGGTAGATAAGAGAAGGAAAAAACACCAGGAATGAAGGGAAAATCCTCGGTGGAGTCACCAATTCATTATGCGGAATTATGAATTACGGATAAATCAAATTCCTTAAATGTGGTGCTATGCATTTAGTGTTAGAAAATTATATATTACAGATCAATGGAAAACATAAAATATATGCTGAAACACAAACACAAGAAACACATAAAAAATGAGAGGGACATAGATATATGTGGTTCACCTAGTTTGGGCTACATCCACCCCAAACAGCCAATCCTTCCTTTCTATTATCCAGCAAAATGAAGAGTCACAACCTACAACAGATTGTTGTAATATCCTTTTTTCTCTCTCACAGTCTCCCTATCTATTTTTCACTCTAAGAATACACATACAATACACAGCCACAATATTCTAGGGCAAAAAACCCTAAACTAAACATAACTTCTACCGTCAGATCATCTGCCTAATGAACGACACAGATTGACCAGAAATTACTATACTTTTACAAGGAAATTTTACATATGTTTTTAGCTTCGGGGCACTGCCCTTGAAACCCCCCGCCAGGGGGGGGGGTGCTCCATAAACTTGCAGACGCCCCCCCTGAACCTCCCAAGTAGCGTACAATTATGGGCGGCGTTGTTGCCTCATTAAGGTATAGGGGTCCAATGTTGTGATACAAAATAAACAAGATAATCAAGATCGACACCCAAAATTTATAACAATAGATCAAAGACTATTCAGATACTTTCTCTAAGAGTAAATAGACACAGATAAAGATAGAGGAACCTGCTTGTGATCCAAGCTCTTCCTATTCTCCTTCTACCTCTTTTGCTATAGCTTCCAATCCAACTTAGATCGCCAGACTAATTCCTACAAGTATAAATACTAAACAACAAAGAGATTGCAATATAGAGATGCCTATTTATCTTAATCATTTAAATTGATTTAACATGAAACATATATATCCGTTAAGAATCCATCATATGGGAAATAGAAACATAAACATATACATATATAGGAAAATGAGCATCAAACTTTATTAATGAGTAGAAGGGGGAGGTTACAACCAATGATCGATTTGATGTCACTAGCTCCAGCATCATCCCAGCCTCATCACAATCAACATCTCAACAACACCATATCACTTCTATCACTCTCTCGATTGAGAATCGAACAACATTTCTTTACCAAATTTCTTCCTTCCCTAGCACTAGGATCTGTGCTCAATTTATAGGGAAACTGAAGGTAGTTTCTCAATCAATGAATTTCTAATAATAGGCAAGACATGTTCCCAAGATCATAGGTCTTATATGGACACATGAATTCGAATTTTGACACATATGCACTCTTCTAGAAGGCACTGGCTATGTGGAGATTCCGGAACAATGAGAATTTTTCTCCCATTTGACCAATGCACTCTTGAATGTCAGGAAGTGCATTGTAGTGTGCCCTTGAATGGAGGGAGCTACATATGCAACGCAGTTAGTCCATTGAGAGGTAGTGTTGGTGAGCTCATAAGCTATATAACATATACTTCAAACATTGGAAACCTTGCAATAGAATTCATGAATGATTTTTTTTTCTCTTAGGGCATGTAGCAACTGAAATGGTAGGGGATGATAGACCCTATTTCATTGGTCCTTGGGATGGTGTCTAGTTTGACCAGGTCATTAGGAATGATGCCCAAATTGACCTATAACAGTGTTGTTTCTCATGCTGCTACTTGCACTCATATTGAGGTTGGAGAAGAGTTTGAGGAAGCATGGAAGGTAGTAGTGGTGGAGAATTACAAAGAGAACCCCATGATGGGCTCTATTTTTCCCTTTGGTATTTGGGCCTTCAATATCTTCTGTCCATTAAACCAACAATTAACCGTTCAACCAACAATCAAATTGACTGAGTTGATTAGGTATGAGTCAACTTAGACTAATCTTCAAAAATATGCTTTGCACTATCCCATATTTATCACACTAATGCTACACAAAATTGTGCATTTTCACCCAACTCTCATGCATGCACACAAAATTTTCATTAACATCTATAACCCTAACCAAGTGAGAATTGATCAGCAATTTTCACCAAAGTTTGTTATAATGTTGAAATTTCATAAGATATTTATATCCATGGTACCTTAAATAAATTTTGAGATAACCTCCACAAATTTGACCAGAATAGAGAAAACTTGTGATAAATTTTAAACCTACAAAAATTAGGATTCATGTTCCTAGGAACGATCATAAGAAGTAGTTGACATATAGGTCGAGTTTTGAGCCTTGACACATTGATAATGCAATGGATTAGGTCAAAACTCCCACATTGAAAAGTTATCAATGAAGATAAGACAATATCATTATGAATTACACATACTCCAAACTTCCTACCAAATTCTACTTAGTTGTCTGCAACTTAGCTATACATTATCTTATAGTAAATACAAATTCCACAAAGCCTTCTTAACATAGGCAATAAATGGCCATTGGAAGAGAACCCCTTATATAATAGTAATAGTAGCAATCAATAGATTATTTCATATTGAAATTCATAGCCATAACACTCCTATGTATTTTATGATGTATTCAACTTACATTATCAAATATAGATAAAATAATACTTTTGATTGATACATTTAAATCATACTTGTGCACAATGTTGAATGCAATGCCAGTCAAGGAGTAAAGGCGGTTGGATCTATAATGATCTATAAAATAATGAAGAAACTTAGTAACACATCACAACTTTCACGTTTGAAAAAATTATAAAGATTTCCTACAAATCCATTGTTGTTATAGTTCCTTCTCTCGACCATGTTCTACATAAGCATGTAAAATCAAGTAATACTATCATTTGCACCGAGAGATGCAAAGTAACGTTGGGGAGTGGGGATA
This sequence comes from Pinus albicaulis, assembly GCA_034641835.2. NCBI lineage: Eukaryota > Viridiplantae > Streptophyta > Pinopsida > Pinales > Pinaceae > Pinus > Pinus albicaulis. Next base: position 1,327,672,402 of record CM076578.1, read on the forward strand.
CATCTTCCATGCGAGATAAAGGTGATGTAGGTGATAAATTTGGAGGCAGTACAAAATGTTTTGGAAGAATGGGTGGTTTGTTTATCAACTTTTGTGAGTTATCTTGAAAATTTCTTTGTTCTCTTCATGCCTACCTCTGAAACCTTCAAAAAAAATATCCACAAAATGCAAATCCAACGATCTCTACTTAATCTGTACCTAGTTCATGAGAGGAGCATTAATCCTTGTTTAAAATATAATAAAGTGAAGGTATAAGATAATGAACAGATTCAACTCCTCCCTAATCTTAAAATTTTTATATTTATCTAAATATTATCATTTCCCTGAAATAAAATTGGTCATAGATCTTTAATATAATCAAATAAAAAATTTAATTAAAGAAATATATACATCAAAACATAATTGACCAAATTGCTATCTATTATCCAAACCCGTCACCTTTCGTATCCCATTCAATTAAATCCACTTGGTTTCATTATCTTAAATTACAATATGTTCATATGTATAATACAAAGTGATTCACCCTCAAATATAGTTTTTCTCCCCCCTTCATTTGGGTTCTCTGGGTTGCATTGGTCCTGGATTCATGATATACTTACTATATAGTAACCAAAAAGACAAAGCAAACAATCGGTTATATTTTAAGATAAGTTTGAGATTTTAGAAAAGATGTAGCCAAAGGAAATAGAATGATTTCATTTACATATAGGTAAACCTTTGAATGTAGACCATTCCTTGAAGAACATTTTTATTGATAAGGAATGTAATACAATATTCAATTTTCTAACTAAAAATATTATTTATATAGATTTGTGTATGGGGTAAACAATAAATAAAAAATTTAACTAGCCTTGGGGTGGTCAATATTTATAAATTTTATTTATACTTGATTTACCATGTATATCGTATACCTATCAATCACAAACATGAAAATTTGTGGAATTCACAGTGATGATCTACTCTGGAAACACAACCAACTTTTATTATTACCAATATTAACTTTTATATAGTACTACATATGTAGATAAAATTTCTAGCTTCCAAAGAGACAAACTTGCTTCTCCAACATGATGGCACATTATTAACTACTAACATTTTTTATTATTGAATGTAAGAAAGCTTTCTAAGTACATCTAATCTATTGCGAGGCTTGAACTCCTAGACTATGTTCTTTTTTACCATGTATCTATAGGCTGCATCCTTCTTCTTGTTTTAAGAGGAGTTGTCTATTATCATAACTACCTTCCCTGCCTCTGATGCCTTGAAGGAAATGAAAATTGGCTCATCAGATAAATAAAACTTTTTGTTCTTGTTAATTAGAGTTGAATAGATTCCCTGTGCACTCAGCAAAAACTTTGACCAATAGGAAACATTCCACCCACCAACTATGAGGTCCCACAGAATTGTCGCTCCTGCCTAAACAACATAGACAACTTGAATGTGAGAATTCAAAAACAAAGAAAATTCCCAATCGCATAGATCTTGAGGATGAACTCGATCTCAAATCCAACACCCATAAAATTTATATCCAAAACTAAAATTCATCAAATTTGGAAGTATATTGGAAACAAAACTGAGGCGAAAGAGCTAAATTTGAATGCAGGAACTGACACAAAATCTACAAACTTGAGAAATTTTTGGTGTACATTAAATCCACTCCCTCGATGATCTAAAAAGGAGTGTATTAGTTTGTTGTGCTAAGTGTCCTTTTAGTAATAAAAACATGTACAATTTGAATCCATTTGTTTGCTTAAGGAATGAGTAATTTAACCATGAAACATTGATGAATCTGTACATGTAAATAAGCCTAAATAACACTGTACAACAATGTATAACACAGAAATAACATCACACATAAGTTTTACACAATAGGCATGATGAAGCAGTTCACCCTTCTTGGGCTACATCTGCTGGTCCAACTCCCAATGGCATGTCCCTCTTTGTCATTATGCTCAAAATTGAAAATACATGTGTTTACAAGCCTCTAATGGTTGTTTTCTCTGCACCAGTGGCTCCAGAATGCTCGAATTAGTCTAGATAGACTCTTTTTTCACCCAAATTGGTCGAAAATTTACCTCCCAAATATTTTTCCCAATCTCAGCTACAAAACCTCCACTAAAAGTGGACTTATCTGGAGTTAAATTCCGCCAAAACTCTGAAAATGGTGGTCACGCTAACATCCTGCCAAATCGCTAACCTTTGGCATTTAATATTATGGTTAAGGGGAGGGGGTTGCCACATGCCAACCCTCGAACCCTGCGGATAGCATTTAACTCGAGTGGAACTAAATCCGCAACTGTAGTTGCAGTGGTGTAAACCCGTGTGAAACTGTGGTAACCGAAACTGCTAGAGTGTAAACCACACAGATAAAAATTTGTAGCATGGCCATGTGACAAGGCCTAACCATAAAATTAGCGGTTGTAATAGTTGGTTGTCACACTGGTGGTAGCCCTTCGTTCATGGGCTGAAGACGTATGGGGAGGGGGCTGGCCCCCTCCAAGCCGTAATCGTCGAGTGCATAAACTATAACATAATGCGAAGACATTAGTTGGTTAAGACCCAACGCATAGGAGAGCTGGTCATGAGATTTGTTGGTGGGCAGTAGATTGTGGGTTAGAACCCCACTCTGCCAAAATAATTTTGTCAAAATATGCCAATTAAACTTCTCCACCGAACTTGGAGCTTGCCTCCAATTAAACTTTTGCCATACTAATTAGAAGAGCTCCTCCATACTTGTTTGACCCCGCCGAAATGTGGGTAAAAAATTTATAATATATATATATATATATATATATATATATATATATCGAATTAATCCCTCCTTTTGACCTTAATCCAACCTGCCTGCCATGGGGGGGTACGTGGCATGGCACGTGGCCCTTCCCCATTGGCCATCATAAACTGAAATGCCAATATTAATAAAATCAACTTAGAATAAGGAATTAAAAAATAAAATTACTTTCTAGTCATCCTCGGAAAATCCAATGATGCCACTTGGCGTGATGTCATTAGCTGCTTCTAGAGAAGAATTATTGCATTGCTTACTAGACCTGCCACATCAGCACTGTAACTATTCTGCTCATTTTTTGCCTGTTTTTGAAAACAGATAGAACGTGATCTCTCCCTCATACAACATCAATTTTTTGAACCGTTTATGGCGCCAGAATCGCAATAACGAGAGCTACCCAGTCTTCGAGATTCGGTACAGTTTCGAGCACTTTCAATTTTGAGCAAAATACTTAATCTCCTGATCACACCTCCCCATTGGGAAGCTTTTGGACCCAAAAATACTTTAATTATTTGTTCAGAAGATGAGGGTACAACTCCTTCACCTTTTCAACTTCCATCCACCTTGTCTTACTTGGTTTACTACCCTTGAGCTCAACTCGAAGATAATCGACACTTCCCCTCTTAGAAGTGTGTGTCCTCTTGTCAAGGATGGTGTCCTCCTTGAGCTCATCCAGAAATTCTGGCGAGAAACCTTCTATAGATTGAAGTTGAACATCACTCCCTTGATCATCAATCAAAGGAGGCTCATACAAACGTAAATTTTCCACATTGACAATTGAATACATTTGCATATATGAAGGCAAGTCAAGTTGAAATGCATTATTACCAACTTGTTTGATGATCTTGAATGGACCATAGCAAATGGGCTTGATTTTTTTACCTTCTCCTTGTGTTATCACTCAGAAAAATGTGAAACATTATTTGACATGGTCATAGAGTTCATTTGTCAAAGGTTTCCTTAAGCCTTTCAAGTTGATATAGGAAAATTTCAAATTTTTACATGTTTAACCTATCCTAAGGTTCAAACCCACCTTCATTTAGGTCATGTCATGTCCCATCAATAATCATTAGGTGTCAGATTTCATTCCCAATCGTTTAATTTCAAAAAGGACACTTAATCTAGTTTTAATTCTTTTCGTAGCGTTTTACATGGATAAATAGTAGTTTTCGCTATGAAATTGCCTAATAGTTTCATAGAGAAACTGTCAGAGAATGAACTAGCTACGCTACAAAAAAAACAAATTCTGTCTATCTTGTCAAAACTGAGGTGAAGTGTCAATTCATGATTGGAGGAGTTAGGGTGGATGTCATTCCAGTTTGTTAGGGTTAATTAAAAAGTACAAAGTCATGTCTGAAGTCATCATTACCGTTTTTAGCATGCATATGTCATGATTAAGGCATGATTTTTCATTGAAACCATACAAAATTACCCAATTGATTTTTTTTGTCATTCTTCGCTTCATCTTTTCATGTTATTGAGTTCTAGAGAGTTGCTTCATCGAGCCAAGAAGGTTGCTGGCATTTTCAAAGGTTGCAGGTGTCATTAATCAATTGAGGCTGAGAATATATTAAATCACCATGGCTGCAAGGAAGAAAACCAACAAATGTGGTCACTGCCACAGGTATGAGCCCATGGACATGAATTTGTTAAATGAAGACCCAACTGCCATGGAGGTATTCAAAAGAACAAGTTGTTTGCAATTCCGTGAAAGGTTGCAGGGTTTTCATCTACAGGTTTCTAAATATTTTGCTAATAGTTTCACTGGGACAACTTTAAAGGTGGGAATGCTAAACTTCACAGTAACACTAGACAAAATTTCAGAAGCAACAAGAATCCCTAGAGGAGGGGAACAATGTTTTAAAGGCATCAAGTTCACCATGCAGGACTGTAAAGAATTCATCAAGCTAGAGCATAGTGAAATTGATCTCACAAATGGTATCCCAAGGAGATACATGAAGGGTGTTAGTCATCCATAATTTTCACTATCTAAATATGACTAAGTATCGGTTCTAGATTTCTAGAAAAAAGTTCATGAACATTGTGAGTTCTAGAAATCTCACAGCCTTCATTATCCTTAGGATAATTTTTTCCTATTTTTCATCTTCCTATCTAGTCATCACTAGCCCACCACTCCTAGAAGACGCATCCTGGGTTCAAGCCATTTATTTTAACCCCAACTGTCACCCATTTTTCACCATGTCTTGCCTTTTGGCCCAGAACCTCTATTTTTCTTATCTACAAGATTCCCTACTACTGTTCAAACCTACCAATCAAATAATCTTGCTGACTCTTTCATAATATTCTCAGACACTGATTGTCTCTACAGACCCTCTAGATAATAAAAAATGCTAAATCCTAGGTCTTCAAAACACACTAAGCTTATCACAGGTCCTATCTTATACTTGGTGACCCCTAAGTCTAAAATCCCTATCCAAAATCCAAGTCCAAAGGTCCCCAATAGGTCACCAAAGGTTTCACTGAGTCATAGGATGGATTTGGTGCCCAACAAGTTATGCCTTCCTACATAAAGGTTGCATTCAAAGGGGAATAAAATTAAGCATTTTGACCCAAGGTCATTCAAGGAAAGTCTCCATGGCTTAGAGCACAAACATTTCAATGGACAGCTACCCTTGTTCGCATTTTTTAAAGAGTAGCCAAGGTGACCACCAGCAACAAGAGGAGGCAAGGTAATAGGATGTAATTATCACCAAGAGGCAGACACAAACAAGAAAAAAACAACAGGCCTATAGGTGAGAGAGTATCAGGGTTTGTTTTGGTGGATTAACAAAACACTGATGACAAGCAAAGAACCATCTCAGAGATTTCAAGGACAGAAGCCTCCTCCTTAAGGTTTCTTCCAAAATAGCACTACTTCACCTGCACTAAGAGAAGAAAGACAAAGGGTATCAGGTTAATAAAGACCATTTTTCCAAAGGGTAGAAAAACAGAGTTTTAAAAGTAAAAAGTTGGGTTATAAGTTATTGTCAAGACACGCCTAAAAAGGAAAAATGTGACCTCGATTTTTGCATCTCAACAATAGGCTCCCAACAAAGGTCCTCCATGCCAAAAATATTGTTTTGCAAAAGATTGGCAAAGGCAGAAATCAACATGTTTTCCGAAAAATGTTAAAGTGTGTTCACAACAAACATTAGTCAAAATGCACACTGAAAGATAGGAGACCCCAACTTTACAAAAGTGGGTTTGGTATTTTTAATTTACTTTTCAAATCAAGTATAAAAACCAATTGAACCTTCCCCATGCATCATTTGCCCATTTCCGAGGAGAAGAAGCCATTGAGAAGAAATTATTTTGGTTTTCAGACAAACTGTGAAAATTTATCAGGCGCTACGCCCCTAGCCTCCGGTGCTATGCATAGAGGCGAGGCAGACAATGTAATATTACACTACGCTATGCACTCGTAGGTTAGCGTTGCATGCAGGCTCAGAAACGATCACTAGTGCCCGGGAGACTTCCTATTTCTGCCCGACGCTACGCCCCGACAGTCTGACCGGCCCGGGTCTGTGCACAGGCGCTACGTGCTGGCGCTGCGCCCCAGGCAGCACTTCAAAAATTTTGCCAAAGACGTTCAAAATCAGGTTTTTCGGCCTCTACAAAGCTTCTGCAAGTTAATACAAGGTTGGTTAACCTTTTTTCCTTCTCCCAAATATTATTTATCAAAGAGGTCATCCATGGTTAGAATTAACCAAAACCATAGATTATGCAAAAATAAATTGTCATGTCTTTGAACTAGGGTTTATAAGAAGAATTGGTTTTTTATACAAAGAGGGGACCGAGTGACTATAAGCTTGACCTCTACCACCAAGTGCAAGCTTTGAAAGTTGTCTTCACCTTAGATTTCCTCTTTGCAAAAGGTTGACCTACGTCACTTATTTTACTCCAAATACCCTAAAGAAAAACTCAAGGTTCCTTCTGCTGTTCGGATCAACCATCATGTTAGAGAGAGACAGTCACACCAGTGGTGATGAGAGTCATACTCCCACCAAGCCAAAACATCATGGAGGAAAAGCTAAAGGGTTTGAGCCCCTAGACACCACTCCAATTACTTCCTCTCCTATGATCCTTTCATACTTCCAGGGTGTAGGGTGCTACCATTTTTTTGAGAAGGTCAAGAAAGTCAAATACTATCCAGACTTAACCAGGTTGTTTGCTTGTAGCCTACAAAACCACCAAGTTAATCTAGTAGGGGTCCAATTTGAGCTTTCATCTGAAATCATTTCCAAGGCAACCGGTATACCAGATGTTGGTGAGCTTTGGTTCAAACAAAAGAAATTGGATTTGGCTTATTATGGGCCTTATTTGAAACCCACCTATCAGCAAAACTGCAAGGCTATTTTTCCTTTTTCTTATTTTCTAGAGAGGTATGCAACATTAATGAGGCAGATTATCGATTTTTTCACATGTGAGGGAAGGTGCTCCCAGCTCTATTCATATCATATCAAATTGCTAATGCATTTTACCAAATTCAAGATGATGAACCTACCTTATTACCTTTTCTGGAGTATTGATAAAATGGCCTCTGTTTGTCAAGAGGAAAAGCTATGACCACCGAATTCCTAGCCTCTTTCATCACTCCCTAATCAAGATGATTGTCCTATACCAGCTAGAGAAACAAGTTATATCTTGGGAGACCTTCATCTCACATGATGTGTTTGCAAACCCCCAGGCCTTCATCCAGCAGAGCTTTCCTTCCACTTCACAACCATCTACCTCCACACAGCCATCATCTCCCCATGTGCCTTCTCCACAAAGAATTTCAGCTATTACCTCCTCCCCTAAATTACCAAGTGAAGGGGCTGACAGTAGCCCTAGTGAAGGGAAAATATGAGGCAACAATGAGGAAGAAGATGAGACAGATAATTATGAACAAGGAGAGGATAGTGAAGAAGAAGTTGATGAAGAAGAAGAAGAGGATGAAAATGAAGAAAATGATGAAGTAATCAGCCATGATCATGAGGAAAGCATTGAAAAGGAAGATGATGTAGAGGAATAATAAAATGAGGAAGAGGAAAGTGGCCAAGAAGAAAGCAGCAATGGCCAAGGGCAGCAAGATGATGAAGGAGAAAACAAAGATGAAACCAATGATGGCAGCCACAAAGAAACATCAGTGAAAGCAGCCACAAGGATGAAAGCAGTGAATAAGGAGAACAACCAGATGAGGAAGGTAGCTATCTAAGTGCCCAAGACAGTCCAAGAAAGAGTCATGATAGTCATGACAGTTGTCAGACTGTATTGAAAAAAATTAGTCCATAGAAGACAAAGAAAATCAGAGTGAAGAAGACATAGAAAAAGCAGAGCAGAGTAAAGGACAAATTTATGACAACATTTCCTTTTAGACTCCCATAATTGCCCCTCTCTCATGCACTTATCATAGAGGGAAAAGGGATGTGTTTGCTGCCTCTAAAAGGAAAAGGGCCATCCCCTCACAAAATACCAAAGCATCAGACAAAGGCAAAGAAAAAATGAAAAGTGTTGAGCCAAAGGCACTAGTCAGGAGGAGCAAAAGGATTAAAAAGGCTTCTCAAGGCCCTCTCTTTGTTTATCTAGACAGTGATAATGAGGACCAAGGGATAAATACAAAATTTCTCCTCCTAGAAAAATATGCCCAACTTCAAGAATGGGAAAAGGATTTTGAAAGGGCACAAAGGTTCATCTACTATTATAAACAAGAGCACAAAAATTTCAAAGAGGTGAAGAGGTGCCTTGCCTTGTAGAAGAAAATGGTCAAACACTATGCAAGGAAGAGCATGATTGCCAATGCTAAATTGAGGCAAGCCCTCCTAGAGATAGAAGAGCTAAAAAGGCCCAAATTTCATGACAGCCTCAGGATCTTGGCCGATGCTTCTTAGCAGGTGTCTAAAAATCCTTGAGGGGTCTACCCACCAATTTTGAAGAAAATCCGGAAACTTTTTGTTTTTTCCAAATTTTGGTCCCTAGGAGCGCTACGCTATTTTTTGGGGAATCCTCAGCTACTAAATTTTACATTTTTGGGTTTTTAATGTCTCTAGCTGTCTGCCCAAAAAGTTTCAGATCATTTTGAGCATTTTTTCCTTCTCAAAAGGTCAAGAAACACCTCAAAAATGAACTTTTTGCCTCCTTTTCAGGCCTGGCGCTGTGCGTTGAGAAGTCATGGGAGATTTGATTTTTTAGCAGGTAAATTGCATCCAATCAGCACAACTCAAGTATTTCTGGAAATTAGACTCTTCACGATTTCCAACGAGCCATCACGGGCCCGAATCCGATGCCGGTAAGGGGTCCAAAACTCAGCTGAAATAGGCCCCAATTTTTGCTGATATGGAGCTACGCACAGAGACAACTTTTTGCCAAAAAGTCAACAAAAGACACTAATTAATGGAAAATTGGTTTTTTAATATTTTCTTGGACAAAACGTTCCTGATTTTATTGGGGAGTTATGTTTTGGTGTGTTTCATTTATTTTCTTATCTCTTATGTGTCTTGGGCCTTGCATGGTCATTAAGCACATTTATGACATTTATGGCTGAATTAGGGTTTTTGGAAGCCTCTTAGGGTTTCCACCTCCTCATTTTTTCCATAAATAGAGCATGAGGCTCTTGTATATTTTGTTGGATGTTGATGACTTATGTTGAATTAATACATAGTCCCTTGAAGCCTTTGATGAGAAATTGATGTCTTGGAGCTTATGCATGATCTGATTCACTTGTTGATGGGGAAGGATTGTTTGCAGGATCCATAGGCCTGGTTGATGGTGAAGTTTTCTCTTGTTAATGTTTTCTAAGTTTCTCATATGTTTTCCATCCATCTATGCTGCAGTAGGACAAAAAATTTAGACTAAGATATGCTTGTTGATGGCACCTTAGATCTGTTTGTTTCCTTCACTACCTAAATGTTTTCTTCTGCTTAAGATATGTTAGGGAATTCATCTCTTACTCTCTAATAAGTTTTTGGCTTGTCTATTTTCTTGAATGATTTAGATCAGTTAGTATCAATTATGATTTATGGTTAGCCTTGCATACTTTTACCTCTAAAGTAATCTGTTCTTGAAATCATCTTTTGAAGCAGCTTTTCCTATAGTTTGTCAAAGAAGTCTGTCTTAATCATGCTCTTTTCCTTTACTTAGCTAAAATTGTCTCAAGGAAATTTCATAGCTGTCACTGTGGATGCTAGGGTTTTTCTCTTCTTCTATGGTTATAGTTACTTGTGCAACTTAAATGTTTTTCATGCTCTTGATGATAAAATCCATGAAATATTAAACAATTTTTTCCTTTCTATGTTTTATCTTAATGTTGTCTTGGTTGATTATCTGCTTTCAGTCTAAAATCAATTGGATTAGGTGTTTCTTAACCCTTTGACTCTCTTGCTATGCTTATAAATCTTCTAACTCTCTCAGTTTACAACTATATAAAGGATTATGTTTCTACCCTTTATTAGCTTGTTGTTCTCAAGTTTAATGTCCATCTCATGATCCTTCACAACCTTAAAGATCCACCAACCAAGTTAAATTTCCCTGCAAATGCTCTTGAAACCATTGATGAACTCATTCATGACCTTGTTTGACTCCATTTCCCAATGACTTAACAATCTTCCTTGTTTTCTATCTAAATCTATCTGAGCATCATACCCAACCAAAAACAATCAAAATACCCCGCACTTAACATCTAGCCTAAAATCAACCCTAATCAGTAAGCAAGTTCACATCTTGGCACCTACTAGAGAGATCCCTCTTCGAATCCGTGAAGGCTAGGTCCTAGGATTCCAAAGCTTAGTTTTATGTTCAGTGGTAAGTTTGGGTGTGTAATGGTAGGATTCGTAGGTAGCGAGAATTTGTTGGAGGTTTTGAGCATCCTAAAAGAAGTTTTTGGCCAGCTGGAGTCCTCCAGCATGTCAAGGGAGTTTATCATTAGATACTTATGACTCGAAGGGAGTGTTATGAAGACAAGTCATCAGACAAAGCATCTTTGAAGATAAGGGTCATGCATTCCTAAAATGTAGGGTTATGTTCCATAGATCTAGGAGGGTTTTAAATATGTAAAGTGGTGATGAGCTCTGTCATGGGATTTTCGAGCATGTGATACTTAATTTGTAACAATCATGTAACTGTTTTATAGATATGATAAGAGAAATGTAATAAATAAGAGTTAGAGTTTTATTAGGAGATGGTTTCTTTAAGGTGTAGCTGTCAATTTTATGTTAGAAGTTATGTATTTCAGTTATGAAAGGTGTCATAGGATAATTCTATGATCTAGCCACCAGGCGGATCGTCCTTGTTGTAAAGAATGTCTATTTAGAGACAAAGCATCGAAGTAGTAAGAGGTTGGAGAACATTTGCACCAAAATGCTACTTTTATGTTTTTGACCTATATCAGTAATACAAACTAACATTCTTCTTGACAGACTTGAGATTCTCATGAGGTTTTTAATGTCTTATTGATCTACATATTTATGTTTTACCACTTGCAGTAGATTTCATATCTATTACTCAGAATTCATAACTTTATGCTCTGACTTCCTTTAGTGATGAAATGACTATGTTTTCCTATGTTTTGTGTGTGAGTTGCTTTTGTTAAAGACCTCTATCTGCCTCAGCTTCTATGTTGGAGAACCTTTGTCATTGAAAATACTGATTGTTGACTCTATATGCCCAATGGTAGCAAGCCTGCATTCTTTTCAACCTTCAATCATAAAAAAACAAGTTACAATTTCCATATAGTTATCCATCTAGTACTGTCATTATTCAATATCATAAAATCCCCTTGAGAGAGCCCTCTCAAACTGAAGAGGCTAAGCTTCAGTTAGAAGTGGTTTGAAATAGTTACACTGAGTTGTTTGATAAGCAGCCAATCATGTACAATTTTGTGATAAAATTTTGGTGTGTCTGCCAGGAGAGTGAAGATACATTTCCCGAAGTTTTGAAGTTGAATTCTTGAAGGTAGTAGGAGCTCAGAAGCTCTTCGAGGCTGCAACTACCTTGGTGACTCCATTCAAAATTATCATGTTCAAAGGTGGCTTCGAAAAGGATATCTATGAGGAGTAAGCATGACCCAAATCACCTACATTTGTGGATAATCCAAACACAATTTCCAGAGGCATTCAAGGTAGTTTTGCACAATCAAGTACTCCATTACACACAAAAGCCTTGTCCTCTGAAGTTTTAAGAAGTCATGAAGATAAAAAGTTTGATGATAAAATTCAAGAAGTCTTATTTAGGTCTGAAAATGAAAAATAATTGACTAAGATTATCTTAGACCTACATAGAAGAGGTATTGATACCTCAGCCTTAGTGACTCAAAAAGATAAAGAAGAATTTTGGGGAGCAGTCACATCAGAGTTGTTGTTAGAGAGGGATTCTTTGGATAGGTTGAAGGAACTAGACCCATTTGAAATCTTGCTAAGAATAAAATCTGGTTTTCCTTTACCTGACTGGACTTCAATTGTAACTGGACTACAAAGACCAACCAACCCTCCTCCTAACAGTTCCTCTTCCTCTACTACTGATGTCCCTAAAACTACCACAATTCCTTTCATCATGGCTGGAAATTTTCCACCTCCACTTGTTGTTGCACCTACTAGGTATGCCCCTCTTGTTCTTCCAGCTGTCCTTAATGCCCTTCTAAACAAATATTCTGCTAGAATCAAAACTTGGGGAAGTGATGAAGGGATTATAGCTGAAGAGCATGTAGATCAGTTTAATGACTTCATAAACATGGAGGAGGTTGACCATGAGGATGTCAAAATGAGACTATTTTCTCAGAGCTTTACTAGTGAGGTCAGAAAGTGGTTCAAAGCCCTTGCACAAGGAAGTTTGCATAATTGGAATGAGTTTGAAGATAGCTTATTGAGAAAGTGGGGAAATAGAACAAACCCTGTGCAAGACCTTACTGAGTACAATAGTTTGAAAAGAGCTGTAGATTAAACTGTTCAAAATTTCTCCAAGAGATTTAATAAATTCTATGGTTCCATTCCTGCCCATCTTAAGCCTCCACCAAGAGAAACTCAACTGAGATATGTTGAGGCCTTTGACTATGAATTTTCTATCCTGATAAGAGAAAGAGAATCCCCTTCATGAAAAATGATGCTGTGAAGGTGGAAGTCAATATGATAGGCGGCTAAAAATTCCAAGATGGGAATTTTTTTTTTTGAAAGAATAAGATAAGCCTTCCACCTCTGATGAAAAATTTGACTCCATGATGAAAGCAATGAAAAAACTGATGGATAGGCTTACCATTGGAAACACTTCTGCTCCTTCTTCTCCTCCTGCACAACATAAGCCACAGTTTAGAAATCCTTAGTTCAGAAGACCTCAAAACTAGCAGAGACCAAGGGAAAATAGAAATTAGCCTGACCCTCAAGTAAGGCCTCCTTTTCAGCAAAATCTAGTTGATGAAGAAGATCAGCCTAAAATCCCAGAAGAATCCATTCATTGCCTAGATGAAAACATGTCAGGAATGCTTTTGACTAAGGAAGAGAATGACAAGTCTAATCATGATGTAAACAAGGGTGAGGAACCATTTGATTATCTTAAAGGTTATCAACATGAAATCTTTGAGATGCAGAAACAATACAACCTCAGAAACATAAATGTTCCTATTATTGTAAACAAAACATAGCCCAAGAAAGATGCCTCTAAAGCAGTCGAGGTTATAAAATATCCACCACCTCCTCCTCCTGTCAAAGAGGCTGAAAAAATTACTTCTATTTTCAGTTTGGAGAACGATATTTCCAAAATCAAGATCCCAATCCCTTTTTGGAGAAATTCTTAAGGTGAATGAATACATAAGTAAAATTGTAAAAATGTTGAATTACCAACCTAGAGCTGCAAACATCCTTAATGTACAAGAGGACCATCCTACCATATACTTGGGACCAAGATTGGAAGATGAGCAGAATGAAGAGGTACCTCCTTTCTATGTCAGTCTTAGTATTCATGACGTGACATTACACAATGCCATGTTGGATTTAGGAGCCTCTCATAACCTCATGCCTAAAGTGATTATGGAAAGGATGGGATTAGAAATCACTAGGCCATATAAGGATTGGTTTTCTTTTGATTCAAAAAGAGTTCAATGCATTGGATTGATAAAAGATGTTGTTGTTGGTCTCACACAAGTCCATGCCAAGACAATGGTAATGGACATTGTGGTAGAATACATTCCACCCAAGTTTGGCATGCTTTTATCTAGTTATTGGGCAACAAAGATCAAAGGAACCATGCAGATGGACCTAACATATGCCACCATTCCTGTTTTTGGTGAGAAAAGAAGACTGTATAGAGAAACAAGGATGGATTATATGGTAAGTAGTAAGGACAAACCTCAGAATTTCCAAATTTATGCTGTTGAAACTGAATTAGGAACAATTATTCTTTTCAATGAGTTAACTGATGAAGCAAAAGATGAAAAGAAAACATAAATTCAGGAGGTTGAAAATCAGCAAGCAGAAAATCAAGAAATCATTGAAGAAAAGATAGAAGGTTGGTGGTTGTTACACTTTAATGGATCAGTTGGAAGAGAGGGGGCTAGATCAGGAATTTGGATCACAACTCTAGAGTATGAAAGTAAGTTCTATTCTTTCAAACTGAACTTTGATTGCACAAATAATATGGCTGAGTGTGAATCTCTATTTTTGGGTTTAGAAATTTTAAAAGATTGGGTGCCCAAAAGATTTCAGTTTGTGGAGATTCCAAATTAGTTATTAAACAAGTTGAAGGTGTATATCGAACCAAGGATGTGAGAATGAGAACATACAGAAATTTGATCATGGAGATGTTAGAAAAATTTCACGAATATTCATTTATTGTGAAGACTAGGGACCAAAACTCAGTAGTTGACTCCCTAGCTATTTCTGCAAGTCTATTTGTTATCCATGCACATTCCACTGAAAGGTATGAGGTTGAAGTTAGTCATAGGCGGCCGGCTATTCCAGACAACATCATCCATTGGAAAGTTTTTGAAGATGACCAGCGAATCAAAAACTTCATAGAATTGAAATAGGAGTTTGAAAGCACACAAGTAGCTCAGCAGAACATGCTTGCTGAAACAAAGGGTAATTCTGAAGTTTTACAGCTGAAGAAAAATTCTATACCCATAGGTCTCATCCCACTTGAAAATGTTTTTGACCAAAATGATGTGTTTAAAGCTCCTAGGATGCATGCTGATGATGAAGAGGTAGAGAGTTGTAACATTGGTACAGTAGCAATGCCTAAAATGATCAAGCTTTCAAAGTTCCTTTCTGTAGAGATGAAACATAAATATATTGAGATGATGAGAAGGTTCATTGATGTTTTTTCATGGAGTTATGCTGATTTGAAGAAATATGATCCTACTATTATTCAACATACCATTCCTATTAAAGAAAATGAGAAGCCTTTCAATCAAAAGTTGAGGAGGATTAATCCACTGCTCATGCCTCTAATTGAGAAGGAAATTAATAAGCTCTTTTATGTAAAAATGATTGTCCCAATTAGATTCTCAAAATGGCTTGCTAACTTGGTTCTAGTCAGAAAAAAGAGTGGAGTGATCATAATTTTCATTGACTTCAGAAACTTGAACAAAGTTTCTCTGAAGGACAATTACCCTCTCCCAAATATGGATCAAATTTTGCAGAACATTGTTGGTTCCCAAAGGATGTCTATGCTGGATGGTTTTTCAGGATACAATCAGATTTTAGTGCACCCAGAAGACCAGGAGAAAATTGCCTTTACCACACCATGGGGGACATTCATGTATGCCAAGATGCCCTTTGGTCTGATGAATGCAGGAGCAACCTTTCAAAGGGAAATGGATATTTCCTTTTCATAGGAGAAGGATAAGTTGGTGGTTGTTTATTTGGATGACATAACAATTTTCTCAAGGAGAGAGGAAGACCACTTGAAGCATCTGGAGAAAGTTTTGCTGAAGTGTAGAAGGTTTGGTATTTCTCTTAATCCCACTAAGAGTATTTTTTCTTTAACTTATGGAAAGTTTCTTGGGCATATTATATCTAAATATGGGATAAATATTGATCCAAACAGGGTCAATTCCATTCAGAAAGTATATCTGCCTAGAAGCAAGAAGGAAATTCAGTATTTCCTTGGAAGGGTGAATTTTGTGAGAAGGTTTATTCCAAATTTTGTTGAGATTGTCAAAGACATAACCAAGATTCTAAAGAAAGGAGCTGACATTAAATGGATAGTTGAAGCAAAGAATTCATTTGAGGAAATCAAGAAAGCACTCACTCAGGCCATAGTGTTGATTAGCCCAACTTTTTCAAAGGAATTTTTGGTTTTCACATTTGCATCAGAAAACACAATTGCTGGAGTTTTGCTGCAGAAAGGAGAACAAGGTATAGAGAAGCCCATTTCTTTCTTTAGCAAGACCCTTGCTAACTCAGAGCTGAAGTATAACATCTTAGAAAAACAGGCATATGCTTTGGTCAAAGCCATAAAATATTTTAGAATTTATATTTTGCATTCTCATGTCATAGCATTTGTTCCTAATGCTGTAGTGAAGGACATCTTGACTCAAGCTGATATTGATGGTAAGAGAGGGAAGTGGGTAGCTAACTTGTTGGAATATGAAATAGAAACCAGACTTACAAAATTGGTGAAAGGTCAAAATTGGTGATGGCATAGTCCAATTTTGACTGTCTTGATATGAATTTAATTGCAGAAATTTCAGAATTATCAAATGAAGATGAAGAGCTAATTCCTATTGAAGAGAAGTATATCCTGTCTGAGTGGTACAGAGACATTTTTTTTGTCTTACATCATCATAGAGCTCCTGCTGAATTGAAAAAATCTAAAGCAAGGTTTGTGAAGCTGAAATCTCTGAGGTACTGCATCATAGATAAAAATCTGTATTGGAAAGATACTAGTGGTATTATTTTGAATTTTTTGTTGGAAGATGAAGATGAAAAATTGATTGAAGAGTTTCATAAAGGAGATTGTAGAGGTCATCACTATTGGAATGCCACAAAAAACAAGATTCTTAGAGCAGGGTACTATTGGCCTACCACATTCAAAGATGTCTACAAGAAGATAGGTGCCTGCCATGAATGTCAGATTTTTTATGGTAAGAAAAAGCTTGTTCCTTTATTCTTGATGCCTATTTATGTTGAGGTGCCATTCCAGCAGTGGGGGCTAGATTTTATTGGTGAGATACATCCATCATCTTCAGGGCAGCATCACTGGATCTTGACAACAACTGATTATTTCACCAAGTGGATTGAAGCAATCCCAACAAGGAAAGAAAATGATGCAGTCATCATTTCATTCTTAGAGAATAACATATTTTCCAGGTTTGGATGTCCTATGAAGATCATCACTGAAAATGCACATGCTTTCAAATCTAAGAGGTTGATCAATTTTTGTCATCAATATCACATTACACTTGGACACACAATTGCATACTATCCACAAGGTAATGGTCTTGCTAAATCTTCTAACAAAAGCATTGTGAGAATTATTAAGAAGGTGCTACAGGAAAATAAAAGGTCATGGCATATGAAGTTGAAGCATGCTCTGTGGGCTGATAGAGTGTGTATAGAAGGGTCAATTGGCACTTCACCTTATGAGTTGGTATATGGAGCTGAAGCCATTTTTCCTACATATTTGGGAGTGCATGTTATGAAGCTGCTGTAAGGATTAGAGGAGGAGCCAAATGCTATTCAGAGGAGAATAAACCAGTTGATAGATTTGTAGGAAAAAATGGAGGAAGTATATAACAACAATCAACAATCTCAAAACAAAATTAAGAAGACATTTGACAGGAAGGTCAAAGAGGAAAACTTTCAGATTCAAGATGTGGTATTGAAGTGGGAGGCCATAATTGAAGAAAAGGGGAAACATTGTAAGTTTGAGAATATTTGGAAAGGTCCATTCATAGTAGCTGCATTCCATGGCAACAGCACTTACCTACTACAGGAGATGGATGGACAACCTTGTGCTGGAGGGCCTGTCAATGGCAGGTTTTTGAAGCACTATTCCTCTTAAGTTTTATTGATATTTCACTCCATTGTATATTTCCCCTTTTATTATGTTTTTATGCTAATAAAGACAAGCTAATCATCAAACTTGAGCTTGAGGTGAAGGCCATTAGAGTTTGAAGAAGGCTTGGAAAATTTCAGAGTTTTTATTTCCAAGAAGATGGACGGCACTGAAACTACAGGTTCTTTGGTGTACCACATGGGCACACCATCCCAAGTGGAGCCATTGTTATCACTTATAACTTTGTGAAACATTACTTGACATGGTCATACAGTTCATTAATCAAAGGTCTCAAGTTGGTATAGGAAATTTAATTTTTTCATATTTAACCTATCCTAAGTTTCAAGACCATCTCCATTTTATCTCAATCCACCTCCATTTAGGTCATGTCATGTCCCATCAATCATCATTTTCTATCAGTTTTCATTTCCCAAGTGTTTAAATTTGAAAAGGACACTTTAGCCAGTTTTACCTCTTTTTGTAGCGTTTTACACTAAAAAATAACAGTTTTCGCTACGAAAATGCCTAATAGTTTCATAGCGAAACTGTCAGAAAATGAACTAACTATGCTACGAAAAATAGTTTTTCTGTATGTCTTGTCAAAACCGATGCAAAGTGTCAGTTCATGATTAGAGGAGTTAGGGTGGATGTCATTCGAGTCAGTTAGGGTTAATTTAAAGGTACAAAGTCATACTTGAGGTCATCATTACTGTTTTTAGCATGCATGAGTCATGATTAGGGCATGTGTTGTCATCAAAACCATAAAACATTACCCAATTGAGTCTTTTTGTCATTCTCTACTTAACCTTGCATTTTATTGAGTTTCTAGAGAGCTGCTTCACTGAGCCAAGCAGGTTGCTCACATTTTCAAAGGTTGCAGGTGTCATTAATCAAGCGAGGCTGAGAAGATATAAATTCACCATGTCTGCAAGGAATAAGACTAAAAAAGGTGGTCACTGCCTCAGGTATGAGCCCATGGACATGAATTTGTTAAATGAAGACCCAAATGCCTTGGAAGTGTTCAGAAGAATAGGGTGTTTTCAATTTTTCCAAAGGCTGCAAGGATGCCATTTGTAGGTTTCAAAGGAGCTTGCTAAAAGTTTTACTGGAACAACTTCAAAGGTGGGAATGCTAAACCTCATAGTGACACCAGACAACATTTCAGCAGCAACAAGAATCCATAGAGGAGGGGAACAATGGTTTAAAGGCATCAAGTTCACCATGCAGGACTGCAAAGAGTTCATCAAGCCAGAGCATAGTGAAATTGATCTCACAAATTCTATCCCAAGGAGTTACATGAAGGACAACTTCTCAAAGCTGCTAATGATCATTCAGAAGTACTTCACATGTGAAGGAATATTTCACATGATCTACTCCTACCACCTTAGGCTTCTGCTACGTTTTGTGGGTAAGAGGTCTCTTGACTTTCCCTTTTACTTATACAGAATTCTAAGTAAAATTTCAGATAAGGTTCAAGTTAAAAAAAAAGGAAATGAAACCTTCCTTTTTCATTATGGTTTGATTAAGTTGTTGGTGTTAGATGAGTTGGAGAGATTAGGCAGAGATTGGACATCCTTTCTGTTCATCAGTGGTTTTTAAGTAGATGATGTCACTCCTAAAAGAGTTCCCAAACCTAGAGATGTTCCATCACCTACAGTGGCAGAGCAGTTAGAACCAATGAGCATGGAGACAGAGCCTTTGCAGAAGAATGACACACCCAAAGCTACCCCTGCAAAACAGAAGCCAACAGTTAGCAAACGTGGCAGCAAGAGAGTTACTAGGAGCCAAACAATGGTTAAGGGGTAATTTAGAAGACATCTTGCATAATTGATATTGAAGAAACTCCCATTGTCCAAGCTGAAGATGTTGAAGAGGGAGGAAGAAAGCTTAAGAAAGGAAAAACAGCTAACAAAATTGGATTTTGCAAGTGATGATGTTGGATTCATATTTCAACCTAGAAAACCAATGGCCAGGCATGCAAGAAAGGTCATGGAAAGCATCAAAGAGATTCAGAAAGTCAGTGAAACTGCTCAGCCACCACCAAGCATCATAGACCTCTCCTCACTTGCAAAAGAAGATTTGGTCATCAAACAGAAGAAGGGTAAAGATAAATCACTGAAAAATCAGACGTGGAAACCCTTAAGGAGCAGTTGAAAGAGGCAAAGGAAGAGATATTAGTCTTGAAGAAAGAGGCCAAGAAGCATAGAGCTGAAAGGGATCAGTTTGAAGAAATGAGAAAGACATGGGAAGATCAAGTCAGAAGTGTCTCAAAGACCTTGGACAATACAAAAAAACTGATAAAGTGGACTCAACCACTAAGAGGAGAGGTCAAGCACATTAAAAAGAGAAACCTTCACTTGCAATCTAAGAGCAGGGCACTGAAGGATCAAGTGAAAGACTTAGAACAACAATTGGAGCTTATTCATGAAGAGCTGGAAAAGAAAGGTTTAAAAATGACTGTGGTGGAAGAGCCTATAAGTCAATTGATCATAAATGAAGAGGAAACACCACATGAGCAGTAAATTGGATGAGATATGCCTTATAAGGTTTATAACATGCAGAAAATCAAAGTTTTGCAGCAGGAGATCAATTTTTGAAGACAATGTTGAAAAGAGAAATCTCTGGGTTTTAACATAGCGTCGTAGCATTCCTCGAGCTTAAAGCCAGGAATACGCTACAAAAAAACCTATAGTAGCCTTTTTTCCTTTAAAGTCAGTTTTTTCTTGATACAAGGAGGGAGATTCATGGTGATGATATGTCATGACTTGATTAACATCCTGGAACAGCAAAGGAGCGAAGTAAATGGATGCAAAAATCACTTTTTCCACGCTACCAAAACTCGCTACAAAACTATCATGTTTTCGTAGCGAGCAGTTGTTGGAAGTTTTGAGTATTTTAAAAGCAGTTTTTGGCCAACTAGAGTCGTCCAACATGTCAAGGGAGTTTATCATCAACTACTTATGACTCGAAGGGAGTGTTATGAAGACAGGTTATCAGCCAAAGCAACTTTGAAGATAAGGATCATGCATTCCTAAAAGGTAGGGTTATGTTCCATAGATCTAGGAGGGTTTTTAATATGTAAATTGGTGATGAACTCTATCATGGGTCTTTCGAGCATGTGATACTTAATTTGTAACCATCATGTAATTGTTTCATAGATAGGATAAGAGAAATGTAATAAATAAGAGTTAGAGTCCTATTAGGTTATGGTTTCTTTAAGGTGTAGCTATCAGTTTTATGTTAGAAGTTATGTATTTCAGTTATGAAAGGTGTCATAAGAGAATTCGATGATCTAGCCACCAGGCAAATCATCCTTGTTGTAAATAATGTCTATTTAAAGACAAAGCATCGAAGTAGTAAGAGGTTGGAGAACATTTGCACCAAACTGTTACTTTTACGTTTTTGACCTATATCAGTAATACAAAGTGACATTCTTCTTGACAGACCTGAGATTCTCATGAGGTTTTTAATGTCTTATTGATCTACATCTTTATATTTTACTACTTGCAGTAGATTTCATCTCTATTACTCAGAATTCATAAATTTATGCTCTGACTTCCTTTAGTGATGAAATCATTGTTTTTTCCTATGTTTTATGTGTGAGGTTTTTTTTTTGTTAATGTAAAATTCCAAAATTTTCATGCAGCAAATTGGAATATTGATTTTTACTGATTTCACTTAGGATTTGAATAAATGGGTAAGGAGGCCCATACATTTCAGAAATAAGAATAAAATCCCTCATAGTGTGAAAAGGGATCATCATAGGAGCTCGATTTCACACCCTCATGTGTGAACAAGGTCATTTGCATGTGGACAAGGTCAAGTTTGACCAAGTCAACAACGTTGGGAGAACACTTAGAGAGACAACGCAGTATGAATGGGAGGAAGATTCCTTGGTGGAGGAAACCCTAAGGAGTGGGACCCATGGTGAGAGGGCTTCCATTTGTTTAAAAGGAGGGCAAGGCAGCCATTTTCATTCATGTTATGGATTATTGATTTCTTGGTCTGCTTAGACTTTGTGCATTCTCTTGTTGTTTAGCAGAGTTGTTGTGCTGCTTAGCACAAGGCATTCCTATTTAGGAATTCCTTCTCCTTTCAAGAGAGGCCTCTTGAAGGAGCTTTCTCTTCATTTCTCCACATTCAGGCTTCAGGCCAAGCATCCTCCTTCATCTACAATACAATTTTTGTTTAGAGATGGGTTGTGATGCAGGTTGTTGCAGTGGAGGTTACTGAACACCACTTCTTGTGCTTATTTTTCAGAGGAGGAAGCCTTCTTTCCTTTGGAGTATCAGTGAGGAAGAATTTGGGCTGATTTCACCATATTTGGCATCAGGCCAACCATTTTCCATATCTACAATGCTTTCCCTCTCCTTGACTGCGTTATTTTCAAGCTGCAATTGCAAGAAGGGTCTGCAGTAAGATCTTACCAGGTGAGGTATTCAAAGGATGTGATCAAACTTTCTACTCGGGAAGGGATCCGATCGGAGGGGGTTTGCTGGTTTGCATCATCTACAACCATCTCCATCCAGTTCTTGAGTTGCAGCCTGCTACTTAGTCTTTGAGACTGCAACTCCGTCATTTTTTGCCATTTTGTATATTTCTGTGAAATCCTCTCAATATGCCTGAAATTCAAGCTTTTGGGAGTCTAGATATTCACGGCCGTATATTTGTATATTTGTGTATCGTACACTTCCTTTTGTAGTTCCTCTAATAAACTAAACTATCATAGCCTTTACCGTGTAGCCATTAGGGACTTGAGGTCTAAAATCGGCCTCCTAAGGAAATAATAAAATAATAGCTAAATCAATAAAATAATATTTATGAATTTTCAATTCACTTTTTGCACCACAATCCATGTAACCATAGTTAAATTCAATTAAAAAGTTGTACCAAAATAAAATTAATAAAAAAATTGTATTGATGTGACTATAAATAAGAATGAGCTTTTAAAGAAAAAGTCATTATCATTGAACAACTAATGCATTTGTCCTTTGTAATTAAATAACTTAAAATAAAATATAAATATAAATTTATAAATTCTTAATTATATTATATGCTATTAATTAAAATTTATATTATTTAAATTGTATAATAACATATAATTAATATACTATATAAAAATAATATAATATAATATAATAAATGTATAGGGATATGCATTGTTTCTTTCAAGAAATATGAAATGACAATAATATATTTTTATTCAAAATGTGTGAAATGACATTTATTATGAGTACTTTACTTTGACTTTAAAAGTACTTAGAGCACTACCATGGTTAACCATGAGTTTTTATCCACCATTGAGAATGTGACAAGTAAGTACCTTTAACTCAATCAATGCCACCTCAACCATTAGAGATGATGTCATCCCCTAAAATGTTATTAGTTCTCATAAAGTGAATTTTGATTGTACATTTTCCTTAGGAGGCCCATTTTAGACCTCAAAATTCCCCAATGAGTGATCTTCATTTTTTCCATGTACATGTTTCTTGAGGCTTGTGTTGCCTAGCTTGAGTGATTGTTTCCTCAATATATTGTATGAATTTTCTATTATGATATTAATATGATGGATATTTGGATCTTATTACATCCTATGTGTTGATGTATCACTTCTCTTTCATTATTGTGTTCATGTATTTCTATATCTCCAATTTTGGGATACTATAAGATATTCCCAGTATTGCTGATTTTCCCTATTTTGGGATATTACAGTGGTATCAAAGCATAATATTGGCTCAGCCCATGGAATCTCATCCATTATGCTATCAAGAAAATAAGAATAAAATATGAATAGAAAGAAGAAGACTCCATCCTTTGGAGGAAAGAAGGAGGAGAGGCTCTCAAAGCTTCTTCCTAAATCTATACAGAGCATTCAAGGAGATCTCAAGAAAATAAGAAGGGAGATGTGTATAGAATCTCCAAGAGGGTTTGAATTTGAATCAAACTCTAGATTTTCATATAATGAGTGTGAGCATGCATCCACACGCTATGATGCACAGCACAGTCACATGCCCAGAATTGCCATGAGAGAGATGGAAGAAGAAGGAATGACTAGGAGGGAAACTCTTATTAATTTTTTGCAAGAGTATGAGTCTCAAACTCAGAAGTTTAGAGATAATATCACCTTTCCAGAGTTTTGAAAGATCAAGGTGAAGAGAATCAAGAAGCATGATAGGGGTAGATTCCTTCTATCCGCTTTTGATGGCTCACCTACATGTTCAGCTAGAGCTTGGGTAGAAGAACTAGACACCCTTTTGCAATAGCACCAAGTTTCTGAAGATGAAGCCATTAGAGTTGCAGCACTGCATCTTGGAGTTAATGCCTATGTATGGTGGATATTTGAGTCTTTTTATTTGAAAAATGCAAACAATTATTCTTATGCAAGGTTTATTAAGACATTGGTGGAAAGGTTTGATGGAAAACTTTCTGCAACACATGTGGTGAAGTTAAACAAACATAAACAAAAAAAGACCTTGCATGTTATGGAGGGAACCATACACTCAAATCCACTTCAGAAAACCATTGAGGAGGCTGATATCTTGCATCATACCTTGCTAGAGGCAAGACCTCTATCTTATGTTCTTAAGCAAGAGGGTATGGAGATCCCTTTTTCAAAAGAGGATCCATTCATTGGGAGGTTTCCCATACATATTGAGGAGGATGAGGGCAATAGCATTGTCATGTCTAGAGTTTATCTAACACCTCATGTAGAGGAAGAGGGAGCTCTTGCTCCAACTAGAGGGATTCTTGTATCATTGCAAGGAATTCCCCAGGATCTCACATGTAGATATCAAGGCACAACTCATGATTTAAATGTGCCATTGATGATAGGGTGTGAAACTATGGAGATAAAAGGAGGAGATAGGGAGGATGACCAACATCATGTGATGAGGAGCACACACCCCTATCTATTTCAGGAGGTTGATGCACCTAAGAGGAGACTGGATTGTGTAGTGAGGGCAAGGACAAGTCTGTCCATCCATATATGTATTCTACTCTTGATCTTGATGCCTCATTGCATAGAGGTATTTCACCGGGGAGACCACTAGATCAGCAGATGATGAGGGATGCTTCACATTTGGAGGCATTACTCATTGATTTCGGAGGAGTGGAGACCATGGGAGAGCTTGGTATAACACTGAGAATCTTGGGTAGGCTCAAGGAGGAGAGAGGTGTTGGGCCGTTAATATGCCATTATTATTATCACTTGTGAACGCTTAGTCCACCCATTTCTACCATTCTTCATCACGTCATTTATTATAATTTATTATTTAAATCCATTTTATGATGATTTATGCTTCTATGAATGAATGTTATTTATTCTCCTTTATTTCTAATAAATTGATGATTATGAATTATTTTATCAATGATAGTTTTAATAAGTTGGTTATAACATTATTCACCATTTTTAGCCTCCAAGGTAATTTCCAGATTCAAGATTTGATCATTAAAAGTGCCAACTCAGAAATGCGCTGGAATAAGGAGTGACAGTTTTGCGGTTGAGATTCTGAGCAAATGAAGACGAATCTGGAAAATCCGGAACATGGGTTTTGTCCAGAACGGACCCAATTAACTTAATTAAAGAACGGTTTGCCCAAATTCGGCCTGTGTTGAGATATTCGCCAGAGCTCTTAAGCACGACATTTTCTGGCTCATTGCTATGGCCGTCCTCCAAATCTCAAATAAAAGCCAAATTCGCTTTCTTCTTTGCTGATCAATTGGTTGGAAACAATCTAATTTTTGTAATAGAATCATGTTGTAATTATCTCCATTGTAACCACTCTCTTTGTATTTAACCGTGAATGAGATCGGGAGAGAAGAGGACTGGATGATCGAAATGATGGAATTGAGGATGAATTAGAGAATCGACCGAGGATGGAAGAGAAATGGATAATGGTCAGCATTGAGAGATTTCTTGTTGTAATCCATTATAACTCGCTTTGATATTTTAATATAAATCAAGTTGCCATTCATTCTTCCTTATTCTGGTGTTCCGGCCAGGGCACCGCCTGGCGGCCAAGGGCCCATGCATTTTCCGTGATCAGGCCGGGCCGTATATTATTTCTTTGGTTTATGCGTGGTTTTTCTTATTAGCATTATTTTGCAACTGATGTGTTGTTTAGTTTACATCACACGCTCGTTATGCTTAATTTATTAAGGTTTCTAAAGATAGAACTATTGTATTGACTCGCATCGTATTCGTTCTTTTAAGTGTTGATATAATATCAAATAGTCTTTACGTATCAATACTATTGCCGCGCACTGGCGTAGCCGCTATGTCAGTACTTGTTCATTAACATTACGGAATTTATCTTGAGTTATGTTTTGCGTATCGTTGGATCTTATAAACACGTTGTTCTACTTTTGAAACGTACGTACTCTTTCAACTAAGATTGATAATTGATCGCATTACTATTAATGTGTGCCGTGTGTTAAGTCCTCAGGTATTTGTATTTGGATTTCCAAATAATCTTGTTTCATATCCTCTCATTAATCATGCCGTTTATTTCCTTAGCGCCGTTTCATATTTATTCTTTGTGAGTAAAGATTGCTATTAATTTGGCTTTGCTATTGTTCATTTCCATTAATTAGAGTTTAGTCGGGCCCGTATTCTTTTTTAATTACAATGTCGCCCATTTACTTTGTTGTTCTATTTCTTTGCTATCTCAGTCGCTCCATTTACTCGCATTCAAGGTTTTGGTGAGAGACGATCTAAGGCCGTAGTGAGCTTCTATTCACTGTTTCCAGCTCCTGCACCCGTGGTCTATGCTCTAATTTTCCTTTCCATCGCTTCAAAGGATGGGCTATTGCTGTCAAACCCTCGATCGATACATTGCTTATTTTTCCGAATGAATGATTTAAGCTAGAACATTTCGCTTTCTTGTCGTCTACTAGATTTTATTTCTAGTTTCTATTTACTTTGATTTTGAGCACTATAACGCAAAACATTACTCTTTGAGTAAATAGCCGATCAAGAGTACACTCTTGGAATAAAAAGTCGTCCTCAATAGATAATTAATGAAGGTAATTAGGAGTTAAAAAGACCCTTTATCACTCCATTTTGGCGTCATTACGGGGAGAGTGTAGCCATTTCTAAAGAGTAGTGTGAATCGATGAGTGCCTCATGTAGGAAGAGTTGGATCTAAAAACTAAGGTAAGAACCTACGTGCGAGCATGCTTCCGTCTCCATCTGTCTCGCTCTCCTACCGTATTTGTTGTTGCTTTTTTAGGTAGAAATAGATGTTTGACCAGGTGAATAACTAGGAAAAAAATAGAAATTTTGGAAAATGAATCACAAGGTTTCACTGGGGTGGTACATGCAAGCACCACCCATTTCACTAACTAATTGACAGAACATTGAAGAAGGAGCTTTGAAGGAACACATGAAGGACATCTTCCTCGTTATGGTAAGAAACTCTCCATTCCAACATTTTTACTTTTTGAATTTCCCATTTCAACTAATTCCACACCCTCACCGCAATAAAACCAAGACAACATACTTACAATGTTGAACCGCTAAATTTACCGATCTTCCACCCATTCTATCTCACATGTGTTATTTAAGAAAACTTACAATGAGATTAAGAATGTTTCAAATTAAAAATTGTAGAAGTGCGGAATAAAATGAGGTTTCTTTTACTATGCATCAACACGCTATTTTAAAAGCTCAAGAACTTCTCGATATGATGGCTATGGGGAAATCGTAGAAAATAAAGGATATATTGAAGATTGGTTTCATCTCCATCACTATTAAAATATTGTTCATTACCTTCAACAATTTTTGATACCATTTTTTCAAGGGAAGTTGGCTTCTGCATCTAATTTTCTTTTCACTACAGCATTTTTCAAATTTGGGTCTGTGCATACTAGAGGCCTTATTTCAAATGGTTCCACTGAAATAATTTTATATAAATATTGATTCTTCAAAGAAGAATAGGATAGTGGAGAAAAAAGAAAAATAAAATAAGGACATAAATAAATGCATTTTGTTTTTATGTAAACTAGTTGTTTTTTTGTTGCAACATGCTATGTAAATCAATATTGGTGATAATTTTAATTCATTGTGCATGTAGATGAATTATAATGGAAATAATAGCTCTAAAACACTCATATTCATTTTTTTATCACCAATTTAAAAAATGTTTCAATATCATATTTTTGGCTTGGCGGGCTCGAAGGAACTTTCTCGAAAAACAGTTGGAAGACAGTCATGTTTGAGGGATCAAAATGAATATCTTAAAACTCACTTTCACTTAGATATTCCTTGATGTCTTCTTTCTAACCCAATTTGAATCAGTCAATTTGGATTTGAACGAAAAAGTTAGAACCAAAACATTGACCGGATGTCTAGCGGGCAGCTCAAGAACAGAGTTGGGACAGTCAGTTTTTGGAGCCCTAAATGAATGAATTTTTAAAACCTGTTTCTATGGTAGATTCCCCTATGAATCTAGTTTCCAATTCAATTGGAATCACTCATTTTCGATATCGTATGGGGAAGTTATGATCAAAATACTGACTGTCTATCGTAAATCAGCACCCTTAAAACTCTGTTTTTCCGGATGTTCCTTACAGTATTTCACCTATCAATTCTTCTTTTCTTCAAAACATGTTTCTATTGGAGATAAATAAATGAATATACTTTCATTTCCAATTTGAATCATTCGAATCCGACATCAAACGAAGAATCTATGCTTAAAACATTCACTGTTGTTCTAAGTGGGGTAAGCGAAAATGACTCTGTTATGCAGGTTGTTCTAAGTAAAATTGACATATCATATCATTGAATTTTTAAAACCTGTTGCTATTGGAAATTAACCTTTGAATTAGCTCTCATTTGGCTTTGGAATCACTCAATTTGGACGAAAAACAAAGAAGTTGTGACTAAAACACTGCAGGTTAGCATGATTGGCCACTGCTCTCCCGCAGGTAACAAATATATTTTACTTTGTTATTTTCTCCGTGGATTTGTTCTATAGAGTAACTACTTGTTAGTTTTTTTGCATAATTCTTGGATTAGGGGAGCCCGCGCACCTCTCTTTCTCCATGATTTAATGTTTTCTTGCAGGTAGACACTCATTTTTTGCAGGTCTTGGGAAAATAAAGAAGGTCAATTTATGGACGAGTGATTCTTGAAACAAATTTTAATAAAACAAAGGAATTTCATCCAACTCATTACCCAATGGATTCATAATAGAACAAATGAAGAATTGATTTCCATTTGAAGATTCATGTCATGTCTTTACTGCCAAAACATTTTTCGAATAAATCATTTTTTTTGACATAACATCATAGCTGTTGTAACTTTATTTATTTATTTACATACTGTTTTTGTTGTTTTTTTTTCTAATTTCTCTTATATTTTGTGTTTCAGGTATTGCTTCATTCAAAGTGTAACTCATCCTCAGCATCAATACCGTGAACAGCTAATTTGTTTTTTGCATGTTTGCATTGTATGACTGTCCATTTTTGCATTTTCACACTTTTTTTGTGTGTATTTTTGCTTTTTTGTGTGCATTTCCTTTGTTGTTCCCTACAAGGAACAACACTTTTTTTGAGTGTTTTTGCTGTTCCTTCAAAGAAGCAACACTTTGGGAGCAACCCTTCCTTCCTCTTGTGGAATTATTTTTAGTTCATTTCAACCACACTTTACTGATTCCCCTTCATGGCATGAAGTACACTATTTTTATGAGGACAAGAATTATGGATTCTATTGAAGCGAGCTAATATCATTCACGTTATGATCTTTAACAGGACAGCTCCTTGATGATAGATTATTTTAAAAAGAGACACAATTATTTATATACTACTTTACTGCATTGTTTTCTGTTGAATATGATATTGATTGATCATCTTAATACCATGTTGGTTCCACCTTTCTGGGTTATAATCTTCTCTGTCTGTAATAAATGAGATTATGGGTATATTTTTTTTCTATTGACATGTTCAACTTCTTCCACCATCCCTGCTCTTAAGGAGTACTGAGCCTCCCTCTTTTTATCATAAAATTGTGTAATAACAACAAAATTTTGTTCACATATGGAGGATAGGGGGTCTCATTACGAGCCAACCTACCATGTTCATAAGGTTGTAAGAAAGTGACATTCCCATTATGGCCACCACACCAGGGTTATGATCCATTGGATAGTCAAATTATCCTTGGAACAGGAGGTCTCATCACGAGCCGACCTGATCACTTTTGCTACATCCCAGTGAATGGCAGTGTGGTTATCTGGTTACCACGCCAGCACATTGATCTCTTCTATAGAACAACAATGTAACTCTCTAGTTATAAATTGAGGATTCTGGCTCATATGGGTTAAAAAGCAACCCTGTCGAGGCTATAGACGCCTGCTGGCAGTAGTGGCTCTGCTTATGGTATTGAAGTTATATCTTATCGTCAATTATTATTATAATACCCTTTTCTTATTTTTTTTTCTTTTTATCAGAGAAGTTATTTCCTTATTTTTTTTCCCTATTTTGAACCTTTATGCATGAGAAATTGTTTTATAATCATTCACATCATTTTTCAGCTAGAATACCATCAGCAAAGCATATTTTTGGCATATTGCTGTCCTTTTTCTCTTTTTCGTAACTTATCATCAATCCAAAGCGTCCTATCTCTTATTCATAACTATCTTTACACACTCTGCTCTCATTATAATCATAACTCTCGTTGTCCTATCATTGATATGTGTACTCTGCTTCATTTACTGATATATTGTTCATTCCCGTGCCTTGCCGTCAGCACAACACCTCTCATATGCTTTATGGTCATGGAATTCATTTTCCAATTGGAGGGGGGAATGTATGCATTATGGGATTGCATGCGATATGATTACTGCATTCTGCCATCACTTGTTGATTTGCCAAAATATTAGTATTGCATGTATACATAAGTTTTTCTGATTGAAATTTTTGCATGCATCTTATCTATCGCTTACACTATGGATTCAAGAACATTGTATGCCAAATAGTGCTTTGTTTGCAGGAAAACAACAAGTATGGGCAGAATTCTATTCACAGCATGACTACAATGTTGCAACTAACAGAAGAGGCTCGAGCAACTCGCGAACGTGAACAATTCTTCAGACATGATGTGCTTACCTGGATTCCACCTTTTGCATCACTTTCAACACCAACTCTGCCTACATCAGCTTCAACAACTGCCAGTCCATATATGTCATTCCACATTTTTGGAGGTAAAACTTGAGGTAAAATAGCATAATTTTCTGATTTATTACGAATTTAGGAGAATTTATTGAAATCCATTTTGAGCATTATTTATCATCCTTCATTCCACATCTTTACCACTTCCCTTTTTTCAGCGGCATATCATCTTTCAGTTTGGGGGAGTGTCGCTTTCATTCATTTCTTTCTTATAACCATGTCATTCATATTCTTTATCATCCATTGCTATTCTTATTCATTCTCAACACCTCCCTTATTCCATGTTGTTTTACACCAAGCATAGAATTCAACAGCTGGTAGCAACCACCTCTATTTGTTTTCTAGCATTGCATGAGGGCATGCTAATTTTTCAGAGAGGGGGAGGAATTGCTACGCATGATGGATGTTTTCAATTTTCTTTCTCATTTAAGGCATACAATTTCATTTTTACACAATGCAGAAATTGATTTCCATAATATTTTTAAAACCATGAACTCAATTCTTGTGATTTCTGGAAAACACAGACGTATCATTAATACAAACCCAGATAATTTCAAGATAAATTGGTTCATAAAATTTCGGAAATCATGCACTCTCACCTACAGCCATTTTGTTTATATCTCATGATCCATGCATCAAAACAGTCTGATTTTTGGATCATAAAGGCATTTATATATTATAAATCTACTTGCCAAATTTCAACAAAAACTGGTTTGTAGTTTTTGAGAAAATGGTTAATGAAGTTTGTTGTTACTTATATCATATTTTGTTGCAACTTCATATATACATATAGTTGAATGTCAATATAAAAATTATTATGCCTTCATCAAGATTACTAAAAGTGAATACTCATTAATTAAGGAAGCATTCATTTGTTCTCAAATTTTTATTGCTTGGTTAACACATGGGTTTTGTCTTGGGGTTGCATGAAGACATGCAATATATTCAGTTTTCGTTGCATGAGGACATGCAACATATTGAGTGTGGGGGTATGTTGGGCCGTTAATATGCCATTATTATTATCACTTGTGAATGCTTATTCCACCCATTTCTATCATTCTTCATCACGTCATTTATTATAATTTATTATTTAAATCCATTTTATAATGATTTATGCTCTTATGAATGAATATTATTTATTCTCCTTTATTTCTAATAAATTGATGATTATGAATTATTTTATCAATGATAGTTTTAATAAGTTGGTTATAACATTATTCATCATTTTTAGCCTCCAAGATAATTTCCAGATTGAAGATTTGATCATTAAAAGTGCCAACTCAGAAATGCGCTGGAATAAGGAGTGACAGTTTTGCGGTTGAGATTCTGAGCAAATGAAGACGAATCTGGAAAATCCGGAATATGGGTTTTGTTCAGAACGGACCCAATTAACTTTAGAAAAGAACGGTTTGCACAAATTCGGCTTGTACTGATAGAAACGCAGGGTTCTTTGAGCACGATTTTCTCAGATCTGTGGTTGCGGCCGTCCTCCAAATCTCAGCTACAAAGCCAAATTCGACTTGCTGTTGTTGAAAGAGGGATGTAAATCTATTTTCTTGTTGATCAATTGGTTGGAAGAAATCCAATATTGTTATGGGAGATTGTATTTACTATTCAATTTCTCCTCCTTCTGATTATAAAAGGAGAACATGTATTATGTATTGGAGGATGGAGAGACTTTTCTTATTGTAATTTGCAGAATTGTGCATCGGCTCTTGTTAAGAGAGTGTGAGCTGTTTGTAAACATTATTAATGTCTGATTAATAAAAGAGTTCACTGTTGTTCCATTTCTCAAGCGCTGGAGTAAAGCACAGCAACGCTTCACCGGTGGTTGAGGGCCCGGCCCTGGTGGAGCGATCTGCTGTTTGTATTTCTATTAGTTTATTTCTGTGGTGTGAAGTTCGTTTATTACAATTAAAGAATTGAGTTATTGCTAATTGGATCAAATACAGAGTCATTGTTATTCCATTCTTTACAAGAAGCATGATTCATGATTCAATTGTTATAAAATGTTGTTTTTCTGTATCTAATTCCAGTTGTTGTTCCTTTTGTTTATGAATTACGATAGTTGATTGTTGCGTGGCTGTCGACAGGATTAAAGAGTATAAATCTAGTTTGCTTGGTTATGAATTGAATTCACTGTTTATTTTACGCTGCTATTCAATTCCTGTTCATTGCTTTTAGATTGTTGTTCCTTTCCAGTTTGCGTTTTAGATTTCATTTCCCTTGAGTTGTTTTCACTTGCTTTGAGATCTCTAAACTGTAGAGGGCAGAGCTAATCATTCCAGGTCCCCAGATTTGGTCATCTCACATCGATTTCTAGGGAAAAGAGTTATTACTACTGCATCCCTAATCGATGTCTAGCAAGGTTGCTGTAGTGTAGTCTTTACATTTCTGTCATTTGTAATTAGACTTCTTTTCAAGCAGATTTCTTTTCAAGCATTTATTATTTCTGCATTTGTATTTCTATACTACATCTTCACAAACATTACTCTTGAGTAAATAGCCGCCTCAGACTGAGTACACTCTTGAAACAAAAAGTCGTCCCTGGGTTGACAATTAATGGGAGGTAATTAGGAGTTACAAAGACACCTTTTTATCGCTCCACACTATAATACAAACTACCCAGCTACTTCCCCTCAATAATAGTTCTAACAGTCGATAAAATCCCAACAACCAACAACAATGTTTCAATGAATACTTATAGGGGAATGAGGAGGTGGAGTGGTAGATATGAGTTTGAATGATTCATTAAGACAGAAGGGAGAAGGTATCTGAATGCCCACTCTACTTAATGGCTCTGCATTGATTGTGTGTACTCGTTAGGCTGTTTTGGAGGTCCTTTGTTAGGTTGACCATAACCTCAGTTATTTTCTTTGAAGTACTTTATGATTGCTAGTACTCTGTTCTATCTTCTGAGATAAGTGAGGTGACTGAAGGTCTCTCAGATCTTCCATACTTCATAACTAATGCACTTACAGTTCTAGGAACTTTCTTTCAGAATAATAACAGTTACTGGCTCGATGAGGCATGGAGTAGGACGTGTGGCTTTGTCGTTCTTAGGAAAAAGAACATTATGCTGATATCAGATCACTGATGTGGCTTGTTGTGTGCTTTAGGCTTCATTAAGCCTCCTTGATCATATTTGGTTCTTTACTGTGTCCTTTATCCTTTTAACACTGGATCATAAGCATTAAGTCTTCAATCATTAAGCATTAATCCTTTGGTTATTTCTTTGATACTCTTTGTCGCTTCTGTGATGGTCTCTCTGCGCTCTAAATCACCATCATGGTGATTGTGGAGACAGAATGATTTAACCCCTCTCTAAACCCTACAAAACATGATAAACACATTATAAAATCCTGAGGGAGTGAGGATGGCTACTTCAGAGGCTTGCGGGAATGGAGGAGCGATGATGGAAAAAGATGGATGCAACAGAAAAATGGTGAAAAACCATGTCGGAAGGCGAAAAAATGGTCTAATGAAGGTTGAGTGCATCATGGGTTTTGGACCGTTGGAATAGATTAATCAATGGTGATCTATGGTGGAGATTCATCGGCAAAGTCATTTTGATGAATTGAGAAGGGGTGGAGTGAGGTTATATCGGGACCGTTAGATCAGAATAAATCGACGGCTATGATCACTTAATGGAAACATTTAGGAGACGGATGGGAAAAAAATGAACAGGGTTGAAATTAAGTCATGACCGTCCAATCATAGAGATCGACGGTCGGGATTAAAAGAGAAAATATGCTGTGAAGGGTGGTAAGCGGAAAACCAGAATTTTTTTCGCACGAGGCTGAGGGTGGTAAATGGTTTTCCAAAAAATAATGTGATTCCATTCATCCATCACCATGTGGAAATCTAAAACCATCTATTTCACGTTTTTTTTAAACGTTAACCTTCAGGTGCAAACATTATGTGAAACGCATTCTCAATCGTTGGATGGCGAGCAGAAGATTTGACGGTGTGGGTGATGCGCGACGTGAGGTAAGATGCTCGAGCGGAAAGGTGTGAAGGGTCTGTTAGCACTCAAATCTACCTCAGGCTGAAATGAAGTAAAACTCAAGGCTACATCAAACCACGCTCAGCCTCGTAGCTAGCCCTACGAGGACAGGAGAGGGCTCTCTCCGTCAATCTCGAGAAAATAAACAATAGGATGCGAGATGACTTACAATAAGAAACTGATTTTAGGCTAGTAAAAAGATAGGAATGTTTGATTTTTGGTGCCTTGAAAGCATATCAGCAACTTTATTGAAAATACGTTTCTTGTACCTTATAACCAAGTGAAATTGTTGAAGAAATCCCATCCACCTAAAATGTGGTGATTGCTGCAATTTTGTTTGCGACTGCAAGTACTGTAATGGTTGATGATCGGTATGTATAATCGTCTCTTTACCCATCAAGTAGTGTTTCCACTTCTTGACGCCTTGTACCAATGCATACAACTCTTTGTCATATGTAGGATATATTAGCCACCTATAAACTTTGTTATATCAAAAGGTGGCTAAGACTTTTTGAGCCTTCAAGGAACAAATTTCATTGCTAAAAATTGTTGGTTCTTGAAGACTCTTGAAGGCCTCATGCCTATCCTCTGTCCAAACTTCACTACTGTTTCCCTTCAAAACTCAGAAATCCTGCTGATTTCCAAGCCAAAATATTGCTGCAAGCACCTTTTTCCCCCTTCCCTTCTTCCAAAACTAACCTCATTTTAACCCTTTCATCTCCCATGAAAAATCCCTCATTTTCATAATTTTTCCCTTTCCCCTTCATCAAAACCCCTTGACAAGGTTGAAAACTCCTTTTTCTCCTTATCGGAACCCCTCTAACCTTTTGAAAATCATTGAAAAACTATTAAAACCCACATTTTTGGCATATATGGGTCCTATCCCTTTTTCCCATTGACCCTCGGTCACATCATTTCCCATGCGCCCACGGCCCCGCAATCGGGTGCCTATCCGCTTCAAATAAAATAATTCTCGGCCAAAGTTAAAACCTTGGTTATATATTAAAAATCATTGGTTTTTATTATATTATTAAATATCTGTCGGTACAAATTTTAAATCATTCCACACCGTCGATCTGATCTGAAGATCGGACGGTGCGGAGTCCATCTCCCGGTGGTCCCCACATCCCACTCACCTTTCCAAAAAACTGTGCGGTATTCATCGCACCACCTTTGGGCGACGACGGTTTTTTCCCGATCGCCAGCGATTCCACTCATCGTTTGACACATGTCCTGGGCACTGTTCATAAAACCACCGTCCATCACACGTTAACGTTCGGACGTGGACGCCGCACGATATTGTCATCCACAGTCCGATCTGGGGCAGGCCATCCAACGGCTATCGCTCACCGAAGATGCCCAACAGTTAACCAGGCTACGGCGCGTCATTCAATCGATCTCCGCTGTCGATCTGATCTGCAGATCGACGACCCATATTCCATCGCCCTGATTCATCGCCTGGTCAACGTTTCCCCATTTTGACTTTTCGCCTCCGCTCCCGACCGTCGATCTCTGCGCGATCGACGGCTCTGGTTTAAACGTTTCTTCCGCCTTCCCTTTGATTCCTCTGATCAATCTCGACTGTTGGATGATGCCATCCAATGGCCATGCTTCCTCCACGTGCCTTCTGAAGCAGTAAAACTATATATGCAGGATTTTATTATAGTTTTTTGTATTTTGTAGGGTTTTAAATGGTTTTTTCGCCATTTTTGAAGAAAAATTCGAAGGCGGAGGATGACGATCTTCCTGCCTTCGAGTCATCAAAGAAAATCATCACAGGGTGTTAAAAACACGTTTCATCAGTGTTTCTTCAGGCATTGATGCCCTATCGCCTCTGCGCAGCCCTGCACACCAGCAGAAAAACATGAATCAAGCACAGTGAAAGAGTATCAGTGCAGAAAACCAGAAATATGCCAGAACAGAAGATTAAAGACATATTTAGTGGGGATCACAGCTAAGAATGTTTATCAAAAGCCTAATCCCCAATTAAAACACAGTTTAAAGAAAACCTAAAGTGTTTTATCGACAAGAAACCCTCCACCGCCACAAATTCAGGCAAATTGATCCCTCTGGCTACCACCACGCCTCCTGTGCCTCAAAGTATTCAATCAGAGGCCGAATTTATTGATCAGGATCATATATTTGTCTCAGCCCAGCCAAAAAGTTACTTCTGCAAGGAAACTTAATGCAAAGAACATCTGCAGAGTTACTTCGACACCACACAGAGCCTCAAAAGTCAACAAAAGCTCCCACAGAGCTTAAATCTTTATGTAAAATCATTTAATACAGAGAATATGTATGTATGTTTCTTCATTGAGCCACTCAAAGGCCAAGAAGTCATTAAGTCTGTATTAATTTTAAATTGAGATCTTTCATCAAATCTCACCTCCTCATCCTTCTATATATACTTAGAAGATGAGTGAGGGGTTGGTTGCAGAACTTGGAAATATATTTGAGCAAAAAACTTTTGATTGTAAATAGTGTTCACTAGCCCTTGGAGCTCTGCTTGTGATAGATTAGATAGGATGAATAGTGAAGATGATTGCTGAACTGAAACATTGGACCTGAGTACTGTAACTGGTTTGACATCAATAAACAAGTTGTTTCTTGGGATCCTGGTCTATATCACTGGTGAAGTGCTTCTTTCTTTGTTATTGTTTTCCTTCTATGTATGGCATATTGTTCACTATTCTCTGATAAAGGACAACATTTATAGAGTTAGGACCTACTGTATATCAGTAACCTTCTCTAATTGAAATCTTTATCTCAATGTTTTCCTCTAATTAGTTTATTTAAGAATGATTTAATACAGTTTAAGCAGTTAGGAATGCTGGAGTTCCCTCGTCCTATTGTTTGCTTTAAACATTGTTTCTTCAAAGTTATTTTCCTTGTTTGCTTATTAAAGATGACTATGGAATATATGGTGTGCCCTGGTCCTAGTTTTTCTCCAAAAGCAGATTCCGAAAGTTTCCCTTGGTGATTGACTGAAAGCATAATAGGTTTAAAAGTACTTTATCTGATCTTAAGTTACACTTTATTTCTCTTATGTGTTTTCATACTTTCTGAAGGTAATTATGTGGATTACCGGATTGTTTGTCAATTAAGCTGCTTTAATACAAACTTACCCAAGAAATTTTATGGTTAGCCCTGTTCTTGGTTGGTTTTAAACAGTTACTTAAGAGGCTTTTCTTGTTTGGACTGACTATAAATCCTTTGAGAAATTATTATCAGTTTCCACCATCTCCAACACTTTATTGTTTCCATTCCATCACTCTAATCTCAAATAATCTTGTGATATAGATGACTTGCCCCTTGCATCACTCTTGATGTTGTTGCTCAATTAAAGCCCTGTTATGACTCCATAGCCCAATGGACTGAAAACCAGCGTTATATCTATATTTTTAGCCTAAGCTGTTCTATTCACTTGCAACTTCTCACTTTTGAAACTGTTTTGCATTTAGAACTTTCCCCTCAAGTAATATTCATGCTCAACCATCCAAAAAACAGACAAAACCTTTGGCCTTCATAACTAGCCTAATATCATTACCCCAAATTTCAAAGACAAATCCATCTTTGTACTTATTAGAGAGATCCCTCTCCGGATTCAGGAGGGCTAGATCCTAGAATCCCAAAGTTGGTTGAAATAATGTTGTTTTTGTGGACGACTTTTCCAATCTTTGCCGATTACGTATTCCCAACATTTCGGGTGATACTAGGGATCGAACCCGTAATCTCTGGTTTTGTTATAAAACTTTGAGAGTAAAAAGAAGCCTTTTCAAGCACTACCTAAGAGTGGTAATCATGATAAAACTTGTTTGAATCAAAGAAAAAATAGGTAAACCCTAGGATTCTCTTAAGCCTTTATCTAACCTTGAAAAATCAGCTAGCTTAGCCATAATAGTAGACTGTCTTTGTCTCTTAACCATAGCAAAGTTTTGAAATAGAGTTAGGTCATTCTTAGAAACCACACAATTGAAAAAGAACTCAGAAAACCTAAAAATACTTCAGATTGGTATTCAATAAACATGGTGGTGGACCATAAAACCTTTTACCTCCTTAGGAGCTAAAAACTTCCACTTGGCGACGCCAAAATCCTTGGCAGACTTTAAGACTCCATTGGGAAGAACCCTCAGCATTATAACATTAGTCAAACTCAGTTAGAGGTCTGTAGGATTAAAATTTGTGTAAACAAATTAGTTAACCTCTCAAAGATTGTCATACCTGGTTGAACTTTTCTTGTTTATTTGGATCTAAAAAACACAGCATAGTGGCTCCTAGAAAGATTCATACTAGAGCCTATCCCAACCCTGATCCACCTGAGTTAGTTGATAACCCAGAAAGTATCCTTAGGAAGTCTCCTAGGATTAAACTATCAACTATTTTTAGATCACCCTTGAGAGCTAATTCAGTCCCTGAAAATATTTCAGCTCTACAACAATCACAAGTTGACTTAGTAAATCCTTTTAGAACTAGGTCTCTTGGTGACTTAGATCAGTTAGATTCTGAGTCTTCACTTTCATATCTTGAAACAAGTGAACATCTTGGCAGCAGAGAAACAACACCTCTTGATTTGGATTTCATTCACAATTTAGGTGTCTCTCATCTAAGATCAGCTCAACAATCTATTCCTGGTCCATCCACTTCTGCTCACCCTACATCCACTGTTCGAACCACTCCATTTCATCCCACTTTCCCTTTTGTTAATCCACCTCTTGTAAATCCACCCCCACCACATATCATGGCAACATGGTATGCTCCCTTAGTCCTTCCTGCACCATTAGTCAATCTTCCACAGGACTATCAGCCCAAAATTCCATTGTATGATGCTAGTAATGTTATAACTTCATCACAACATGTGGATAAGATGAATTACTACTTTGACAGAATGAAATTGATGATGATTCTGTCAAGCTTAGATTGTTTTCTCAGAGCTTAGGGGGAGAAGCAAGAAAATGGTTCAAAGGCTTAACCCCCCATAGTATCAATGATCTCCAAGCCTTCCATCAAACATTCTTAAACAAATGGGAAGTAAAGAAAAACCCTCTCCAAGTCGTTTCTGACTACAAGAACCTCCATAGAAACACTGGGGAAAGTGTGCAAGCTTATTGCACTAGATTCAATAGTGTGTATAATGCACTTTCCCTAGAACTAAAACCTCCACAGGGCTCAGCTCTAAATAAGTTTCCTGAAGGGTTTGACCCTGAGATGGCCTATCAGCTGAGAAAGAGATATTTTTCAACTCTTGAAGATATGAAAAAGGGTGCTCTCTCTGTGGAATTCAACTTAATGGAGAAGAGAGCAAGAATGAAAACTAAAAAGAGAGTATCTTTTAGAGAGGAATCCACACCTTCTACTTCAAACTCAAAGATGGAAAAAATGATGGAAGAGATGATGAAAGGGATGAGCATAATTAAGAGAGCACAAGCAAGCCAAAATCAAACTGCTCCTAAAAATAGAAATCAAAACCAGAATCAGAATTTTAGAAGGAACCAACCTCCAAATAGACCTAGGGAAGATGATCAGCAGATCACTCCTCCCTTTCATCAAAACTATGTAAGTGAGGTTGGGGAAATAGATGAAATAGTAGAGGAGGATGATGTCAACATGTTGGGGGTGGATAATGATGACTTTGAGATCCATTATGATAGAAAACAAGGTCTATACACACCTTATGACGACAGAAGAGATGATGATGAAATTTATTATCAAGACATGGAAAATCTCATCATAGAATCTCAAAAAGGATACGACCTTAGAAGCAAAACCAGTCAACAAACTCCCAACAACAAAACCTCTGAAAAATCTTCACAAAACAGCACTGCAACCAAACCTAAAGTTGTTAAACAAAAGGACAAAATAGTGGCTGTAAATTCTGGTAATGATAAAGAGAAAGACACTCAAAACAATGAAAAATAGAGTGCAGACATTAGCAGTACTAACACTTCAGCTAGTACTCCTGTGAAATTTTTTTTGTCAAGTGTAAATAAAACAAATCAACAAGTTGATATTGCTGATAGAATTACAGCTAATAAGGCTAAAACCAACACTTTAAAGAGTCAAATTCCTTTCAACCTGGAGCAGGAAATTTCAAAGATCAAAATCTCTGTTCCCTTGACTGAGTTTTTTGCCCAACATGTATATAGAGCTCAAATTTTGAAGGCTTTAAACATTGAACAAAATGAAGACATAGTCAATCTTAATGATGACCAACCAGAGCTGATTTTTGGTCCTAACATTGAAGGTAGATATCAAGAGGGGCCTGTTCCTCCTTTTTATGTGAGTTTAAACGTTCATGACAAGATTTTGCACAATGCTATGCATGATTCCAGGGCTTCTCATAATTTAATGCTAAAAGCTGTAATGGAGAGCCTGGGTTTAGAAATCTCCAGAACTTACAAATACCTTTACTCCTTTGATTCCAGCAGAGTAAAATGTTTAGGATTAATCAAAGACCTCTGTGTTAACTTAGCCCAAATTCTAGCCAAAAGTTTAGTCATGGATATTTTTGTGGCTGATATGCCCCCAAAGTATGGAATGTTACTATCAAGATCTTGGGGGGCTAAGTTATAGGGGACTATGCAAATGGACATGACTTATGCGACTATACCTATTTTCAATCAGAATAGAAGACTTTACAGGGAGTCCCATATGAAATACACAGTTACAAGTCAAGAAAGACCACAAAACTCTCCTATGTATTCTATAAATACAGGCCTTGATTCTTTTATCATGTTTAATGAGGAAAAACTTGGTGAACAAGTCACTTTAATAGGATTAATGGCCGATAGGGAGGAGGAACAAGACAATGTAGGTGTGTCCGAATAGTTTGTTGAACCTCGTAAAATCTAGCAAACAAAACACAGTCTTGAGCTACGAGGCACGTGTCCTTTATTTTTAAACACCGAGAGTCAACCAAACAACCTCAAATAAATGAAAAACTGGGAATCAAAACAAATACAACTAAGTGTTGAGATTCCACAACAACCTTTGAGCACTAGTTGAAGTCATGACAAGAACTGTGATGAAATTGAAACTAGTCCTCTGTGGAGTATGTATT
This sequence comes from Pinus albicaulis, assembly GCA_034641835.2. Taxonomy (NCBI): domain Eukaryota; kingdom Viridiplantae; phylum Streptophyta; class Pinopsida; order Pinales; family Pinaceae; genus Pinus; species Pinus albicaulis. Next base: position 1,327,714,381 of record CM076578.1, read on the forward strand.
TTGATGGATCCTGCACTAGAACTAACGTTGGTGCAGGTGTCTGGATTTCCAACACTGAAAATAACCACATAGAAATCATTTCCTGGAGATTAAATTTTCAGTGTTCCAATAACATAGCGGAATATGAATCCCTTCTCTTAGGCTTACATTTATTGAAAAAGTTAGGAGCCAGAAGAATTAATGTGTATGGAGATTCAGAGTTAGTCATTAGGCAAGTCAATGGGGAATCTAACGCAAATAATCCCAGACTTAGAGCCTACGAAAACGACGTCATGGACCTTTTGAAAACCTTTGAGGAGTCCAAACTATTTTTTGTCCCAAGAAAAAGAAATATTGCGGCCCACAATTTAGCCTTTACAGCTAGGACATGCTTGACGCCATATGAAACCAAGGACTGCACAACTAAGATAAAATGTAGACTGGCTGTACCTGATAATGAAAAGTATTGGCAGGTGTTTGACAATGACAAACAAATAGAAGACTTCATGAAATTCATAAATGAATTTGAACTACACAGTTCGGACTCAGATTATGATACAGACTGCAGCGAAGAAAATTTCCTTGGTGAAGAAGAATCGTCTCCTGAACTTGTTAATATTAACCTGCTGTCAAGCAAACTAAAAAACAAAACGAAATTGGATGCAGAGTTCGGAACAGATGAGTTAGAAACTTTGAACTCTAAATATGAAAGTTTGCCAAGTGGTCTAGTGCCTTTAGAAGAGTTGTTTGATCTTAATGATGTGGCCAAAAAGCGAAAACTAGAACCTGTAGAGGCTGAAGGAGAAGAGTGCAATATAGACAGTGAACTTAAACCTATGATGATTAAACTGTCTAAAACTTTACCAGCTCACATTAAACTTAAATACATAGAGTTGTTTAAAGAGTTTTCTGATGTTTTTGCATGGAGTTACAAAGATGTTAAATCCTATGACACTGAAATAATACAGCACAAAATTCCCCTCAAAGAAAACCGAAAACCATTCAAACAGAAACTGCGCAGAATAAACCTTGTTCAGTTGTCGTTGGTTCAAAAGGAGATCATGAAAATGTATGATGCTGGTATTATTGTCCCTATTATATATTCTGAATGGGTGTCTAATCTGGTGTCGGTTAGGAAGAAAACTGGAGAGATCAGGCTTTGTATAGACTTTAGAGACTTGAAAAAAGCTTCATTGAGTTAAATCTACCCTTTTCCTAATATGGATCACATTTTACAAAGGGTGGTAGGGTCTAGAAGAATTTCTTTGCCGGATGGCTATTCAGTACAATCGCATCTTAGTTCACCTCGCTGATCAATTAAAGACAACTCACACCATGGGGCACTTTCATGTATGTGAAAATGCCCTTTGGTCTAATGAATGCTGGAGCAACTTTTCAAAGAGCCATGGACATAGCATTCTCGGAGGAACTGGGCTTCTTCATCATTATCTATCTTGATGATGTTACTATGTTTTCAAAAACAGATGAAGAGCACTTAGAACATTTAAGAAAGGTTTTCAAGAAATGCAGAAAGTTTGGAATATCTTTAAACCCTAAGAAGACACTTTTCGGCCTCCAAGAAGGTAAACTTCTTGGGCACATTATTTCTGATGAGGGTATAAAGATAGATCCAAAGAGGATTGAGGCCATATTGCAAATCTCTCATCCTCGAAACATCAAAGAGTTGCAATCTTTCATTGGAAAGATTAACTTTTTTAGAAGGTTCATCCCCAACTTGGCTAAGCTCCTTAGGAATATCACAAACATGTTAAAGAAGGAGCAAGGGGTAAAATGGACCTTGGAAGCAAAGAAGTCCTTTGAGCTGGTGAAACAAGAGTTAACCAAAACACCGGTTCTCATAAGTCCTGATTTTTCGAAAGATTTTTATATTTTTTCATTTGCATCAGAACATACCATAGCTGTTGTCCTTTTACAAAAAAATCCACAAGGACAAGAGCAGCCTATTACATTCTTTAGCAAGGCATTGAGGGATTTCCCTTTGAAGTATAACATTATGGAAAAGCAAGCTTTTGCTTTGGTTAAAGCTTTGAAAGAATTCAGAGTGTACATCCTTCACTCACACATCATTGCCTTTGTCCCAAACTCAGTTTTTAAAGACATTCTAACACAGGACCCAGATGGTAAGAGAGGTAAGTGGATTGCTATTATCCTTGAGTATGATTTATAGATAAAACCCACTAAACTCATCAAAGGCCAAGGTATAGCTAGATTAATGGCTGAATCCAACTTTGAAGTTCTTGATATTAATATGATTAATGCTTTGGATGACCAAGAAGAATTCTCAACTCCTATTGTTGAAGATCATTTTATGAATTCTCCTTGGTATGCTGATATTTTTTATGTTTTTCTTAAATTGAATACACCTCCTGGTTTGACAAAAACAAAGGCAAGTTTCCTCAAATTAAAAGCTGTAAAGTATTGCATTATTGATAGATGTCTTTACTGGAAAAATGCAAGTGGTGTATTGCTTAAATTTTTGCCTGAGTTTGATGCAGAGAAGGTTAAATATCAGTTCCATGAAGGAAAGTGTGGAGGCCATTTGTACTGGAAGACAACAGCCAAAAAAATCTTGAGGGCTGGTTTCTATTGGCCTACTCTTTTCCATGATGTGCACAAGATGATCCTAGCCTGTCATAAATGTCAACTTTTTGAAGGCAAAAGAAAACTGCTACCCCTGCCTCTGCATCTGATCACTGTTGAAGCCCCATTTCAACAGTGGGGACTTGAATTCATAGGAGAAATCCATCCCCCATCTTCTGCCCAGCATAGATGGATTCTCACTGCCACAGACTATTTCACTAAGTGGATAGAAGCCATACCTTGTAAACAGGCCAATGATTCAGTTATCATAAAATTTATGGAGACTAACATTCTCTCCAGGTTTGGCTGTCCTACCAAGATTATCACTGATAATGCAACAACATTCAGATCAAACAAGATGGTTGATTTCTGTCACAGATATCAGATAACATTGGGGCATTCCACGGCCTATTACCCTCAAGGTAATGGACTTGCAGAATCCTCAAACAAAATTTTAGTGAACATGATCAAGAAATTGTTGGAAGACAACAAAAAGTCTTAGCACACAAAGCTAGTTCATGCACTTTGGGCTGACAGATTGACTTTGAAGAAATCCATTGGCACGTCACCTTTTCAGCTGGTGTATGGTACTGATGCAATTTTTCCAAACAGCCTTGGTGTACCAGTAATGAAGTTGATTCAAGAGTTGCAAACTGAAGACAATGATATGATCAGAAGAATAAATCAAACCATTCATCTTCAACAAACCAGAGAGGAAGTTTATAACAAAGCATTGCAGAAACAGATCAACATTAAAAAGCTTTTTGACAGAAGAACGAAGGCCAACAATTTCAAAATTGGGGACCAACTTTTAAAGTGGGACTCAAGGAGGGAAGAGAAGGGCAAGCATGGAAAATTTGACAACTTATGGCTTGGCCCTTACTCTATTCATTCAGCTGCTGGTAACAATGCATTTTTCTTACAGGAGTTGAATGGAGCATAACTGTTTGGGGGTCATGTCAATGGCAGGATGCTTAAGCATTACTTCTTTTTATCCATGTTATGTTCCAAAAGCATTTTTATCTTTTCCCATTGTAAATATTTCATCCACCATTGCATCAAGTTATAAAAATCAAAAATACAAAAACAATGAAAATAAAGAAAAGAGGGTAGGTTATGAAAACAAGAAAGGTATAGCCCCATACCAAAAAAGAGAAATAATTTTGAAAGTGTGCAAGCTCAAATGCCACTCCTGAATAACACACTTCTAGTTAGTCAAACTGTCTAATATTGACTAATTAGCTTTAAATTTTTTGCTAATAGGGTAGTGAAATCGATTTTCCAAACTGTTTAATCTTGGCTCATCAGTAGATAGTTTAGGATAGAAATTAAAAGTTCAAAAATGTTCAAAATCTGAACCTAAGTTTCCAAAGAAAGATGACTCAAATCTGTTTCATTTTCTGAGTCAAAAAACATGTAAATCTGGTTCTAATTAACTCAAAACCTGAACCAAAGGACAAAGAAGGAACAACTCAAAGCAAAATTTAAGACAGAGCTGTAAAAAAGATGAAGGAAGTGCTTTGAATTTTCAGATCTTAAGCCTTCCATTTTGATGTAATTTTTTGCAAAATAAATATCTATGTGCAACTTGTTTTTATGCCATAGACCATAGCAAGTCAAACAACTTAATCTTGACTTGACTTTTTTTTAAATTTATGTTTTAGAATTTAGAGAATAAAAATATGTTGGACAGTTTAATCCCAACATATACTAGAATAGATAGAGAAGCATCTGAACTCAACTGTTTAATCTGAGTTCAGGGAGAAATAAGGAGTAGAATTAGATTAGTTTTATGCTTTCAAAAGAATAAAATGTTTTAAAAGATTTTTCCAATCCAAGTGCACTCTAATGAAGAAAAAAAATGTTAGATCAGTAGGATTGGGTAGGTAGAAGTTTGTATTGATGAAGATCCATTGTTTTTATGGCTGCTAATATGTTTTCAGAACACATCATCCACAGAAAGAAAGGCAGCCCAATGGATGAGGTACCTGATCAGCCTCCTAGAGAACATAAATGGATCAGGCATAGGTCAGCCTCCCAGAGAATGCAGGTCTGAAGTTCTTGATGCCTTCAAGAAGGCACCATCCCCAAGTGGAGCCACTGTTAGCCACCTATAAAATTTATTATATCAAAAGGTGGCTAAGAATTTTTGAGCCTTCAAGGAACAAATTTCATTGCTAAAAATTGTTGGCTCTTGAAGACTCTTGAAGGCCTCATGCCTATCCTTTGTCCAAACTTCACTACTGTTTCCCTTCAGAACTCAGAAATCCTGTTGATTTCCAAGCCAGAATACTGTTGCAAGCACCTTTTCTCCCCTTCCCTTCTTCCAAAACTAACCTCATTTTAACCCTTTCATCTCCCATGAAAAATCCCTCATTTTCATAATTTTTCCCTTTCCCCTTCATCAAAACCCCTTGACAAGGTTGAAAACTCCTTTTTTGCCTTATCGGAACCCCTCTAACCCTTTGAAAATCATTGAAAAACTATAAAAACCCACATTTTTGGCATATATGGGTCCTAGCCCTTTTCCCATTGACCCTCGGTCACATCATTTCCCATGCGCCCACGGCCCCACAATCGGGCGCCTATCTGCTTCAAATAAAAAAATTCTCGGCCAAAGTTAAAACCTTGGTTATATATTAAAAATCGTCGGTTTTTATTGTATTATTAAATATCCGTCGGTACAAATTTTAAATCGTTCCGCACCGTCGATCTGATCTAAAGATCGGACGGTGCGGAGTCCATCTCCCGATGGTCCCCACATCCCACTCACCTTTCCAAAAAACCGCGCAGTATTCATCGCACCGCCTTTGGGCAACGACGGTTTTTTGCCGATCGCCAGCGATTCCACTCATCGTTTGACACGCGTCCTGGGCACTGTTAATAAAGCCGCTGTCCATCGCGCGTTAACTTTTAGACATGGACACCGCGCGATATTATCATCCACCGTCTTATCTGGGGCGGGCCATCCAACGGCTATCGCTCACCGAAGATGCCCGACAGTTAACCGGGCTACGACACGTCATTCAATCGATCTCCGCCGTCGATCTGATCTGCAGATCGACGACCCATATTCCATCGCCCTGATTCATCACCCGGTCAACGTTTCCCTGTTTTGAATTTTCGCCTCCGCTCCTGACCGTCAATCTCTGCGTAATCGACATCTCTGGTTTAAACGTTTCTTCCGCCTTCCCTTTGATTCCTGTGATCAATCTCGACCGTTGGATGATGCCATCCAATGGCCATGCTTCCTCCACGTGCCTTCTGAAGCAGTAAAACTATATATGCAGGATTTTATTATAGATTTTTGTATTTTGTAGGGTTTTAGATGGTTATTTCGCCATTTTTGAAGAAAAATTCAAAGGCGGAGGATGACGATCTTCCTGCCTTCGATTCATCAAAGAAAATCATCACAGGGTGTTAAAAACATGTTTCATCAGTGTTTCTTCAGGCATTGATGCCCTATTGCCTCTGCGCAGCCCTGCACACCAGCAGAAAAACATGAATCAAGCACAGTGAAAGAGTATCAGTGCAGAAAACCAGAAATATGCCAGAACAGAAGATTAAAGACAAATTTAGTGGGGATCACGGCTAAGAATGTTTATCAAAAGCCTAATCCCCAATTAAAACACAGTTTAAAGAAAACCTAAAGTGTTTTATCAACAGGAAAACCTCCATCGCCACAATTGAGGCAAATTGATCCCTCTAGCTACCACGATGCCACCTGTGCCTCAAAGTATTCAATCAGAGGCCAAATTTATTGATCAGGATCAGGTATTTGTCTCAAAACGCAGTCAAAGAGGAAACTCTGCCAAGGAAATTAATGACAGACATCTGCAGAGTTACTTCGACACCACACAGAGCCTTAAAGGTCAGAAAAAGCTCCCACCGAGCTTAATCTTTATGTAAAAACATTTAATACAGAGTGCACCCATGTAAGTTTCTTCATTGAGCCCCTCAAAGGCCAAGAAGCCATTAAGTCTGTATTAATTGCAATTTGAGATCTTTTATCAGATCTCACCTCCTCATCCTTCTATATATACTTCTGCAGAAGATGAGTGAGGGGTTGGTTGCAGAACTTTGATATACACTTGAGCTTAAACTTCTAATTGTAAATAGTGTTCACTGGCCCTTGGAGCTCTGCTTGTGATAGTTTAGTTAGGCTGAATAGTGAAGATGATTGCTGAACTAAAAAATTAGACCTGAGTACTGTAACTGGTTTGACATCAATAAACAAGCTGTTTCTTGGGATCCTGGTCTATATCACTGGTGAAGTGCCTCTTTCTTTGTTATTGTTTTCCTTCTATGTATGTCATATTGTTCACTATTCTCTGATAAAGAACAACATTTATAGAGTTAGGACCTACTATATATCAGTAAACTTCTCTAACTGAAAAGCTTTATCTTAATGTTTTCCTCCAATTTGTTGATTTAAGAATGATTTAATACAGTTTAAGCAGTTAGGAATGCTGGAGCTCCCTCGTCCTACTATTTGCTTTAAACATTGTTCTTGAAAGTTATTTTCCTTATTTGCTTATTAAAGATGACCATGGAAGATATGGTGTGCCATGGTCCTAGTTTTTCTCCAAAAGCAGATTCTGAAAGTTTCCCTTGGTGTTGACTGAAAGCAGACTAGGTTTAAAAGTACTTTATCTGATCTTAAGTTTACACTCTGTCTTCTCTTAAATGTTTTCATACTTTCTAAAGGTAATTATGTGGATTACTGGATTGTTTGTCAATTAAGCTGCTTTAATACAAACTTGCCCAAGAAGTCAATGGTTAGCCCTGCACTTAGTTGGTTTTAAACAGTTACTTAAGAGGCTTTTCTTGTTTGGACTGACTATAAATCCTTTGTGAAATTATTATCAGTTTCCACCCCTCCAACACTTTATTTTTTCCATTCCATCACTCTAATCTCAATAATATTGTGATATAGATGACTTTCCCCTTGGATCACTCTTGATGTTGTTGTTCAATTAAAGCCCTGTTATGACTCCATAGCCCAATGGACTAAAAACCAGCGTTATATCTATCTCTTTAGCCAAAGCTGTTCTATTCACTTGCAACTTCTCAGCTTTGAAACTGTTTTGCACTTAGGACTTTCCACCTCAAACAATAATCATGCTCAACCATCCAAAAAACAAACAAAACCTTGGCCTTCATAACTAGCCTAATATCATTACCCCAAATTTCAAAGACAAATCCATCTTTGCACTTATTGGAGAGATCCCTCTCCGGATTCAGGAGGGCTAGATCCTAGAATCCCAAAGTTGGTTGAAACAATGTTCTTTCTGTGATCGGACTTTTCCAATCTTGCTGATTACAGATTCCTAACAGGATAATT
>CM076578.1:1327722404-1327811923 GCA_034641835.2 Pinus albicaulis
GGAGGAAGTATGAGTAATGATGAGCTCATACAGTCAGCAGAATGTCAAGGTGACAGTTTTCAGTGTAACAAATTGCCCCCTAAAGTGCAAAGTCTGGAATAGATGAAGCTGTAGTCTGTCATATATGAAGAGTGCAGTACTTTATCATTTCAAAGATTATCCTGTGGACACCCCAGTCGGTACCTGTAAAAACATTCAATGCAAAATATATACATGTATATGTCATCACTGAGGTAGGCATTCCCATACTCAGATAAAACTAACTATGAACTAACTGAAATCGTTCTGATACAGGAATGATTTTGAATACATCATAGTACAGATATATGTAGACACAGTATGGACGCAACCATCTATTTATCAATAGTCTACTGTATAGATGACAACAAAATTCCTCGCAGCCTGGATGGTGGAAACTAGATCCAGGGTCTTGATTTCCGCATCTCAAACCAGTACGATTCTATCCATGTGAATGAATGTGTCGAAGTCGAACATGGTAGAAACCACTTGATTACCAGTCAATGATGAAAACTGTTAACAAGTGTGAGAGAAACCACCAGTAATGTCAATGGCTCTCAAAGTACTCAGTACAATCCATGAAACGTGAATGAATGAGCTGAAGTCGAACATGTCACGGAGTCATTCGATCGAAGGTCATTGATGCAACCTATCGTCGAAAGCGAGAAACCTGCCATTGAGGCATGCAGATTTCAAGGTACTGACGATTTCTGGATCAACTTCCTAGATAATATGCTGATGTCGATAGAAAGCGATCTGTCGTAGGTAAACCCACAACACGAAATCATAGATCAAGTTTTGAAAATATATTGGCAAGGACTGACTCAGGGATGGTCAATGATGGATGATAGATATTTTTGCAGATGAATGGTTTTATTTAAACTGTTATCTTGGACACATAACGACACTGCAGATGGCTTGGTGACAATTGACCTAAAGCTAATACCCAGAAACCGGCTGAAAATTTTCAATGTGGTTTGATTAACTGTTAGGCAAAGGATTTCCCAACCCAGGTGAATATAAGTGTCGTGTCCAAGAGTGGTCGACTGAGTTTTCAGATAATTTTAAAATACAACAAACACGCCCATTTTTCTCTCTTTTCCCCCACCATTTCTGGCAAGTACCTCTTTATTTTTGACAAGCTTGAGGAGGATAACATTTGCTTGATTATAAGCTCATCCTTCGGATGAGTCCAACTTAGTTTAAAATTCGAACCCTAAGAAGGAGTGGTTCGTTCCCGTTGAAAATTAAACAGGTCCTTTACTGTTAAGTTTTAACGAGTCCAGTATAGGAGAAACTCGGTGTTTTTCAGTTTTAGGGAGTCAGAAGAAAAACTTAAGAAAACTCCATGGGTGTTCTTTTTCGTAAATTTAGTCTCTCGAGCCCGAAAAAGGATAAAATAACGCGGGAGAGAACTCTATTGACCGTATTTAGTCAACGTATACCTTTTTCGTAAATAGTCCATTTCAGTCCGTAAAAGGGGTAAACTTATACTGAAGGGACGACCGTTCATTTACTTTAACGAGTTCGAATAGTCAAGTACTCGGCAATATTTTCATATTTAGAGAGTCTGAAAAGGGCTTAAAAGAGAACTCCAAGGTTTCGCTTTTTCGTAAAATTTTTGAAAGAGTCCGAAAAAGTGATAAAAGTATGCTCTTTGTTGAAAAACGATCATTTCACCTGAGAAATCTTGTTTCTGCACAAAAACTCAAAACATTACACATACTTGTTTAAGATAAGTAAAAATGCTTTCAAAAATACCCCTTTTAAAGTGAAAAATAAATAAATTAAAAATTCATTCATTCGAAAAAACTTATAAAAAGGACTTTTTCTATTTTATTTTTACCGTTCAGTTGCAGAGTGAAAAGTAAAAAGCTTTTGGTTAAAAAGTTCCCGTGAAGATTCTGGAAAATTCAACCGTTGGAATCGAAAATCGTCAGCCCCAGGTAATCCACGACCTCCTCATCTTGTTTTTCATCCGTTTGAAATTCATTTTTAGGCTTTAGTTTGATTTTTAAGGGCAAAAATTGGTTCAAAAATGCGCCCGCGGGGTCCGCAGGCGGGACACAGGTTACCTGCGGACCCCGATTTTTTCTGAACGGGAAAAAATCGAGGGTACCGCACCCGGCACACATCTCGCGTGCGGAGCTACGCTCTGTTTACAAAGAGCGGGTGCGGTACCCGCGCGGTTAAATTTAAAGCATGGTTTTCTCAAATTTCTGCCAAAATTTCTCAAATGAAATCATTCTAATATGCCTTATTTTGTGTTGCAGGATTAACAAGATGCTTATTTGGCGAGAAAGGGAGCATGAGGAAGTGGATGAAGCTGCAATACTCCATTTGCCCACACAAAGGGCTTTACAAGCATGCTGCTTATACAAATTCTGGGCCATCTCTGGCATGAGGGCACAAGTGGAACTCTTAACATGGTTGGTAGACAGATGGCATGTGGAGGACCAGTGTTTCTTCATTGGTGGCCACCGGCTCGAAATTGAGCTGGAGGATATATACTTTTTGACTGGTTTTTCCAAGAGGGGCGAACATGTATCTTTGTTTGGGACTAGGCCAGGTGGCCAGTCTGTCACTAGTCTTCAACTCGAATTTTGCAATGATCAGGCAAATCCTCGGGACAAACGGATTGACATAAAACATATCATCCGTCCTGAACTGAAAGTTATAGCATTCACTGTTACCAAACTGTGTGGGAGTGTCGCGCTTCATGTGGCTATTGGTTCCCAAATGCGCATTGCTGTGGACTGTTTTCGCGGCACCATCTTCAACTGGTGCGAAGCTGTGTTGGCCAATTTAAAAGGCCAACTAACCAGAGCAAAAACCGGGAAACTAAATAACTTTGGATACGGATCCATCGTTGTTTCTTTTGCTTTGGAGAGGATCCCCCTATTAGCTCCGCAAAGTATTGCAGTTGATGCCGGTCGACCTCGAGAACCGAGAATGGTTCGCTGGTCCGCATTGATGGCCCATCATGCGATTGAGGGCGCTGAGATTGTACGGTTTCCTTCTTCATATTTCCGTTGGCTAGATCGCCAACTTTTTGTTATAGAGGATTTTCCATATGCCGGGATGGATTTCCACAGCGACAGAGAGATGTCTCTCCCTGCCGGAGAACAATGGGATGATTCAGGTAAAACATTTCTCAACGTTTGCTAAGTGCTAATTTTTTTTTTAAATTTTTTATCGTCTTAGAAAACTAATAATCAAAAATTTTTTGAATACAGATGTGGGTCCACAACGACCAGCTCATCTCCAACCTTTTGAGAGGAGACAACCAGTTGCGCCCGCACCAGCCCCAACAGGGCAATCAACAGAGATTTTGACCGATTTGGAGCATCATCTAGAGCGCCTGACTCTAGATATACCAGAGACTGGCATAGATGATATCCCTCTCAGGCTACAAAGATATGTGATTGGAGTCCCAGGACCTTTCAGGAGGTTCCTGTGCAGGGTATCCCGAGCAGTTGTTTCCTATCGAGATCATCATCAGTGATGAGATGATCATGTAGACTCATTTTTGTACTTTTGTATTACCATTTTTGCCGATCATAAGGTGTTTCCAACCTATGATCGAAGACGATGTATTTTTTGAACACACTCCTATGATATATATATCACTATTTTGACGGCTATCTGTGTACATAAATGAATGTTGTTTGTTTTACTGCTTTTTATTATTGCAAATGTCTATTTATCATACTAGAAGCAATTGAATCTGCTAATGTATTTAAATGTCTTGGAATATGCTGATATTCAATGTAATCAAACTCACGTTCCAAGAGACGAACTCTAAAAAATAACCGTAATAACACCGGATTTCTAATGGTATAAACCCTGTTAAGCTGTAATACAACAAGTTCAGAATCAAACCTTACAATCAAACTCCGAATTCCAAAAGATATGGACTCAATAATAATAACTCAATCACTGCACTATACTCGGCAATGTTATTTGTTGTTTGACCAAGGCTTACCCCATGCATGGATACTAACTCGTCAGATGGTGAATAGATAACCCAAGCTGCGGAAGAAATGTTCCGTGTACTACGACAAGCACCATCAGCAAAACCAATGTAGGTTTGAAGAGACGTCGACATCTGCAATATCAAGAGTAAAACTCAGATAAGCAGTCATAGTGACAAAAACACACCTCTAAACTAGGCACACTTTTCTAAACTTAAAAACACACCAGTAGTAAAGAAATCTAAACTAACAAAAATCTCCACACCTTGTTTAAGCGTAATATCGCTTTAGATAAAGCCCATTTCTGGGTTTATCCAAAGGGATACCGTCAAAATCTACTAACTCATAGGCCCCTTTTGCTAACTTTCGTTTCACAATGTAAGGACCATGCCACATAGGCACGAATTTTCCAGCTCCTAGCTTGTCATTAGCTTGATCATAAAGTAAAACTAGGTCTCCTTCCGAAAAATTTCGAGGGGTCACATTTCTATCATACTGAGCTTTTATCCTTTTAACATGAGCCTCGTTTGCTATTGCAGCACTTCGTCGATTCTCATCTAATTGGGCCAAGTACAAGAAACGTTTTTCCTCTTCAGAGGTAGCTGGAAGTAATTCTACGGCTAATTGTAAAGACGGTATTTCGCATTCAATCGGTAGCACAGCTTCCAAACCGTAGACCAGTTGAAAAGGAGTGAAACCCGTTGATGTTTTGACTGAGGTTCGATATGCCCAAAGCGCTGAAAATAACATGGAATGCCAATTCGTTTTGTGAATACCAATGATTCGTTTAATCATGGTGACTAAAACTTTATTAATGGCTTCAACCAGACCATTTGCTTGTGGATAGTACAGAGTGGAACTATCGTGGCGTAGGCCAAGTTGTTCTGTTAGTTCAGTCATCATGATGTTCCGAAAATGACTTCCATGATCCGTAATAATAGCTTGAGGAACACCAAACCTAGCAATTATATGATTGAATATGAATGTTGCAGCAGTCTTGCCGTCATCTGAATATGTAGGCATCGCCTCGGCCCATTTCGTAAAATAATCTACTGCGAGAATAATATAGGCATGCCCCCCGGCCGAGTGAGGGTTACATGTGATGAAATCGATACCCCATTTTGCAAATGGACCAACAACAATTATAGGGTGAAGAGGAGCGGGTGGCGCGCGCATTTTCCTATCAAAAATTTGACAGTTGTGGCATTTCCGAACCGCATAAATGCAATCTTTAAATAATGTTGGCCAGAAATAACCCGCACGCAATATCTTTTGGGCAGTGGCATACCCAGACATATGACCGCCACATGCTCCAGAATGACAGTCATTGAGTACCTTTTCAGCTTCTTCATGAGTTAAACAACGTCGGAAAACAGAATCCGCTCCTCGTCGATAAAGAGTATCACCAATGATATTATATTGTTGGGATTGGAAACGTATTTTCCGTCGTTGAGTTCGTGAAATTTCAGGCCGAAAAGATTGGGTTTGGAGATACACAATAATATCTCCATACCATGGATCAAGCGTACTGATAAGAAACAAAGATTCGTCCACAATGGACTCTTCTGCCACTGTTTCAATATCAGTAGAGGGGAAATCACACATTAGTTCCGCAAAAACCAAAGACTTTTTTGCCTTGGATTTCTCAAATTCCAAGTCAAATTCTTGTAGGATAACTATCCATTTAGAATACTTGCCCCCTAGCAATTGTCGGGTCAAAATATACATCATAGGGTTGCAATCAGAAATTACCGTGGTTTTACGTAACAATATGTAATGTCGAAAACGTTGGACAGCTTGAACAGCTGCCAAGGCCAATTTCTCCACATGTGTGTATTTGATTTCAGTCGGATTCAAATTTCGACTAAGATAATAAATCACATGTTCGTTGTGAGATTCATCTTCCTGAACTAGTACCATTCCAATGGTGGAATGAGAAGCAGCGAGATACAAGATGTAATCTTGGTTGTAGTTGGGAGGATGCAATAACGGTGCATGGGTCAACGCGTGTTTAAGTGCATTAAAAGATCGATCAGCGACCTCATCCCAAAAGAACGGAATGTCCTGTTTCAACAACCGGGTAAAACCCTTTGCAAGCTCAGCATAGTTCGGAATAAATCTACGTAAAAAGTTTGCTTTCCCCTGCAAACTTTGGAGTTGGCGCAATGTCGAAGGAGGAGGCAATTTAACAATAGCTTCTACCTTCGAAGGATCGACACGAATGCCTGATTTCGAAACAACAAATCCCAGTAAACGACCCGATTCTACGCAGAAAACACATTTATGCGGATTCAACCTTATCCGATAATGCCGACATCTCATAAAAATTGCTCATAAATGAGTGGGATGATCGGCCCTACGTAATGAATGAGCAGGTAAATCATCAAGATATGGCTGAACAATGTGTTTAATGTCATGAAATGCATAAGACATTGCCCGTTGAAAAGTTGCTCCAGCGTTCTTTAGTCCAAAAGGTAGTTTACAATAGGCAAACGTTCCCCATGGACAAATGAAAGTTGTTTTAGGTTGATCTGCAGGGAGTATGTTTATTTGATTGTAGCCAGAAAAACCATCCATAAAGGAAAAAAGTTCACTTCCAGCACAATCGTCGATTATCTGATCGATATAGGGAGTTGGATAATTTTCTTTTGGACACGCTCTATTAATATCCCTATAATCGATACATACTCTTATTGTTCCTTGTTTTTTAGTTACAGGAACAATATTCGATACCCAATCCGTTAAGGGAATTGGATAAATAAATCCTGCGCGAAGTAATTTTTCAACTTCATTTTTTATAGCAGCAGCTTTTCTAGGATGTATTTGACGTAATCGTTGACGAACAGGTTTAGCATCCGGGTAAGTCTTAATCTCATGTACTACGATCGATGGATCAATTCCTGGCATTTCTTCATAAGACCAGGCAAACACGTCACGGAATTCTTGAAATAGGGCTTTATAAATCTGAATTTCTTCGTCTGAACAACAAGCACCTATGTGAATGTTTTCAATTATTCCAGGTTTTACTGAAATGTCAATTGGAACTGTTCTAGATATATTTTCCAAATTTAACTCAGAATCAGGATTTTGCAATGGATTCTGAGGTTCCTTGGCATATTCAGTAGTAAAAATTGAAGCGAAATCATTTTCAAAATGATCTAATTCAGGTAAGAATGAAGACCTGTGATGGAGATCTTCCCATGGTAAATCCTCAACAGACAAAAACTCACGAATTTGCTCATCTGAATGAACAGTTTTAGGAAATGTCGTTGCATCTGAACTAGAAATTGAAAGCGATTCCTCTTGGATCCCATTCATTGGATCGATTTTGGTTGAAGAGGGGTCGGAAAAAAACTGTACAGTCTGGTACGCAATTTCAAATGGACTCAAGGGCATCGCGCCATCAAATGAGTCTATCTCGGATTCAGAAGGAATAATCCAAGGATCATCAAATACAACTATCTCTGACGAAATCATATGAATAGTTGCAGTAGAAGACGATACGTTAGGAGGAGGAAAGGAAAAAGTTCCTAGCAAACCAGAATCTTTAACCAAACCTACTCCAATATCCTTATAAGGGATAGCCGTTTTACCAACATGCTGGATTGTTTCTGTAGAGGCTGGGTCGGACGAAAAATAAGTTAACTGATCTATTGTCACGATCCTTCCTTGATATGGAAATTTTATAAGTCGAAAGACCGAAGAGACAACAGCAGTCATAGCATAAGACCAACTACGACCCAGTAGAAGGTTGTAATCTAGAGGGGCATCAACCACTTCCACATCTAGATTAACGATTTTTCCTTCAACCCCTATGGGTAAATCCTGCAAAATACCATAAGGTTGAAAACCTCGACCATCAAAGGCTTTTAGAATCGTCGGAGATTGGTTAAGTGTAGGAGAACCAAGAGATTTCCAACACTGAAGCGACATAATACACGTTGACGCTCCCTCATCAATCACAGTCCGAAAAATAGGTCTGTTTTTGACTAACACTGGAATTTGGAAAGCCATTTGGTGAGGGAGACGTGGTGTACTAGTTTCTAAATCGAAGATTATGAGGTTAGAATCCTGAACATCAACAGCTCCTATAGCAGACAATAACAATTTACGTTGTGCTGGACACGATTGCAGCACTTCCAAAGCCGACATTGCTGAAGGAGAAACAGCTAAATCTTCAACAATGTTGTAATTCTGAGCAGCTCTCGCATGTGGATTGAAAGCTGATTTACGAAGAACACCTTTAGCAGGCGGTTTGATTATCAAATCTGGATTTTGTTTCTCGATCTGTAGCGGACCGGAAACAGGAGGAGTTGTATTTGATGCGTTGGCATTAGAAGACTCTCCTTCTTTGCTATCAACGGGATTCTTAGAACCGTAATCTTGCGATCGCGTCGCGACCCTTACATGAGACATCATCATAATAGGCTCTTCTAAAGGAGTCGAGGAAGAACCAATCATTTTGCTATCTTGAATTGGAAAAGGATCCTTCAAGACAGCAGGTTGTTGCGATCCTTTAATGAGTTTTGTAACCTCCTCTCGATATGGACATTCTTTTGTGAAGTGATCTTGTTCACAAATGAAGCAAGGATAGCGAGGTTTACGTTTCTCATCATTGGATTCTTCTCTATCTGTTTTCTCTTTCGAATTTTTCTTGTTTTTGTTCCTCCCCTTCTTTTTACCACCGGATTTTGATTTTGCCGTAGATGTTTCAACGACATGAATATCGGCAGAAACTTCTTGAGAGGATTCTCCTTTCGGGGAATCAGGTAAATTTATAATTGGAGAAGAATTCTTTGAGGATTTCTTCTTACTTTTAGAACTAACTGTACCAATCATACCGTCAACGGCATGAGACCCTGAAGGAGCAGCAGCTATTTGACCTTGTTTGGGTAAATCGGGAATTTTTTCATGTAAAGTACCTGACTGCGTATAAACGAGGTCAAGGTACTGAGCCTGAGCAATTACTTGCTCTTCAGTAAAAACACCAGCCTTAGCTACATCTTCAGTGATCTTGGGCAGTAATGATTTCACAAACCATTCTGCCAAAATTTGATCCGGAATATAAACCTTCACCAAACGTCGTCTACGTCGCCACTCATGAATATGATCAGAAATATACGTGGACGTAGATTGTTTTAGTGAAGTTAATAATTCCGTGCCATTGTCGTATCTGACAGGCAACTGGAAATGAGTTAAGAAAGACGTTGCTAACTGACTGAAATTATGAAACGAGCCTCGTGGCAACTCAATGTACCATTTGGCTTCAAGACCTATGAGTGTCCTTTGGAAAAGACGTAAGCGAATCGAATCATCAATAATAGAATTAGATGCACACCAAAGGTGATAAGTCATCACATGATTTGATGGATCCTCTCCTGACTTACCTTCAAATTTTGGTATGTCACCGGGCAACTTATGAGGCATTGACGGCCAGTTCTGATAATAGAAAATAGGATCATTAGTAAGGCGCGTCAAATCTGGTAAATCCAAAGTTGCGATGAACGGTAACTGACGGTTAGGGCCACGAAAACCTTGAGAAGCCAAAGCAGATCCAGGAGGCGGATACCCAGGATAACTAGGAATTGGATTAGCATTGGGTATTGTATAACCTCCCGGATAACCAGGATGAATCGGACCATACTGAGGTTGTTGATAAGTATAACCAGGGTATGGTTGATAGCTTGGATTCTGAACATAGGGACCGTATTGCGGCTGTCCTTGGTACGGTTGATAAGTAAACTGAGGTTGACTCGTAACAACTGTACTTGTACCGGCTTGTCCTGCAGGCATCTGAACTGTAGTCTGAGCTGAAGGTCCTGACTGAGGTACAGAGACTTGAGGGATTTTCACGGATACAGGGATAGCCGAACTCGGGGCTACAGACACTCCAGAAATAGGTGTAATAGGTTGAACAGACGTTGCAGCAGTTACAGGAGTTTGGGGCGGAGTCTGAGGTGTACTAGGCCCGGCCAGCTGAACTGAACTAGGTGCAGGAGTTTGAATAGCTGGCTGAACAGGTTGCTGAGTTGAACCAGAAACCAATGGCTGACCAGGTTGATAAGGTAACTGCACATTAGGCTGCAAAGGCTGTTGATATTGGGACGGATCCCACACCATCATTCCAGGGTATTGTCCCATAGAAGGTTGAACGTAAGGACCAAAACCTGGTTGAACGTAGGGTTGATAATAAGGTAAAGTTCCAGCTCCTTGAACAGATGGTTGGCCAGAAGGCTGTTGGTAACCTTGCATCGGGTACTGCCCTTGAGGTTGATAACCTTGAGGCACGTACTGAAGCTGGGGTTGTTGAGGACCCTGAGGAACATATTGAGTTTGGGGTTGACCTTGAGGAATGTACTGTCCTTGAGGTTGGTAACCCTGGGGTATGTACTGTCCTTGGGGTTGCCCCCCAAAATAATATTGATCCACAGTTTGTCCTGGGAAAAAGCTACCTTGAGGTTGAGCCCCGGGTGGTAACTGACTACCTTGGGGTTGCCCCCCAGGCGGTAATTGACTACCCTGAGGTTGCCCCCCAGGCGGTAACTGAGTTCCCTGAGGTTGACCCCCAGAAGGAAACTGACTGCCTTGAGCTTGAGGATTTGGAATGTTACCAGACATCATATAAACTTGCTCTGCGTTCGACGTTTCAATTTTAAGTCCACCAAGACCAGATGATAACACGTTTTCAATGGGTTGAGGAGCTGCTCCCGAGAAAGTACCAGACAAAGAATGATATCCCGAAGGAATAGAAGGACCACCATGTAAAAAAGATTCAGGCGTTTGCGAAAACATGGATGACTCTCCAGCCATAATAGATGACGGATAATAACCTCTGGGTGTAGGATAAAATGGAACTCGAGGTGGATAAAAAGCAAGACCCGGATTCTCTAAAAAATCAGTTAAAGAGAGATACCAGGGATTAGTTCGAATAGGGCTATAGAAAATAGATTCACGTTCCCTAAGATTTAACGATTGAGGGGAGTTGGGAAGAGATATGTCTTCGTCTGGATTAGTAAGTTCTTCTATAGAAATTAGTCCAGAGGGAAGATTTTCAGTAATGATATTTCTTACCCTAGGTGAACCTGGATCGCTAGAAGTTGGTGAGACAAATCCTGAGGATGTTTCTAACACAGAAGATTCAGTTTCAGGCTCAGAGATTTCAGTTTCATCAGATAATTCTCCAGTAGGAGAAATATTTTCAGTGACTTCAGAAAATGAAATCGGTTCTTGAATATATTCTGTTGTAGGAATTTGATGATTAGGATGTATCACAATAGCAGAGCTTTCAGCTTCTGTTGATCTAAGTCTACGGCTACTGTGTGGTACCAGAGCTCGAAGCCCTTCAAGATGACCTGGTGTAAATTCAGGGGGTTTCCCTTGTATTCTTCGGGATTGTCTCGGCAATTCCGCCACGATGAAAAATTATCTAATCACACGCAAACAAAGAAAAATTACAATGAAAACACCTAAAGTCTCTAAGAAACAAACAATTGAATCACTCGCTTAAAAAATCTAAGAGTTCAAACCACACACAAACAAGTAACTTTCCGTACTAAAATCACTAGTTGGTGATGAAATCCAACTTAGTAGAGTTTTAACACGAAAAGGGCGGCTGGAACAGTTACCCCGACAACCTGCTTAATGAAACAGACTGGCACAAGTTTCTTCACATAACCATCTCGAGTGAAGAGAACCCCCCAGAGAGTCCAAGTGAGTCTAGTCGACGTCTGTTCCAGGTACAGTGGGATCTTCCCTCCACCGTCACCTTAGGAAATAATCCTAAAGATTATGGCCTCTAAGGTTACCAATTGAAACAAATATACCTGGGGGAACAGTCTACGATCCGATACACACGCAAGGGCAGAGTAACAAAGCTCAATCCCCTTGAAGGCTCCTTGAACAAAATCCAAGGTTTACCGACAAGTGACCCCTGGCTCCTCGACAATGGTCTATCCGAGGTTTACCGTTTTTAATACGTGTATATCTTCTATCGTTCCCAATGAGGAAAGATTGATTACCCCACTGGTTCAGATATGATCTCGTGCTTAACTCCTTTAAGAGGAGCTTCCTAGAGCATACATGCAACAACTGGAATTCTTCCTACCGCAAGATATATCTACTTGTTTGTTTTATCTATCTTGGAGAGTTAATTACTCCCTACTCCAAGATACTAGCCTAAGCTATGTTGGTGATGAGAGCCCTAGAAATAAAAAGATTACTAGATGAATTTTATTTAAGCGTTACTTTTAAGAGTTGTTTCTTAAGTCAATGGGCGCGAAAATGAAACTTTGTATGATCTGAAGACTCGACTTCCAAAAATACTAAAATGCACCTATGATGATATTCGATTCTTTTTTCTTTCAATGAATTTTCTATCTAAAGAAGAGTTAAAGAATGCAAATTTCAAATTCCTTCTTCAAACATGAAAACTTAATTGAAAGAAACATTTTGTCTTTTCAATAAACTATCAAAGCTCACGAGAAAAAACTATTTTCTTTTCCAAACAAGAAGCTACAAAACAATTCTCTTTCGAAAGAAATCTATAACAATTAAAACTATTCAAAACTACAAAACTAATTTTGAAAACTAATCTAAATTGAGTAAAAGCTTTTTAGAGTTTTTTTTTTTATGAATGTTTCTCTTAGTTGTCCATCAAACTAAGAATCTATCAAACAGATTAAAAAACACTCAAAATATGTTTTTTCAAAACACTCAAAGAATAAATGAAATTCAAAACTTTGAAGCAAGTTCTTTTCGAAGATTCGCAAAGAAATCAAAAAGGTTTAATTTCTCAAACTAGGATGTTTTCACAATGAGGTCGGATTCAAGAGACAAAAAGAGATCTTATGTGATCTGAGATACTACAAATTGTCAAAAAATTTGAATCACTACAAAGACCAAACAGGAAAAATAATCCAATCGGCAAAATCTCCTAGAAAATCATTCAAAACACTAACACTGTTGAAGCTTATTAACAATGAATTCTTGATAGACACAATAACCAGTCTGGGCAGAAACCAAAGATCAAAAAATTAACCAGAAAAAGAAACCTAGGAATTTTCCAAAAATTTTTACAGGGTCCGCATGTAAGCAGTGTTTACAGGTGCGGTCCCGCACTGTATTCTATAAAGAACGTGCGAAACTGCCCGCACTGTAACAGTTATGCAGAGTGCGGTCCTAGCAAAAATGATAGAAAAATTCAAAACACTTCTAAATTTTCAAAAAACAGAAAAACTTTAAAAACACCCAGACAGATGTGATTCAATCAAAAACCAGAAAAAACGTTTTCTCAAGTCAAAAATCAAAGAGAACCAAGAACAAACAAGTTCTTCCCCAGCGGAGTCGCCATTTTGTTGTGTAGATTAATCCGTCTTGCGGACAAGACCGATCTCTCTAGTACAAAAGGTAACTAGCAACAAACAACCAATTATACTAATCTCTCTCTAAGCATATGCAATTTATAAAAAACACTATACGGGTGCAAGGCCTACCTTATGTCCAACGCTTTGCTTGCTTACTTGATTTTGTTGAAGTCCTTCCCGTGCACTGAAAGAACGTCCTTCGTATATCTGCAATCACAAACAAGGAAAAAGATTAAGCAGCACCTGTATAGACATTATCATAAATCATACTTATCATAATGATCATGGAATTTATGAAATAAACCACAAATTGACAGTTTAATGAGAGAAATGAGTATATTTGTATTAACTTTAAAGATAGAAAACCTTTACAACCTGTGCCTTGATGTTGTGCAGGTCCTCCCGGGGTCCGAAGCAGGAATCTCCTTTACTTTGACAAGCATTGCACTCTTGAGCTAAGACAAATGGAGATGAGTGATTTAACCTCACAGAAAGTTTTAGATACTTAAGTCTAAATCTCAACAGCATTTAACTTCAAATCTCATAAGCTTGAACTCCCTTTGAGGCTACCCAAGGCCTCTTTTTATAGTGAAAGAGAGGAGGTTTCTAGTTCCAAATATGAAGGGATAGAACCCTCCTTCAAAGGGATAAGCTCCTTACATCAAGGGGTTAGCTCCATTAAGTGAGGGATGCATGAACATCTCCAAAGCGTATCCATTCCCGTAAATTCTCATCCAGAAACTTCTAGAATTCATCTGGAATTCATCTTTTTATCTTTACTTTCTCGCCTTTTTATATTTTACAGGGGTCTGCACCCATTACACAAAGAACGTGCGGTATGGTTCCGCATGCAGGCTGAATTTTAGGTGCGGGACCGCAGGGAATGCATAGAGAAAGTGCGATACCAATTTTTAGGGAATTTTAAGGATTTTCTTCTGATTTTGAAGCTTGATATGAGGAGCTGGTATATTGGACTTGCAAAAGGAGGAAGTATGAGTAATGATGAGCTCATACAAGCCGCGAATGTCAAGGTGATGCTGTAACACTCCTCCTCCAAATCTCCATGGAGAAATGTTGTCTTTACATCTAATCGTTCAAGATCAAGATGTAAATCTTCCGTTGCTACAAGACTTAAGATAGTTCTGATTGAATTCATCTTAACAACAGGAGAAAATATTTCATCAAAATAAATACCTTTCTTCTGTGCAAACCCCTTCACCACAAGTCTAGCTTTGTACCTCTGTTTTCCTCCATCTTCTTCCTTCAGCCTGTAAACCCATTTATTCTGCAATGTAGTTTTACCTGCAGGCAACCTGACTAAGTCCCAAGTCTGGTTATGCATTAAGTAGTCCATCTCTTCTTCCATGGCTAGCTCCCACTTCTTCCTGCTTTCAACCTGCATTGCTTCTTCATAACATTCAGGTTCACCAGAATCAGTCAACAATAAATAATATAATGAAGGAGAGTATCGTTCAGGGGGTCTACTTATCCCGGTAGATCTTCTAACACCACTTTCAGGTGTTTGAGGTGCCTGTTGCTGTTGTGGTGGTTGCTGCTGCTGTGGTTGTTGATTATTATTATTTTCAGGCACCTTTACTTTTTCAGTTATCTCATCAAGAACCACGTATTCCTTGCTTTCTTTTTCCTGTTTCTTTTCCTGCAACTGATTCTTATACAAGACCTTTTCATTGAATATTACATCTCCGCTCCTAATGATTTTGTGATTTTCATAATCATATAAGCGATAACCAAAATCATTAGCACCATATCCAATAAAGGTACATTTCTTTGATTTTGCCTTAAGCTTTGTTCTGTTTTCTTTATTAATATGGACAAAGGCCTCACAACCAAAAGGCTTTAAAAAAGAGTAGTTTACCTTTTTACCTGTCCATGCTTCCTATGGAATACCACCATCCAAGGAACTTGAAGGCCCTCTGTTTATTAGATAAACAACAGTATCTACAGCATCTGCCCAAAATTGTAAAGGCAATCCCGCATGCAATCTCATGCACCTTGCACGCTCCATGATTGTTCTGTTCATCCTTTCTGACACACCATTTTCTTGTGGTGTTCTTGGAACTGTCTTCTCTCTACGAATTACATGCTCTGAACAGTACCTATCAAACTCTTTGCTGCAATATTCACCTCCATTGTCTGATCTGAGACACTTCAACTTCTTTCCTGTCTCAATCTCAACCAAAGCTTTCCATTTCTTGAAAGTATCAAATACATCAGATTTATTCTGAATACAATAAATCCATGTTTTTCTAGCTGCATCATCAATAAAAGTAACATAATAACGAGAGCCACCGAGAGATGATACCTGAGCAGGTCCCCATACATCTGTATGCACAAGCTCCAATTTTTCGCTCTTCTTTTCTTTCCCAACTCTGAGAAATCTGACTCTCTTTTGTTTTCCATAAATGCAATTCTCATAGAAATCCAAATCAACATTCTTCAAACCTGGCAGAAAATTTCTTGAGTGAAGAATTTTCATCCCCTTCTCACTCATGTGTCCGAGCCTATGATGCCATAATGCTGCATCTGCTCCTTTGGAAGTTAAAGCATTAACAGAGTTAGAAATACCATTGCATAAATACAATGTACCAACCTTTTCGCCTTTTGCTATTACCAAGGCTCCTTTGGTGACCTTCCAAGTTTTATCCGTGAAAGTTGTCACACAACCTTCACCGCCTAACTGCCCTGTTGAAATCAGATTTTTCTTCAGATCTAGAACATGCCTTACCTCCTTTAGTAGCCATTGGTTTCCATTTTGTTGTTTTACAAGAACTTTACCCATTCCAACAATTTTACAGGGTTTATCATCACCCAAACGAACTTGTCCAAAATCTCCTTGAACATAGTCATGAAAATATTTATTATCAGGTGTGGCATGGAATGAAGCCCCTGAATCTACAACCCAAGAATCAATAACATTTTCGAAAGAAAGAATCAAAGCATCTTGTAACACATCACCTGTCACATTTGCTTCATGATTGTTTTCTTGCTGTGTATCTCCTTCTTTTCCCTTCCGAGATCTACAGTCTTTCTTTAGGTGTCCTTTCTTTCCACAATTCCAGCACACTATCCCCGATCTGGACTTGGATCTGCCTTTCCTTGATTTACTGCGATATCCCAAGCTCTTTCCTCTTTCCATTCTTCTTCCCCTAGACTCTGCACTCAAAGCATTACTTGATGTCTCACCGGAGCTTTTCCGTCGCATTTCCTCGCTAAGGATAGCACCAACAACATCATCAAAATTTAAAGTACTAGATCCAGAGACAGAGTTACTAATGGCCATTACTAAACCATTCCAACTCTCTGGCAATGAGCACAAGAATAACAGAGCTCTAACTTCATCATCAAAGTTTACCCCTACAGAACTTAGCTGACTGGTAACCGTATTAAATTCATTTAAATGGTCTGCAACAGATCCACCTTCCGACATCTTCATATTAAATAGTCGTTTCATAAGAAATACCTTGTTTGAGGCTGAGGGTTTTTCATATAGTTTCGCCAACGTCTGCATCAAACCCTATGTTGTTGTTTCCTTCGAAATATTGAAGGCGACTGACGCCGCAAGACACAACCGTACTGTTCCGAGTGCCTTTCTATCGAGAATGTTCCATTCCGTGTCTGTCATAGTCGCCGGCTTCTTTGTTTTTCCGCTCAATGGTAGGTACAGATCTTTCTGATACAGATAATCTTCCATCTGCATCTTCCACAGTGCAAAGTTTTGGCCGTTAAATTTCTCGACCCTAAACTTACCATCGTCCGCCATTGCTCCCACTTGAACCAGGAACCCTTCTTTCCTGCGAGTTTATCAGCCAAATATACCTTCGGCTCTGATACCAGTTGTTAGAAAATTATATATTATGGAGCAATGCAACACATAAAATATGCGGAAAATACAAGCACACAAAAACACATAAAACCAGAGAGACACAGATATACGTGGTTCACCCAGTTTGGGCTACGTCCACCCCGAACAGCCAGTCCTTCCTTTATATTATCCAACAAAATGAAGAGACAAAACCTACAGCAGATCCGCTATAATATCCTCTGTTCTCTCTCACAGTCTCCCTCTTTGTTTCTCGCTCCGAAGTTGAATGAGTGATTAAGGTTGAATCCATTGTTTACAGTGCTTAGCCTTTGAATTCAGTTAGTTCTATATGTTTTCAGCTGTTTAGAGAGGATCCAAGTTCTTCTTTGCCCTCTTCAGCTCCTCGTCGGTCTAATCTATCCATAAATTCAATTTAAAGCATCAAGATCGTCACCTACCTCGCCCCAGCTTGAACTCTGCAAAGGTCTGACCTTATCCCCGGACCCAAAATTTGTTTTCCCATTACTCCAGCAAAAACCAAAAACCAAACATACCTATATCTTTACTAGCCTAAAATCAGTTCTTATTGTAAGTCATCTCGCATCCTATTGCTTATTTTCTCGAGATTGACGGAGAGAGCCCTCTCCTGTCCTCGTAGGGCTAGCTACGAGGCTGAGCGTGGTTTGATGTAGCCTTGAGTTTTACTTCATTTCAGCCTGAGGTAGATTTGAGTGCTAACAAGTACTATCAGAGGGAAGGTCACAGAGAAGCTAAGCCAAAATGAATTACTTCTTTGACTTGGATTTGATGAATTTCAAATCAAATTCCTACAAAATATCAATCCATTTTGAATACTTTCCCCCCAGCAATTGATGTGATAAGATATAAGTCATGGGGTTGCAATCATAAATGACAGTGCTCTTCCAGAATAGGAAATAGTGGCAAAATATTTGGACAACTTGAACAACTTCCAAGGCAAGTTTTTCGATGTATGAATACTTCACTTCCGTATCATTTAGATTACAACTCAGATAATAGATCAGATGTTCTATCCGATTTTCTTCTTGGAACAATACCATAGCAATGGTTGTATCAGCTACGGTGATATATAACAAATAATCACTCTGATAATTGGGGGGATACATTAATGACACTCAGACAAGTGTATCCTTGACAACATCAAAAGAAGCTTGCGCAAATTGGTCGTAATGGAAGGGAATCCTCTTTTTCAAGAGTCCAGTAAATTCTTTAGCCATTTCGGCGTAGTTGGGTATGAACCTCCTTAGGAAGTTAGCCTTTCCATGAAGTTTCTGTAACTGAAGAAAATTTGATGGCGTAGGAAAATCAAGAATAGCCTCAGTGGGTCTATTCTAATTCCTTCTTTTGAGACAACTAATCCTAGAAAATGACCAGAACCAACACAAAAGAAACATTTATGTGGATTGAGGCGTATTTTGTAGTGTCGATAGCGTAAAAATATAGCTCTCAAATGCATTGGGTGATCAGTCTGATTTCGTGAATGCACGGGTAAATTATCTAGGTAGGGTTGAAAAATGTGCTTGAAGTCATTGAAAGCATAATCCATTGCTCTCTGAAAAGCTTCCCCAACGTTCTTTAAACCAAACAAGAGTTTCCTATAAGAAAATGTGCCTCATGGATAGATGAATGTTGTCTTATATTGGTCCTTTGGGCAGATATTAATTTTATTGTAGCAAGAAAATCCATCCATGAGCGAAACAATTTCGCATCCATCACAATCATCAATAATCTGGTCGATAAAGGGAGTAGGATAGTTTTCTTTTGGACAAGCAAGATTGACATCCCGATAATCGACGCACACACTGATGGTTCCTTGTTTTTTCATAACAGGAACGCTATTGGAAACCCACTCAGTTAGCGGAGCAGGGTATATGAGACCAGCACGCAAAAGTTTTTCAACTTCTGCTTCAATGGCAACGTCCTTCTTTGGATGAACAGGATGAAGGCTTTGACGTACTAGTTTGACATCAGGGTACATATTAATAGTGTGTTAAACGATACTAGTATCTAGGCGTGGGATTTCCTTATAAGACCAAGAAAATACATCACAAAATCCATGAAAGAGAGAGTGATATGTTTAGAGTTCTGATGGAGAACAAGACACGTCAACATGAATATTTTCTACAATGTCAGGTTTGGTCAAAATATCGATAGAAATGGTTTCTTCAATATTTGATAAATTTTGCTCGAAATTGATTGCATTAATTGGAAAAGAATTCGAAAAGAAATTTTGGATTGATGGGTGATATATTTCACTAATATTATCTTCTTCATAATCTGAAAGATGGGAAAAATGATGATAATCTTCCCATGGTTCTCCTTTTGACATCATGGTTTCCAGAATATTCTTATTTGTCAAGAAAGTTGAGGAAAAAGGATCAAATGGAGTACCATAATCTAATGAACGATCTACCCAAACGACCGGAAATGATGATTTCGGATTCACCGCCCAAGCCAGATAGATTGATTTCTATGCCAACTCAATGGGGCTGGGTGGCAGAAACTCATCGAACGTAATAATTTCATAATCACCCGTACTCTTCCTTAATCCAGATGGAGTGGAAGAGCTCATGTAGCAGGTTTCTATGCTTCCAATTTTTGCCGATGTCGCAGGAGGCGGTAATTCAAAGGTTCCCATGGGAGTGGAATCCTTTAAGAGTCCTACACCAATGTTCAGAAGTGTGCGTTGGGGTGCATGAACTAACGGAAAAATTCAAGTTACCTGGGAACTTGAGGTAAAGAAGGATAGTTGATTGATGACTGAGATGAAACCTTTATGTGGAAAGGCAATAATTCTAAAATATGTAGAAACAATCGCAGTCATAGCATATACCCATGGCCATCCGAGTAAAATATTGTAGTCAAGGGGTCCGTCAACGACCTCAACTTCAACATTCATTGTTTTCCCCCCTATTTCAATGTGAAGGTTATTGATAATACCTCAAGGCTTATATGTACGTCCGTTGAAAGCTTTCAAATTCGTTGGCGGTTGAGATAGGTGCGGTGAGCCAAGTGACTTCCAACAATGTAGAGGCATAATGGATGTAGATGCTCCCTCATCAATAATAGTACGATGAAAAAGGATATTGAGAACATTTACTTGGATGGATAATGCAAATTCTGCTGGTAATTGCGACACATAGCTCGTATTATTAAAAAGGGACAATTTTGTAGCACCTCAAGCGCTAACATAATTGAAGGGGATTGAGCCAAACATTCAACTACATTATAATTTTGAGCAACTCTGGCTCGAGGATTAAATGTCGATTTATGAACGACTCCCTTCGGTGGCTTGATTGGAAATTTAGGAATAGAAGGTGGCAATATTGATTCTGTAGACAAATTCATGGTTGAGGTAGTAGGTTGATTAGTAGCCTAACTACCATAATCTTTATTATGCGTTGACACCAAATTATCAGTCGATGGCTTTGTGATGGACAACATAAGCACTTTTAGAAATTTTTCTTCTGTGATCCATAAATTGTTATTGAGATCTTTCGGTGAAAATCACATCAAAATAGATTTGGTCGATGCATTTCAAACCAGCCAGTGTGGTTCATCATCAGGACAAGATGAAAAATCTGATTAAGAAACCCCTTTAAATAGAAAGTAAAGCTCTCACTAGCCGTTTTTAAAATAACGGCTAGTTTGACTCAAATAAAAATAATAGTTCAAATATTTATCAAAAAATAAAAATAAAAATAATAAAAATCAATAAATCAATAAAAAGATCAAATTTTTAATGTTTAGAATGTTTAAACATAAGCACTTGTGAACTAGAAGTTGAATCCGTAGTAACCAAATTTGTGTTCGGATTCGGAAAGGGTCTGTCAACATAGCTGACGCATGTGAGGTCTCAACCATTTTTGAGACTTCAACGCCGTGAGGACAATCCCGAAAAAAGTGTTCCTTATTATAGATTATGCAAGGGTAACGAGGTTTCTGATTTCTATTCGATTGATCAGATGATATTTCCTCCAGGGTAGAAGTTTTATTTTTCTTTGATTTCCTTTTTTTCTTACTTCCGGGTTGCTTTTCACTTTTTCCCTTGTCAGATGACACGACATGTATTTTAGAAGAAGGCGCAGGATCAGATTTAGTAGAGTGACGTGTGCTTGCAGTACTGATCATATCGTCTCCAGCATGAGAGTCCTTTGATGGAAGAGGAACAGTAAAATTATATTGCGATGCATTGGGAATTTTCTCGTAGAGTGTTCCAGATTGAGTATAAATCAAGTCTAAATATTGGGCATGAGAAATGACCTACTCTTCAGTGACGACGCCACCCTTAGCCACATCCTCAGTTATAGATGGTAATAAGAACTTAATGAACCACTAAGCAAGGAGCTGATCAGGAACAAATGTCTTAACCATTCTACGATGATGACACCACTCATGAATATGATCACAAATGTGAGTAGCATTAGTTTGTTTAGAATTATTCAAGTGTTTTTTTCTAGTTTCATATTGTATGGGTAACTAGAAGTGAGTCAAAAATACAGTAGTTAGGGCAGTGAAATTATCAAAAGAAGCTCTTGGTAACTCAATGTACCATTTTGTAGCCGGACCAGTGAGCATACACTAGAAAATACATAGTCGAACAGAGTCATAATTTAGGGAGTTAGATGAACACCACAAATGATAAGTCATCACATGAGTTGACGAGTCTTTCCCAGGGTTTCCATTGAACTTGGGAATATCCGAGGGTAATTTATGGGGTATCACCGACCACCAAGGAGCATAGTTGATTGGATCATTGGTGAGCTGGTTTAAATCTGGTAACTCTAAAGTTGAAATAAAGGGAAATTGTTGATTGAGGTCAGGTTTAGCATATCCAGGGTATGAAGGAATTGCTTGGGCAACAGGCCTTTGAGTACCAGCATAAGGAATCTCTTTCTAGTAATCAAGATAGGTTTTTTTTTTTATAAGCAAGTGCTTGAGGATTTTGTTGACCAAAACCTGGGTACAATACTTGTTGAAATGAAGGTTGTGGCATTTGCGCCTGTGGTTGAAAAGGGGTCTATCCACCAATGTTATAACCCAAATTAGGATAACTTGGATTTGGTTGAGGATAGGTATAACCTGGTTGTGGATACAACATCCCATAATATGGTAATCCAGCTTGTGAATAAATGATTCTGGATACAGGTGGTTGTTGTAAACCAGCCGAAGGAGTTGGAGTTTGAGGGCACAATAATTGAGGGTATTGAGTTGAAGGACCTGCCTGAGACGGTTGAGGTACAATAGTTTGAGTCTATAATAGAGTAAAGATGTATGAACAAGTGGAGTTGATGTGGGTGCAACATGTTGAACCGATTGATATGAGTGTCCAACCGTTTGTGGTTGGATGGGCAGAGTGGGCTGCCATTGACAAACATTCATTCTGACATTAGGATGACCAAATAACGATGGAGTACTATCAAAGTGGGTGACCATAGGTTTCCCCCTAGCATGAGGAGTATAATAAGACGAAAAATATTTTTCTCCAAATGCAAGGAGTCCAATTGAAATTGTACTAGATGGAATATACCATTAGGTAAATTTTGAGGTCTAAAATGGGCTTCCTAAGAAAAATGTACAACCAAAATAAAATTTATAAGAAAAAGTAGGATTCAAGATGATGATGTCAACCATGGGGGATGATTCCCCATTTTTTAAGTAAAAGGGTAAAAAGATTAAAAAATAATAAAATAATAAAACTAAATTTTCAAATCTTATTTTATTATTTCCACTATTATTTTATAATTTCCTTAGGAGGCCCATTTTAGACCTCAAAATTCCCCTAATCCCAGATGGATCAGCTTGATATTACACTGATGATGGATATAAAGGATCAGGTCATTCAGTACTCACTATAGATTTACGAGTTAGAATACCAGACGATGAAATTGGTTAAGTCCATAGGTTTGAGGATGCACCAGAGAAGCTTGCAGATAAATATTGGTAACCAGGCGGGACGAAAGGGCCACCATATAAATGTGACTCTAGTGAAGTCGTGAACATCGACGGGGTAGTGAGAGTAGGTGCTGTCGCAATTGGACCATATGGTCCAGCCAAAGATGTTGGCTTATGCATGGTTATTTGACCAAATGTATACCCTATTGGATCTAAGGGAACTCTAATAGACACACGATCAAGAAAAGCAGAAGCAGGTGATTGAGAAAAAGACTCGTACAAGTAAATATCTGCCCCAAAATGAGTTGGAGTTAAAGGTTTTTTGTCTTGTGGTATTTCTTCAATCGAATTTAAACCAGGTGGAAGGATTTCACCGTCAGGCACAAAGTATATTTCAGGAGGTTGACTACGCGATATGGGAGACTCAATTGCTACAATATATTGTGGGGTGACTGATACAGGAACAAATTCTAGTCATTTGACTTCGAGATGCAGATGCTCTGGAAAAAAAGAGACAGGATTTGGATCAACTTCTAGCTGAACAACCTCAAGTTTAAGAGGTATGGTCTCACTGATTGGATGGATCGTGACCACGGGTAGCTGTGAGAACTCCATCTCGATAATAGCAGATGAACCAGAATTTATAGAAACAACTTATGCAGAATTTGGTATATGTGAGGATGATGTCACACCAGAGGTACTGATAGTACTAGTTTCGACATAGCGATGTCACCTTAACTGACCAGAAGTAGCTTCCCGTGGTAAATGTGGTTTCAATGCTATTCTATGCGAACTACAGGGAAAGGGATGTTCTTCTTCCATGATGACTGATTTATTTTATGACCAAAAATAAATAAACAAAAGAAAAGGGTAATTCTAGGAAAAAGGTTTACTAAGAAACTATGAACTGCAGAATACCTCCTGGCGAACCAAGAAGTACGGGAAGGCAATCTCCCCAAATTTTGTGTTCAGTGTACCACAATTTACAAGGTGGTCGACTCGGTTCACTATGGATGGATAAAAACCTAAAGTTGTCCTCCCAAATATACCCGATGGTACGTGGAGACCCAAGTCTATATTAGCGCTGTCTAATGTGAAAATGCACAGTGAGAGCACCCATTTATACTTATCGTACTAGAACACCGCCATATATACCGAAAAGTACGTGGACGAGCTCTAATATACTTACGTATGTGAAGTGAGGTATCACACTCAGAATGTATCGCAGACAATTAGAAACAGCTGCTATGTTTTACGAACACATCTCTAGCCTAGATCTTCTAAATGTTATCGTTATGGTTCCAATTCTTTTTTAGGTAAATTGATGTAAATTTTAAGTTGATCTTGTTTATCAATTTGCCTTTCAAGGTTAACCACAATGATGTGATGGAAATTCCTAAAATGAAAACTAAAATGATAAGAAAACTTTTCAATTTTAGCTTTTTCAATGAAATACTAGCTACTAAGGGGAAAGAGCAATCAGTTTTGAGAGAAAACAAAAAAGAGCACAAACTAATATGCAGCTTTCCTAACTTGTTCCTATGCAAAACACACAATTCACTATA
This sequence comes from Pinus albicaulis, assembly GCA_034641835.2. Taxonomy (NCBI): domain Eukaryota; kingdom Viridiplantae; phylum Streptophyta; class Pinopsida; order Pinales; family Pinaceae; genus Pinus; species Pinus albicaulis. Next base: position 1,327,747,081 of record CM076578.1, read on the forward strand.
TGCAAACGTGGGTTTTTCTTTTCAATCTCCTTAACGTAAATGAAAAAAGGAAACTATATGCATCAAAACAACGAAAAACAAATGCTTTCTTCTTTGAGAAACGATGAATTTAAAAACAATTTCTCTTTTAGGGAAAAAAAAGAATGGAACTAAAATATTTCCTACAGGAGAATTTAACGATAATTTCCTTTATGAAAATAGATGGATCTAATGCAAAACTAAAATTCTTGGAATTTTATTTGTCAATGATAAAGAAAAACACTTAAAGAGACATTGAACAAACTTACTTTTCAATGGAGGAAGAATCAGGCAAATTCACTGGTCTCTACGAGGTATCAGACAATTGAAAACATAGAAACAAAAGGCCGAGTATGATGGCAATGAAAAATTCAAAGGGAATTTGGTTGGCTAAGGGGGAAACATAGTCTCTAAAGGGAGATAGTGCATTGCAATGCACCTCTGAGTGGGAGACAATGCATTGTAGTGCACTGTGTCTTGACCAACAATGCGTTGGCTACAACAGAGATTCAAAATTCAAGTTACATAACACACTTCTAATGCAATTCTTGGATTCAAAAGTCTAATAATTGACATTAGATTCTACTAGGTAGATAAGAGAAGGAAAAAACACCAGGAATGAAGGGAAAATCCTCGGTGGAGTCACCAATTCATTATGCGGAATTATGAATTACGGATAAATCAAATTCCTTAAATGTGGTGCTATGCATTTAGTGTTAGAAAATTATATATTACAGATCAATGGAAAACATAAAATATATGCTGAAACACAAACACAAGAAACACATAAAAAATGAGAGGGACATAGATATATGTGGTTCACCTAGTTTGGGCTACATCCACCCCAAACAGCCAATCCTTCCTTTCTATTATCCAGCAAAATGAAGAGTCACAACCTACAACAGATTGTTGTAATATCCTTTTTTCTCTCTCACAGTCTCCCTATCTATTTTTCACTCTAAGAATACACATACAATACACAGCCACAATATTCTAGGGCAAAAAACCCTAAACTAAACATAACTTCTACCGTCAGATCATCTGCCTAATGAACGACACAGATTGACCAGAAATTACTATACTTTTACAAGGAAATTTTACATATGTTTTTAGCTTCGGGGCACTGCCCTTGAAACCCCCCGCCAGGGGGGGGGGTGCTCCATAAACTTGCAGACGCCCCCCCTGAACCTCCCAAGTAGCGTACAATTATGGGCGGCGTTGTTGCCTCATTAAGGTATAGGGGTCCAATGTTGTGATACAAAATAAACAAGATAATCAAGATCGACACCCAAAATTTATAACAATAGATCAAAGACTATTCAGATACTTTCTCTAAGAGTAAATAGACACAGATAAAGATAGAGGAACCTGCTTGTGATCCAAGCTCTTCCTATTCTCCTTCTACCTCTTTTGCTATAGCTTCCAATCCAACTTAGATCGCCAGACTAATTCCTACAAGTATAAATACTAAACAACAAAGAGATTGCAATATAGAGATGCCTATTTATCTTAATCATTTAAATTGATTTAACATGAAACATATATATCCGTTAAGAATCCATCATATGGGAAATAGAAACATAAACATATACATATATAGGAAAATGAGCATCAAACTTTATTAATGAGTAGAAGGGGGAGGTTACAACCAATGATCGATTTGATGTCACTAGCTCCAGCATCATCCCAGCCTCATCACAATCAACATCTCAACAACACCATATCACTTCTATCACTCTCTCGATTGAGAATCGAACAACATTTCTTTACCAAATTTCTTCCTTCCCTAGCACTAGGATCTGTGCTCAATTTATAGGGAAACTGAAGGTAGTTTCTCAATCAATGAATTTCTAATAATAGGCAAGACATGTTCCCAAGATCATAGGTCTTATATGGACACATGAATTCGAATTTTGACACATATGCACTCTTCTAGAAGGCACTGGCTATGTGGAGATTCCGGAACAATGAGAATTTTTCTCCCATTTGACCAATGCACTCTTGAATGTCAGGAAGTGCATTGTAGTGTGCCCTTGAATGGAGGGAGCTACATATGCAACGCAGTTAGTCCATTGAGAGGTAGTGTTGGTGAGCTCATAAGCTATATAACATATACTTCAAACATTGGAAACCTTGCAATAGAATTCATGAATGATTTTTTTTTCTCTTAGGGCATGTAGCAACTGAAATGGTAGGGGATGATAGACCCTATTTCATTGGTCCTTGGGATGGTGTCTAGTTTGACCAGGTCATTAGGAATGATGCCCAAATTGACCTATAACAGTGTTGTTTCTCATGCTGCTACTTGCACTCATATTGAGGTTGGAGAAGAGTTTGAGGAAGCATGGAAGGTAGTAGTGGTGGAGAATTACAAAGAGAACCCCATGATGGGCTCTATTTTTCCCTTTGGTATTTGGGCCTTCAATATCTTCTGTCCATTAAACCAACAATTAACCGTTCAACCAACAATCAAATTGACTGAGTTGATTAGGTATGAGTCAACTTAGACTAATCTTCAAAAATATGCTTTGCACTATCCCATATTTATCACACTAATGCTACACAAAATTGTGCATTTTCACCCAACTCTCATGCATGCACACAAAATTTTCATTAACATCTATAACCCTAACCAAGTGAGAATTGATCAGCAATTTTCACCAAAGTTTGTTATAATGTTGAAATTTCATAAGATATTTATATCCATGGTACCTTAAATAAATTTTGAGATAACCTCCACAAATTTGACCAGAATAGAGAAAACTTGTGATAAATTTTAAACCTACAAAAATTAGGATTCATGTTCCTAGGAACGATCATAAGAAGTAGTTGACATATAGGTCGAGTTTTGAGCCTTGACACATTGATAATGCAATGGATTAGGTCAAAACTCCCACATTGAAAAGTTATCAATGAAGATAAGACAATATCATTATGAATTACACATACTCCAAACTTCCTACCAAATTCTACTTAGTTGTCTGCAACTTAGCTATACATTATCTTATAGTAAATACAAATTCCACAAAGCCTTCTTAACATAGGCAATAAATGGCCATTGGAAGAGAACCCCTTATATAATAGTAATAGTAGCAATCAATAGATTATTTCATATTGAAATTCATAGCCATAACACTCCTATGTATTTTATGATGTATTCAACTTACATTATCAAATATAGATAAAATAATACTTTTGATTGATACATTTAAATCATACTTGTGCACAATGTTGAATGCAATGCCAGTCAAGGAGTAAAGGCGGTTGGATCTATAATGATCTATAAAATAATGAAGAAACTTAGTAACACATCACAACTTTCACGTTTGAAAAAATTATAAAGATTTCCTACAAATCCATTGTTGTTATAGTTCCTTCTCTCGACCATGTTCTACATAAGCATGTAAAATCAAGTAATACTATCATTTGCACCGAGAGATGCAAAGTAACGTTGGGGAGTGGGGATACATCTTCCATGCGAGATAAAGGTGATGTAGGTGATAAATTTGGAGGCAGTACAAAATGTTTTGGAAGAATGGGTGGTTTGTTTATCAACTTTTGTGAGTTATCTTGAAAATTTCTTTGTTCTCTTCATGCCTACCTCTGAAACCTTCAAAAAAAATATCCACAAAATGCAAATCCAACGATCTCTACTTAATCTGTACCTAGTTCATGAGAGGAGCATTAATCCTTGTTTAAAATATAATAAAGTGAAGGTATAAGATAATGAACAGATTCAACTCCTCCCTAATCTTAAAATTTTTATATTTATCTAAATATTATCATTTCCCTGAAATAAAATTGGTCATAGATCTTTAATATAATCAAATAAAAAATTTAATTAAAGAAATATATACATCAAAACATAATTGACCAAATTGCTATCTATTATCCAAACCCGTCACCTTTCGTATCCCATTCAATTAAATCCACTTGGTTTCATTATCTTAAATTACAATATGTTCATATGTATAATACAAAGTGATTCACCCTCAAATATAGTTTTTCTCCCCCCTTCATTTGGGTTCTCTGGGTTGCATTGGTCCTGGATTCATGATATACTTACTATATAGTAACCAAAAAGACAAAGCAAACAATCGGTTATATTTTAAGATAAGTTTGAGATTTTAGAAAAGATGTAGCCAAAGGAAATAGAATGATTTCATTTACATATAGGTAAACCTTTGAATGTAGACCATTCCTTGAAGAACATTTTTATTGATAAGGAATGTAATACAATATTCAATTTTCTAACTAAAAATATTATTTATATAGATTTGTGTATGGGGTAAACAATAAATAAAAAATTTAACTAGCCTTGGGGTGGTCAATATTTATAAATTTTATTTATACTTGATTTACCATGTATATCGTATACCTATCAATCACAAACATGAAAATTTGTGGAATTCACAGTGATGATCTACTCTGGAAACACAACCAACTTTTATTATTACCAATATTAACTTTTATATAGTACTACATATGTAGATAAAATTTCTAGCTTCCAAAGAGACAAACTTGCTTCTCCAACATGATGGCACATTATTAACTACTAACATTTTTTATTATTGAATGTAAGAAAGCTTTCTAAGTACATCTAATCTATTGCGAGGCTTGAACTCCTAGACTATGTTCTTTTTTACCATGTATCTATAGGCTGCATCCTTCTTCTTGTTTTAAGAGGAGTTGTCTATTATCATAACTACCTTCCCTGCCTCTGATGCCTTGAAGGAAATGAAAATTGGCTCATCAGATAAATAAAACTTTTTGTTCTTGTTAATTAGAGTTGAATAGATTCCCTGTGCACTCAGCAAAAACTTTGACCAATAGGAAACATTCCACCCACCAACTATGAGGTCCCACAGAATTGTCGCTCCTGCCTAAACAACATAGACAACTTGAATGTGAGAATTCAAAAACAAAGAAAATTCCCAATCGCATAGATCTTGAGGATGAACTCGATCTCAAATCCAACACCCATAAAATTTATATCCAAAACTAAAATTCATCAAATTTGGAAGTATATTGGAAACAAAACTGAGGCGAAAGAGCTAAATTTGAATGCAGGAACTGACACAAAATCTACAAACTTGAGAAATTTTTGGTGTACATTAAATCCACTCCCTCGATGATCTAAAAAGGAGTGTATTAGTTTGTTGTGCTAAGTGTCCTTTTAGTAATAAAAACATGTACAATTTGAATCCATTTGTTTGCTTAAGGAATGAGTAATTTAACCATGAAACATTGATGAATCTGTACATGTAAATAAGCCTAAATAACACTGTACAACAATGTATAACACAGAAATAACATCACACATAAGTTTTACACAATAGGCATGATGAAGCAGTTCACCCTTCTTGGGCTACATCTGCTGGTCCAACTCCCAATGGCATGTCCCTCTTTGTCATTATGCTCAAAATTGAAAATACATGTGTTTACAAGCCTCTAATGGTTGTTTTCTCTGCACCAGTGGCTCCAGAATGCTCGAATTAGTCTAGATAGACTCTTTTTTCACCCAAATTGGTCGAAAATTTACCTCCCAAATATTTTTCCCAATCTCAGCTACAAAACCTCCACTAAAAGTGGACTTATCTGGAGTTAAATTCCGCCAAAACTCTGAAAATGGTGGTCACGCTAACATCCTGCCAAATCGCTAACCTTTGGCATTTAATATTATGGTTAAGGGGAGGGGGTTGCCACATGCCAACCCTCGAACCCTGCGGATAGCATTTAACTCGAGTGGAACTAAATCCGCAACTGTAGTTGCAGTGGTGTAAACCCGTGTGAAACTGTGGTAACCGAAACTGCTAGAGTGTAAACCACACAGATAAAAATTTGTAGCATGGCCATGTGACAAGGCCTAACCATAAAATTAGCGGTTGTAATAGTTGGTTGTCACACTGGTGGTAGCCCTTCGTTCATGGGCTGAAGACGTATGGGGAGGGGGCTGGCCCCCTCCAAGCCGTAATCGTCGAGTGCATAAACTATAACATAATGCGAAGACATTAGTTGGTTAAGACCCAACGCATAGGAGAGCTGGTCATGAGATTTGTTGGTGGGCAGTAGATTGTGGGTTAGAACCCCACTCTGCCAAAATAATTTTGTCAAAATATGCCAATTAAACTTCTCCACCGAACTTGGAGCTTGCCTCCAATTAAACTTTTGCCATACTAATTAGAAGAGCTCCTCCATACTTGTTTGACCCCGCCGAAATGTGGGTAAAAAATTTATAATATATATATATATATATATATATATATATATATATCGAATTAATCCCTCCTTTTGACCTTAATCCAACCTGCCTGCCATGGGGGGGTACGTGGCATGGCACGTGGCCCTTCCCCATTGGCCATCATAAACTGAAATGCCAATATTAATAAAATCAACTTAGAATAAGGAATTAAAAAATAAAATTACTTTCTAGTCATCCTCGGAAAATCCAATGATGCCACTTGGCGTGATGTCATTAGCTGCTTCTAGAGAAGAATTATTGCATTGCTTACTAGACCTGCCACATCAGCACTGTAACTATTCTGCTCATTTTTTGCCTGTTTTTGAAAACAGATAGAACGTGATCTCTCCCTCATACAACATCAATTTTTTGAACCGTTTATGGCGCCAGAATCGCAATAACGAGAGCTACCCAGTCTTCGAGATTCGGTACAGTTTCGAGCACTTTCAATTTTGAGCAAAATACTTAATCTCCTGATCACACCTCCCCATTGGGAAGCTTTTGGACCCAAAAATACTTTAATTATTTGTTCAGAAGATGAGGGTACAACTCCTTCACCTTTTCAACTTCCATCCACCTTGTCTTACTTGGTTTACTACCCTTGAGCTCAACTCGAAGATAATCGACACTTCCCCTCTTAGAAGTGTGTGTCCTCTTGTCAAGGATGGTGTCCTCCTTGAGCTCATCCAGAAATTCTGGCGAGAAACCTTCTATAGATTGAAGTTGAACATCACTCCCTTGATCATCAATCAAAGGAGGCTCATACAAACGTAAATTTTCCACATTGACAATTGAATACATTTGCATATATGAAGGCAAGTCAAGTTGAAATGCATTATTACCAACTTGTTTGATGATCTTGAATGGACCATAGCAAATGGGCTTGATTTTTTTACCTTCTCCTTGTGTTATCACTCAGAAAAATGTGAAACATTATTTGACATGGTCATAGAGTTCATTTGTCAAAGGTTTCCTTAAGCCTTTCAAGTTGATATAGGAAAATTTCAAATTTTTACATGTTTAACCTATCCTAAGGTTCAAACCCACCTTCATTTAGGTCATGTCATGTCCCATCAATAATCATTAGGTGTCAGATTTCATTCCCAATCGTTTAATTTCAAAAAGGACACTTAATCTAGTTTTAATTCTTTTCGTAGCGTTTTACATGGATAAATAGTAGTTTTCGCTATGAAATTGCCTAATAGTTTCATAGAGAAACTGTCAGAGAATGAACTAGCTACGCTACAAAAAAAACAAATTCTGTCTATCTTGTCAAAACTGAGGTGAAGTGTCAATTCATGATTGGAGGAGTTAGGGTGGATGTCATTCCAGTTTGTTAGGGTTAATTAAAAAGTACAAAGTCATGTCTGAAGTCATCATTACCGTTTTTAGCATGCATATGTCATGATTAAGGCATGATTTTTCATTGAAACCATACAAAATTACCCAATTGATTTTTTTTGTCATTCTTCGCTTCATCTTTTCATGTTATTGAGTTCTAGAGAGTTGCTTCATCGAGCCAAGAAGGTTGCTGGCATTTTCAAAGGTTGCAGGTGTCATTAATCAATTGAGGCTGAGAATATATTAAATCACCATGGCTGCAAGGAAGAAAACCAACAAATGTGGTCACTGCCACAGGTATGAGCCCATGGACATGAATTTGTTAAATGAAGACCCAACTGCCATGGAGGTATTCAAAAGAACAAGTTGTTTGCAATTCCGTGAAAGGTTGCAGGGTTTTCATCTACAGGTTTCTAAATATTTTGCTAATAGTTTCACTGGGACAACTTTAAAGGTGGGAATGCTAAACTTCACAGTAACACTAGACAAAATTTCAGAAGCAACAAGAATCCCTAGAGGAGGGGAACAATGTTTTAAAGGCATCAAGTTCACCATGCAGGACTGTAAAGAATTCATCAAGCTAGAGCATAGTGAAATTGATCTCACAAATGGTATCCCAAGGAGATACATGAAGGGTGTTAGTCATCCATAATTTTCACTATCTAAATATGACTAAGTATCGGTTCTAGATTTCTAGAAAAAAGTTCATGAACATTGTGAGTTCTAGAAATCCTCACAGCCTTCATTATCCTTAGGATAATTTTTTCCTATTTTTCATCTTCCTATCTAGTCATCACTAGCCCACCACTCCTAGAAGACGCATCCTGGGTTCAAGCCATTTATTTTAACCCCAACTGTCACCCATTTTTCACCATGTCTTGCCTTTTGGCCCAGAACCTCTATTTTTCTTATCTACAAGATTCCCTACTACTGTTCAAACCTACCAATCAAATAATCTTGCTGACTCTTTCATAATATTCTCAGACACTGATTGTCTCTACAGACCCTCTAGATAATAAAAAATGCTAAATCCTAGGTCTTCAAAACACACTAAGCTTATCACAGGTCCTATCTTATACTTGGTGACCCCTAAGTCTAAAATCCCTATCCAAAATCCAAGTCCAAAGGTCCCCAATAGGTCACCAAAGGTTTCACTGAGTCATAGGATGGATTTGGTGCCCAACAAGTTATGCCTTCCTACATAAAGGTTGCATTCAAAGGGGAATAAAATTAAGCATTTTGACCCAAGGTCATTCAAGGAAAGTCTCCATGGCTTAGAGCACAAACATTTCAATGGACAGCTACCCTTGTTCGCATTTTTTAAAGAGTAGCCAAGGTGACCACCAGCAACAAGAGGAGGCAAGGTAATAGGATGTAATTATCACCAAGAGGCAGACACAAACAAGAAAAAAACAACAGGCCTATAGGTGAGAGAGTATCAGGGTTTGTTTTGGTGGATTAACAAAACACTGATGACAAGCAAAGAACCATCTCAGAGATTTCAAGGACAGAAGCCTCCTCCTTAAGGTTTCTTCCAAAATAGCACTACTTCACCTGCACTAAGAGAAGAAAGACAAAGGGTATCAGGTTAATAAAGACCATTTTTCCAAAAGGTAGAAAAACAGAGTTTTGAAGTAAAAAGTTGGGTTATAAGTTATTGTCAAGACAAGCCTAAAAGGGCAAAATGTGACCTCGATTTTTGCATCTCAACAATAGGCTCCCAACAAAGGTCCTCCATGCCAAAAATATTGTTTTGCAAAAGATTGGCAAAGGCAGAAATCAACATGTTTTCCGAAAAATGTTAAAGTGTGTTCACAACAAACATTAGTCAAAATGCACACTGAAAGATAGGAGACCCCAACTTTACAAAAGTGGGTTTGGTATTTTTAATTTACTTTTCAAATCAAGTATAAAAACCAATTGAACCTTCCCCATGCATCATTTGCCCATTTCCGAGGAGAAGAAGCCGTTGAGAAGAAATTATTTTGGTTTTCAGACAAACTGTGAAAATTTATCAGGCGCTACGCCCCTAGCCTCCGGTGCTATGCATAGAGGCGAGGCAGACAATGTAATATTACACTACGCTATGCACTCGTAGGTTAGCGTTGCATGCAGGCTCAGAAACGATCACTAGTGCCCGGGAGACTTCCTATTTCTGCCCGACGCTACGCCCCGACAGTCTGACCGGCCCGGGTCTGTGCACAGGCGCTACGTGCTGGCGCTGCGCCCCAGGCAGCACTTCAAAAATTTTGCCAAAGACGTTCAAAATCAGGTTTTTCGGCCTCTACAAAGCTTCTGCAAGTTAATACAAGGTTGGTTAACCTTTTTTCCTTCTCCCAAATATTATTTATCAAAGAGGTCATCCATGGTTAGAATTAACCAAAACCATAGATTATGCAAAAATAAATTGTCATGTCTTTGAACTAGGGTTTATAAGAAGAATTGGTTTTTTATACAAAGAGGGGACCGAGTGACTATAAGCTTGACCTCTACCACCAAGTGCAAGCTTTGAAAGTTGTCTTCACCTTAGATTTCCTCTTTGCAAAAGGTTGACCTACGTCACTTATTTTACTCCAAATACCCTAAAGAAAAACTCAAGGTTCCTTCTGCTGTTCGGATCAACCATCATGTTAGAGAGAGACAGTCACACCAGTGGTGATGAGAGTCATACTCCCACCAAGCCAAAACATCATGGAGGAAAAGCTAAAGGGTTTGAGCCCCTAGACACCACTCCAATTACTTCCTCTCCTATGATCCTTTCATACTTCCAGGGTGTAGGGTGCTACCATTTTTTTGAGAAGGTCAAGAAAGTCAAATACTATCCAGACTTAACCAGGTTGTTTGCTTGTAGCCTACAAAACCACCAAGTTAATCTAGTAGGGGTCCAATTTGAGCTTTCATCTGAAATCATTTCCAAGGCAACCGGTATACCAGATGTTGGTGAGCTTTGGTTCAAACAAAAGAAATTGGATTTGGCTTATTATGGGCCTTATTTGAAACCCACCTATCAGCAAAACTGCAAGGCTATTTTTCCTTTTTCTTATTTTCTAGAGAGGTATGCAACATTAATGAGGCAGATTATCGATTTTTTCACATGTGAGGGAAGGTGCTCCCAGCTCTATTCATATCATATCAAATTGCTAATGCATTTTACCAAATTCAAGATGATGAACCTACCTTATTACCTTTTCTGGAGTATTGATAAAATGGCCTCTGTTTGTCAAGAGGAAAAGCTATGACCACCGAATTCCTAGCCTCTTTCATCACTCCCTAATCAAGATGATTGTCCTATACCAGCTAGAGAAACAAGTTATATCTTGGGAGACCTTCATCTCACATGATGTGTTTGCAAACCCCCAGGCCTTCATCCAGCAGAGCTTTCCTTCCACTTCACAACCATCTACCTCCACACAGCCATCATCTCCCCATGTGCCTTCTCCACAAAGAATTTCAGCTATTACCTCCTCCCCTAAATTACCAAGTGAAGGGGCTGACAGTAGCCCTAGTGAAGGGAAAATATGAGGCAACAATGAGGAAGAAGATGAGACAGATAATTATGAACAAGGAGAGGATAGTGAAGAAGAAGTTGATGAAGAAGAAGAAGAGGATGAAAATGAAGAAAATGATGAAGTAATCAGCCATGATCATGAGGAAAGCATTGAAAAGGAAGATGATGTAGAGGAATAATAAAATGAGGAAGAGGAAAGTGGCCAAGAAGAAAGCAGCAATGGCCAAGGGCAGCAAGATGATGAAGGAGAAAACAAAGATGAAACCAATGATGGCAGCCACAAAGAAACATCAGTGAAAGCAGCCACAAGGATGAAAGCAGTGAATAAGGAGAACAACCAGATGAGGAAGGTAGCTATCTAAGTGCCCAAGACAGTCCAAGAAAGAGTCATGATAGTCATGACAGTTGTCAGACTGTATTGAAAAAAATTAGTCCATAGAAGACAAAGAAAATCAGAGTGAAGAAGACATAGAAAAAGCAGAGCAGAGTAAAGGACAAATTTATGACAACATTTCCTTTTAGACTCCCATAATTGCCCCTCTCTCATGCACTTATCATAGAGGGAAAAGGGATGTGTTTGCTGCCTCTAAAAGGAAAAGGGCCATCCCCTCACAAAATACCAAAGCATCAGACAAAGGCAAAGAAAAAATGAAAAGTGTTGAGCCAAAGGCACTAGTCAGGAGGAGCAAAAGGATTAAAAAGGCTTCTCAAGGCCCTCTCTTTGTTTATCTAGACAGTGATAATGAGGACCAAGGGATAAATACAAAATTTCTCCTCCTAGAAAAATATGCCCAACTTCAAGAATGGGAAAAGGATTTTGAAAGGGCACAAAGGTTCATCTACTATTATAAACAAGAGCACAAAAATTTCAAAGAGGTGAAGAGGTGCCTTGCCTTGTAGAAGAAAATGGTCAAACACTATGCAAGGAAGAGCATGATTGCCAATGCTAAATTGAGGCAAGCCCTCCTAGAGATAGAAGAGCTAAAAAGGCCCAAATTTCATGACAGCCTCAGGATCTTGGCCGATGCTTCTTAGCAGGTGTCTAAAAATCCTTGAGGGGTCTACCCACCAATTTTGAAGAAAATCCGGAAACTTTTTGTTTTTTCCAAATTTTGGTCCCTAGGAGCGCTACGCTATTTTTTGGGGAATCCTCAGCTACTAAATTTTACATTTTTGGGTTTTTAATGTCTCTAGCTGTCTGCCCAAAAAGTTTCAGATCATTTTGAGCATTTTTTCCTTCTCAAAAGGTCAAGAAACACCTCAAAAATGAACTTTTTGCCTCCTTTTCAGGCCTGGCGCTGTGCGTTGAGAAGTCATGGGAGATTTGATTTTTTAGCAGGTAAATTGCATCCAATCAGCACAACTCAAGTATTTCTGGAAATTAGACTCTTCACGATTTCCAACGAGCCATCACGGGCCCGAATCCGATGCCGGTAAGGGGTCCAAAACTCAGCTGAAATAGGCCCCAATTTTTGCTGATATGGAGCTACGCACAGAGACAACTTTTTGCCAAAAAGTCAACAAAAGACACTAATTAATGGAAAATTGGTTTTTTAATATTTTCTTGGACAAAACACCCTTGATTTGATTGGGGAGTTATGTTTTGGTGTGTTTCATTTATTTTCTTATCTCTTATGTGTCTTGGGTCTTGCATGGTCATTAAGCACATTTATGACATTTATGGCTAAATTAGGGTTTTTAGAAGCCTCTTAGGGTTTCCACCTCCTCATTTTCTCCATAAATAGAGCATGAGGCTCTTGTATGTTTTTTTGGATGTTGATGACTTATGCTGGAGTAATAAATAGTCACTTGAAGCCTTTGATGATAAATTGATGTCTTGGAGCTTATGCATGATCTGATTCACTTGTTGATGGAGAAGGAATGTTTGCAGGATCCATAGGCCTGGTTGATGGTGAAGTTTTCTCTTGTAATGTTTTCTAATTTTCTCATATGTTTCACATCCATCTATGCTGTAGTAGGACATGTTGTCTATGACAACATTCATTTAAATTTTTGATCTTCAATTCCTCCCCCCCTTAACTTACAAGTTCCCTATCTTGGCCTAATACATTCATTTTGCTGACTGTTGCTTATCCCACCCCTTAAACGCATCAGAAAACGCTACGGGCACATATTTGGAATCATAAGAGGTCTAGCTCCTTTAGCTGCAGCTCCCTATATCTTACTGTCCACATAACCGTGACTTGGGACCGGGTGTTAAACCCCAAAGGTGCTTATCATACATATCCATCAGGCGCATTTTGCGCTGTCCAATCAGGCCATAGATCGACGGTCCGTAACCAGTCCCTGTCAGGTGGTCTCCTCGCCCGCGCTCACTGCTCAAAACCAGCTGGTTTATTCCGCACCACCTATCTAGGGCAGGCGGTATTCCTCCTCTAGCCAGCGATTCCATATGCTGCTTGCCAAGTGTCCCGGTGTACGATTTTAAAACCGCCCTATTTCGCGCATTAACGTTCGAGCAAAGACATGCAGCGAAATTTATGTTGGCCGTCCGATCTAAAGAGCTCCATCCAACGGCGGTCGCTTGATGTAATTGCACAAGTGTTAACGTAGGTCTACTGTGTCCCGGGTCCACCGTTCCTCCGCTGTACAATGCAGTCCCAACTGTTGATGTCGCTCGGAAATTATATGGTCCAGATCAGCCGCATGACCAGATGTTGACTTGGCGTACCACCACGTCACCCCCCTCCATATCACCTGTCGTACATCCACCTTGCCCCGCGTGTTGGTCATATTTTCTCCCACTCTTTATATTCTTCATCCATGGGTCTTATTATAACGCTTATGTTGAAAGCTATAACTAGTCTACCCATCGTCGTTCCACTATCTTACACGCCGCCACCCTGTATCCTTCTGCTGTTTCACGCGTTCGCATTACCATCTCCGTAGTCATCACCGCCCTCATCGTCCCCGTCTGGTTTTCTTTAATGTGTTTGTGGGTTTTGCAGGTGTCTCATGCCGGAGAACTATCATAACTTGCGGCCACCATCACAGAAGCCGAGAACGCATGACAGGACCAGGTTTCAGGAGCAAAATTTGTGAAGAAAGATCTGGGAGCCGCTATGATATATCAAACATTAAATGAAGCAGGGGTTAAAATATGTTGAGCGCTTCAGAGAATTTCAAAATGCAGATTTTACAGATGGAGATATTAATTGTCGTGGTAAACAATAACAATGAAAGATCCTAGGAATGCAGTGTCTGGCATTGAAGAATTTAAATTTCAATTCAACTTTCAGAAGGCAAAGAGTACAAGTGCACCAAAATCATATCCTCCAGGTTTAATTTCAATAGATTTTTCTCTCGGGGAGGTACAGAATGTTACATATTTTATTCTTCATGTCTTATCCCTGAAGAAATTTGCACCCACAACATTTATTCCATAGAGAAGCAGCAGAGTACTTACAGCAGTCTAGAGCCGTCAAATAGTATGAACGCGAAATGTTTCCACCATCTTATTTTAATGGAATAATTAACTGTTTTCACCTACCTCTTTGATTAGCTTCCCTACTCCCTCTTCTATAAAAGGGAGGAAGAAAGACATTGTAAGGGTTCCGGACTTGTATCAGAAAATTGTGCAGTGAAAGGCACGTTTGTATACATTTTTTTAAGCTTCTGTATGAAGGCTCAGAGCCCGTAGGGTCTCAGTGAGGAGGAGTTCTATCTGTAATGAGGATTATGGTCTTTGGTATTTCACAATATGTAACCTTCTTTTATGTGATTAATACAACATTCCATTTCATATATCTTCTTGTATCATGTGCTGGAATGCGAGTGGCTCACTGATTTTAGGTAAGGATTCATCCTAGTTGATGCCCATACTTGGATCAGTCAAGCGCTTTAAATATGGCTCAGGCATGATATACTATTTCATGTTCATTTCATCCATCTTTCTGCTATATTAGTTGCTTTGGGAGGGTACCTTTAAAACGCCGTTGTCATGTATGGATTCTTAGAATGATAAGCCCATATGTGGTTCTATTGTGTATCTGGGTATCATACCAAAGCTAACTAATATCCTCTTATGCTTCTTTCCCTGCATACACCTTCTGATATTTAATTTCTGTGGGATATTATTTGAATCGGCCCTCTTCACAGTAAATTGTCTCTTAACTGTCTGATGCTTTTGTGTTGGAGCTTTGCATTCTGTCTCTGCAATATTACTCTCTCTGTGGCAGTTGCTGTAAGTTCTGGTCCCATTTAAATTCATTTCCTTGTTTTACAAGAGATAGCAGGAGAGCCTTTTGGATTGACACCCAAGTTATATTATGTGCTCCTTGCTATGATAAGATGTCCTAGGCACTGGTCTATGGAAACTCTAGGCTGTCTCTAGGAGGGACACAATTGTCGACAACATCTTTCTGGCACTGTTGCCGGGGACGAATTTAAGAAAATCATTATCCCTGGGCCTCGACAAATTGTATTCACTCTCTAATCAGGTGAGCACAGAGAGTTGAAGAGTTGTATATCTCTCACCTTGGCGACTCCACTGTTGTTTGTTTGATAAATCTATTTGTAGTCCTGGCTCCTCATAAGCCACATTTGAGGTCAGATACATCTCAGTCAAAGACACCTTCAGTATCTGACCCAGAGAAGATTATACATATAAGAAGTTGGAAAGAAAAGAAATCAGTCCATACTGATATCCTTGAATATTCTGTAGAAGATTATCCATCCTCTTCTTCTCAAGAAATCCAAGAAGAAAATCCCGATTCCGCTGAGGAAAATCCTGAATATTACTCAGATAGCCCACCCCAGGGAAGTGTTAGAACTAAAGAGAACTTTCATCCTACCCCTGAGGCTGAGGAAGTTAAAGAAGTCATAGAAGTAGCCCCTGTTAATCGTGAATTGTTTCCATCTACACCTCAGGCTTCTGTGAAGTATATCCCTATTGTTATTCATACTCCACTTCCACCTCCTCCTCTTCCTCCCTTTGCACATCAGATCGTTGCACAACCCCCACCACCTCCAATGGCTAATGTTTCTTCGTTCCTGTTGAATAAATATGCTCCCTTAGCTTTACCTCAAGTGCTGAATGATATGCCACAAGATTATTTGAAGATCCTGCCCAGATTCACTGGGGAAAATGAAATAGATGCTCAGAAACACCTTGAGACCTTCTGCTCTTTTGCAGAAAACTTTAATGTAGAACATTTGGATGTGGTCTTAAGATTATTCGTGCAGTCCCTAGACGGTGAAGCCAGAAAATGGTTCAAAACATTAGGAAACCGTTTCGTAACCACTTGGGACGATATGGAAAATACCTTTCTCAGGAAATGGGGAGAAAAGAAAGATCATGGACAGTGCCTTACCGAGTTCAATACACTCAAGAAGAAACATAATGAAGGGGTGTCAGAATTTATCAAGAGATTTAACAAGTTATATCTAAACCTCCCTGCAGATATGAAGCCTCATCAGAATGCTGCCAAAGTTGTTTTCATAGCAGCCTTTGAATCAGATTTCGGTTTCTCTCTCAGGGAAAGGAAGCCTGCCACCCTACATGATGCTCAGTCAGATGCTCTTGAGTTGGAAGCAAATTTTTCCTCCACTGGAAAATTAAAAGGGAAAGATGAACAAGATACCATAAGGAGGGGTAAGGAGGAAGTATCTACTTCAAATCAGGATAAGGATTCTGATAAAATTGAAGAAATGAGAAAAATGATCAAGAATCTCTCTAATAAACTGGTCAAGCTTGAACTGGAGACCAAGAACTCAGCTCCCAAGAGTTTCTAGAATACTCCTAACAGGGGTTACAATCCTCAGTATAGAAAGCCACCCCTGCAAATATTGCCAAGGGAAGCTAAAGAGCAGCATGATCAAGTTCCACACCCATTGTACCTGGAAGGCCCAGTAGATGAATCCATTGAAGATGCTACCTATGAACTACGAGATGCAAATATTTCTTTCTCTAACAATGATGAAGTGGAGTGTCCATTGCACGAAGAAGAGGAAGAGATCACAGACACAAAAGATGCAGAAATTGATCATTATTGCAAACAGTTTAATGATTTCATGCAAGCACATTTTAACAGAAAATATGATCTAACATCTTCAAGGAAGAGAACTCGAACTCAAGATCAAGAAGAGGAGCCACTTCAAAAGGAAGTATTAGCTCAAAAGGAGTCAACGATGCAGAAAGCCACAATCAAAGGTAAGAGTCCTCTAAACAAACGCTTACAGTCAGATGATTGAATTCCTTCTTCTTCAAAAGTAACCACTCCTCCCAATGCTGAGTCTGTATCGAAAGAAGTTAAACCTTCAGCAAAAAGTAAAGAGTCAAGAGAAGCTGTAATAGATAAGCCCCCTCCTACTTTCAATCTCCAAAAAGAACTTGAAAAAGTCAAAATCCCAGTTCCCCTGACTGAGCTACTGAAACAACCTGTATATCAATCTCAAGTCACTTCTTTATTGTTTCCTCCTAAAACACCAATAATTACAGATAGTCTTAATCTTCAAGAAGAAAGACCCATGGTATTCTTTGGCCCACATGTCGAGGAGATAGACCCCTCTACTCCTCCTTTCTATGTGTCTCTAGTGATTCATGACCTGCTGTTACACAATTGTATGTTAGATTCTGGAGCTTCCCATAATCTTATGCCTCAGTCAGTCATGGAACAACTAGGACTACAAATCACACGTCCATATAAGGATCTATATTCATTTGATTCCAAAAGAGTTAAATGCTTGGGTATGATCAAAGATTTAGTGGTCAATCTGGCCCAAATTCCAGCAAAAAGTGTGGTAATGGACATTGTGGTGGCTGACATCCGAGCTCGCTTTGGCATGCTATTGTTAAGGTCCTAGGGAACAAAAATTGGTGGGTCACTCAAGTTAGACTTAACATATGCCACTATTCCAATTTTTGGTGGCCAAGAGAGGAGGTTGTACAGAGAAACCAGATTTGTCAAGATGGTGACTAAGGTTGACAGCTCAGAGAATTCACTAGTTTACAGCAAGGAAGGAGACTTCTCATGTTTGATGTTAGAAGAGGATCAAAATTTTTCTCAGGAACCTTCCTTCTGCCAGATAAATACTGAGCAATCTTTAGAAGATCATGAAGCAGGAATCTAGACTTTACATTTTGATGGAGCAAATTCAAGAGAAGGTAATGGGGCTGGAGTATTATTAATTTCTCCTACAGGAAAATGGGTGCCACTGTCTTTTAAATTGGAATATGAAGCTACTAATAATTTAGCTGAATATGAAGCATTGTTATTAGGACTGCAGACAGCCAGGAGCATGGGCATACAGTGTTTAAAAGTTCTAGGAGACTCTGAGCTGATTGTCAGACAGGTTAGAAATCAATGTCAAACTAAGCATCCATGGCTGAGAGCTTATAGAAATGAAGTATGGGACATGGTGGAGAATTTCTTCTCAGCATTTGATATCCAGTTCATGCCCCGAGAGCAGAATAGAATGGCAGATTCTCTTGCTGTGGCCGCTAGTACATTTCGCCCCCCTCAGAATCCTCTCCTGAGGTATGAAATCGAGGTACGTTATAGACCATCAATCCCAGATAATATTAAGCATTGGCATGTATTTGAGGATGATGAACAGATGAAGAAATTCTTGGAAATAGTGGGAGAATTTTCTAATATGGAGATTGATGATTGTGAGGAAGATGAGGCTGAGAATGTTTCAGAAAACAAATGGGAAGAGAAAGTGGTAGGAAGTAAAGTGCTGCAGCTGAAAGGAAATGTCATACCTAGAGGGCTGGTGCCTCTAGAAAGATTATTTGATAAAAATGATGTCTCGTTGCAGCCTAGTAAAATAGAAGAGGAAGATCAAGTGGAAGATCTGAATCTGGGTACTGAGGTCGAGCCCAAAATTGTAAAATTATCCAAGAAGGTCCCAGAGGAGTATAAAGAGAAGTACTTGAAACTATTTCAGTCATACAAGGATGTATTTGCATGGTCCTATCAGGACCTTAAAATTTTTGATATTAGTATAATGCAGCATAAAATAACTCTGAGGGAAGATGAAAAACCTTATAAGCATAAGCTTAGACAGATAAATCCCCTGTTGCTTCCCTCCATTGAAAAAGAAATCAAGAAGCTGCTAAAGGCTAAAATAATTGTGCCATTAAGGTACGCAGAATGGGTTGCTAACTTGGTTCCTGTTCGAAAGAAGAATGGAGAAATAAGGCTATGTGTAGATTTCAGGAATTTAAACAGGGCCTCTTTAAAAGATAATTATCCTCTACCCAAGATGGACCACATACTGCAGAAGGTGGTTGGAGCACCTAGAATGTCAATGATGGATGGTTTCTCTAGTTATAACCAGGTGGCTGTACTTCCAGAATATCAGAAGAAGACTGCTTTCATCACACCATGGGGTACATTATGTATGCCAAGATGCCTTTTGGCCTGATTAATGCAGGGGCCACCTTTCAGAGGGCTATGGACATAGCCTTTGTTGGGGAGAAAGATAAATTCCTGGTGGTGTACCTTGATGATATTACAGTGTTTTCAAAAGGTGATGCTGAACATATTGAACATTTACAAAGAACCTTTGAAAAATGCAGAAGGTATGGCCTTTCTCTTAAACCACAAAATTCTTTATTTGCATTAGAGGAAGGAAAAATTTTAGGACATATTGTAACTAAAGATGGGGTGAGAATAGATCCTAAAAGAGTAGAGGTTATAAATAACATCTCTCTCCCCAGAAATAAGAAAGAAGTGAAAGTGTTTTTTGGACGAATAATTTTTCTGAGAATATTCATTCCTAACTACGCTGAGATAGTTAGGCATATAACAGATATGCTAAAGAAGAATAGTGAGGTGAAATGGTCACAAGAATCACGGGAGGCCTTTTCTAGAATTAAAGCTACATTTGCTGAAGCCCCTGTGTTGGCTGGACCAGATTATGCAAATCCATTTATGATCTTTTCTTTGGCATCACTTCATACAGTAGCCGGAGTTTTGTTACAGAAAAATGAAGAAGGATTTGAGCAGCCTATAGCTTTCTTTAGCCAGGTGCTCCATGATGCTAAGTTGAAATATAATATATTGGAGAAGCAAGCTTATGCCCTAGTGAAATCTATTAAAGCTTTTTGCATGTATGTTTTGCAGTCCCACATTACTGCATATGTCCCTACAGCAGCTGTCAAAGACATTCTCATTCAGGGAGACAGTGAAGGAAAAAGAGGAAGATGGATTGCAAAAATACAAGAGTATGACTTGGACCTCAGACCTACTAAGCTGATTAAAGGATAGGGCCTTGCTAAAATGTTATCTGAATCAAACTATCAAGCTATAGGCATAAATTTGTCTATGAATGTAAATGAAGAGTCTGAGAGAGAAGAAGAGCATCAAGGGCTGGAGATGGCTACTCAGAAAGTACACATAAAATACCTCACTAGTCCATGGTACAAAGAAATAGTTGAATATCTTTTGACACTCAGCTGTCCTCCAAGTTGTGACAAGGAAAAATACAGAACATTGAGGCTAAAATCACAAAAGTATATAGTTGCCAATGGCCAATTATATTGGAGGGATCCTTCAGGCATACTACTATTATGCCTCACAGAAAATGAAGTGGAAAATATAATGATAGAATTCCATGAGGGAATTTGCGGAGGACATTATAGCTGGAGAGCTACAGCTCATAAAATCTTAAAAGCTGGTTTCTACTGGCCTAAATTATTTGGGGATGTTTTTACATGGGTCAGAGCATGTGATAAGTGTCAAACATTTGCTGAGAAACAGAAGTTAGCAGCTCTGCCCCTAGTTCCAGTTCATGCCAATGAGCCTTTTCAACAATGGGGAATAGATTTTATTGGAGAAATACATCCCCCATCAAGTGGACAACATAAATGGATATTAACAGCCACATATTACTTTACAAAATGGGTGGAAGCCATACCTGCAAGGAATGCTACTGACACTGTCATCATAAAATTCATGGAAGAAAACATCATATCCATATTTGGCTGTCCTGCTAGAATAGTGACTGATAATGCACAGGCCTTCAAGTTTGCAAAATTTGTAAATTTCTGCCAGCAGTATAATATTACTCTGAAGCACTCTACAGCTTACTATCCACAGGGAAATGGCTTGGAAGAGTCTTCCAATAAAACTTTGGTGAGGGCCTTGAAGAAAATAATCAATGAGAATCAGAAGAATTGGGATTCCCAATTGAAGTTTGCTCTCTGGGCTAATAGAATCACCAGTAAGAGAGCAACTGGGAAATATCCATATGAATTGGTATATGGATGAGCAGCAGTGTTTCCCGTGCAGCTGGCCTTACCAGTGGCACGTTTCATACAGGAAAGACAGGAAGAACCAGATGATATGGTCAGAAGAATCGATCAATTGGTAGAATTGGAGGAAACACGGAACCAGGTGAACTAGAGATTAACATAATATCAGGAGAGAATGAAACATATATTTGACCAGCATGCAAAAGACAGAAAATTATAGGTTGGAGATCTGGTGCTTAGATGGGATGTTCGGAGGGCTGAAAAGGGTAAGCATGGAAAATTCGATCCCCTATGGTTCGGCCCATTTAAAATTGTGGAACAGGGAGGAAATAACATGTTTATATTGGAGAATTTACAGGGTGACGTGCTGGATACCCCTGTAAACAGCCAATTTCTGAAACCCTACTTCCAATTCTGATTCAGACAGAGCAAGCCTGATGTACCATACTGTATATTAGTTTTTGCTACAATTTTTGTTTATACAAGTTGAACGTGTTGATGATTCATAAAGTGAAAAGTAAGAGGGCCTGAAGAACAGAGTTTACATGAGATTATGATCTAGAGTTCTGCAGGTTCTCGACACGTCCAAGTATGAACGCGCCGTCCCCAGTTGGAGCCAATGTTGTCTATGACAGCATTCATTTAAATTTTTTATCTTCAATTCCTCCCCCCCTTAACTTACAAATTCCCTATTGTGGCCTAATACATTCATTTTGCTGATTGTTGCTTATCTCGCCCCCTGAAACGCATCAGAAAACACTACGAGCGCATATTTGGAATCATAAGAGGTCTAGCCCCTTCAGCCGCGGCTCCCTATATCTTACTGTCCACGTAACCATGACTTGGGACCAAGTGTTAAACCCCAAAGGTGCTTATCGTACATATCCATCGGGCGCATTTTGTGCCGTCGAATCAGGCCACAGATCGATGGTCCCTAACCAATCCTTGTCAGGTGGCCTCCTCGTCCGCACTCACTGCTCAAAACCAGCTGGTTTATTCCGCACCACCTATCTAGGGCAGGCGTTATTCCTCCTCTAGCCAGCGATTCCATACGCTGCTTGCCAGGTGTCCCGGTGTACGATTTTAAAACCGCCCTATTTCGTGCATTAACGTTCGAGCAAAGACATGCATCGAAATTTATGTTGGCCATCCGATCTAAAGAGCTCCATCCAACGGCAGTCGCTTGATGTTATTGCACGAGTGTTAACGTAGGTCTACTGTGTCCCGGGTCCACCGTTCCTCCGTTGTACAATGCAGTCCCAACCATTGATGTCGCTCAGAAATTGTATGGTCCAGATCAGCCGCATGAACAGATGTTGACTTGGCGTACCACCACATCACCCCCCTCCATATCACCTGTCATACATCCACCTTGCCCCGCGTGTTGGTCATATTTTCTCCCACTCTTTATATTCTTCATTCATGGGTCTTATTATAACGCTTATGTTGAAAGCGTCTACCCATCGTCGTTCCACTGTCTTACACGCCGCCACCCTGTATCCTTCCGCTGTTTCACATGTTCGCATTACCATCTCCGTAGTCATCACCGCCCTCATCATCCCCGTCTGGTTTTCTTTAATGTGTTTGTGGGTTTTGCAGGTTTCTCGTGCCGGAGAACTATCATAACTTGCGGCCACCATCACAGAAGCCGAGAACGCATGACAGGACCAGGTTTCAGGAGAAAAATTTGTGAAGAAAGATCCGGGAGCCACTATGATATGTCAAACATTAAATGAAGCAGGGGTTAAAATCTGTTGAGCCCTTCATAGAATTTCAAAACGCAGATTTTACAGATGGAGATATTAATTGTCGCGGTAAACAATAACAATGAAAGATCCCAGGAATGCAGTGTCTGGCATTGAAGAATTTAAATTTCAATTCAACTTTCAGAAGGCAAAGAGTACAAGTGCACCAAAATCATATCCTCCAGGTTTAATTTCAACAGATTTTTCTCTCGGGGAGGTACATAATGTTACATATTTTATTCTTCATGTCTTATCCCTGAAGAAATTTGCACCCACAACATTTATTCCATAGAGCAGTAGCAGAGTACTTATAGCAGTCTAGAACCGTCAAATAGTATGAGCGCAAAATGTTTCCACCATCTTATTTTAATGGAATAATTAACTGTTTTCACCTACCTCTTTTATTAGCTTCCCTACTCCCTCTTCTATAAAAGGGAGGAAGAAAGACATTGTAAGGGTTCCGGACTTGTATCAGAAAATTGTGCAGTGAAAGACACGTTTGTATACATTTTGTTAAGCTTCTGTATGAAGGCTCAAAGCCCGTAGGGTCTCAGTGAGGAGGAGTTCTATCTGTAATGAGAATTATGGTATTTGGTATTTCACAGTATGTAACCTTCTTTTATGTGATTAATGCAACATTCCATTTCATATATCTTCTTGTATCATGTGCTGGAATGCGAGTGGCTCACTGATTTTAGGTAAGGATTCATCCTAGTTGATGCCCATACTTGGATCAGTCAAGCGCTTTAAATATGGCTCAGGCATGATATCTTGTTTTCATGTTCATTTTATTAATCTTTTTGCTATATTAGTTGGTTTGGGAGGGTACTTTTAAAACGCCATTGTCATGTATGGATTCTTAGAATGATAAGCCCATATGTGGTTCTGTTGTGTATCTGGGTATCAGACCAAAGCTAACTAATATCCTCTTATGTTTCTTTCCCTGCATACACCTTCTGATATTTAATTTCTGTGGCATATTATTTGAATCGGCCCTCTTTACAGTAAATTGTCTCTTAATTGTCTGATGCTTTTGTGTTGGAGCTTTTCATTTTGTCTCTGCAATATTACTCTCTCTGTGGCAGTTTCTGTAAGTTCTGGTCCCATTTAAATTAATTTCCTTGTTTTACAAGAGATAGTAGGAGAGCCTTTTGGATTGACACCCAAGTTATATTATGTGCTCCTTGCTATGATAAGATGTCCTAGGCACTAGTCTATGGCAACTCTAGGCTGTCTCTAGGAGGGACACAATTTTCGACAACACGGCAGAAAACCTGGCGCGATATGCATATACACCGTCCGATTGGCAGCCCTCCATCCAACGGTCATTGCACCCCAAAGATGCACGAAAGATAACCCAAGGCATTCGTACCCTTGACCCGCCATCCGTCGCCCTCCATTGCATTTTTAGCCGTCGATCTCCTCCTGAGATCGGACGGTCCAGATTTGATCGCATGTCCCGCCGTTGACCACTCTCGCCATGTCACCCTTTCCACGTGTTTCATCGTATTTCTCGCCCGTCCGTGTATATATATGCATTCCAGGGTCACATTTTAATGTTTTATGTTAAAATTTTCCACCTTGCTGGCCTCCAGAGCATATCCCACCGATCCACCATGTTCTTCCACGAAATCCTCTGCATTCATCATGCCACGTCGTCATTCTTTGCAGTCATCGATGCCACCCTCCCCATGCATGATTTTCTTAATGTTTGTTTCATGTTTTTCATGGTTACAGGCGGCGAAAAACCGCCATGATTCATATTTACTATTGTGGTGGTACAGTGCGCAGAAGAAGCTGAATTTAGAGCCTAATATTATAGGGAAATGTCTAGAAAGGTGTCTGTGACATAAATTTCATCAAAGGACAGAATTCAAGCTCTGCAAAACCTCTCCGACGCCATTAAAGCACAGATTTCGCAGTCAGAGGAAATCGTGAAAGCAGCAAAGAGTATCAGTGGGAAAGTAGATCGTTTAAGGCTTGTAATTGCAGATTATAAGCCTTAATCCAATTATTCAAAGGAAAGGTACCAGATCGAAGACCCCGAGAATCAATCAGAAGGTCCCATGCACATAAAATAATACTATCAAGGTTTGGCAGACCTTAGCATCATCGTTCTGCATTTTGTTCAGTACACCAGAGACATACCTGGAGTAAATGGAAACCTGACGAAGACCACTCCATAATCCAATGAGTACCAGAGATAAATGCCCAAAATTTAAACTGAATGGAGCCTCGACCCTCTTGCTGCTTCAGAATTTAATGCTGCATTTAAGTTTACATCTACTCCTGTTATTCTTTTCTTCTATAAGAATCCTGAAGAACATATTGTAAAGGTTGTTGTTAGGTTGTTGTTGTTGCTGTTAGAGGGATTCATTTTTTACTGTTAGAACAGTTTGGGAGGGAGTAGCAGAGTAGTTTGTATTGTAGTAGGCTGGGAGGAGAAGTTTGGATTATAACAGCCATTGAGCTCAGTGTATGTGACCAGTTTTGCATCAATTAATCAAGCACATTTCACAGGATCCTGGTCTATTACTATTGGTGATGTTTTTCTAACACTGTTTATTACATTTTCATACTATTTCATTTTCTGCTGGCTTGCATCAAAAATATGGCATAGGATTTACCCTTGTTAGGTACCCTATGTCTCTGTTGTCCTTGCCTTCAATGTTTTCTGCTAAATGTGTTATCTAAGGGTTGATTTCAGTTAATTTAACCAGTGTAGTGGATGTCATTGCCTGCTAGCTGATGTATGAATGAATGAAATCTGTCTTTAGTTTTTCTTGTTGGGTTTAAGCTGGAAGATTTGGGAACACTGGGGATTAGAGTTAGCCCTATCCCCTAGGATCCTTGTGCGACCAGCTGGACTTTCTAAGATCTCTTGCTGGTGTCAAAGCATTGAAGGTTCAAATTCCTTCTCTGATCTATATACCCTGGCTCTGTTAAACTTATCTCTGTTTTTCCCTTGGAGCATGCTAAAGCTGACCTAGAGTTAAATGACCTCTAGTCCGATCTATAAGCTGCCCCTTTGTCCCTCCTTTTAAATTTGCCTTTGAGTATGTCCAAGCAGGTCTGGAGTTAAATGACCTCTGACCTGATCTATAGATAGAAATTGGGTTGCTTTCCTTCTCCCACTTTCTTTCCTTAATGTTCCATCCCACCATCTATCTAAAAATATCTTTTAGTGTAGATGACTTGCCCTCTAAAAGCCTGAGCTAGTTTTTGCAAGTAATTCCCTTTCATGACTCCATAGCCCAATGGATGGCACTTTCTTGACCTATCCTCTTTGTTGAAACATCCTGTTGTTTTGTTCCTTTTCTCCTATTACTTTCTCAGTCTATGATCTCATGACCAACCCAGCAACCAACCAACCAAATAATTTTAAACCCCCTTTTTGCTTCATACCTAGCCTAACATATCATTTGAGCTTCAAAGATATTTATCATTCTTTGCTTCATGGAGATATCCCTCTCTGGGTCCAGGAGGGCTAGATCCTAGGGCCCCAAAGTGGTTCTGATGTTGTCTCATCTTTTGGTCTTGCCAATCTGGCCAAAACATGGGAACCCCAACATAATGGCGACTCCACTGGGGAATTGAGTGAATTTCACCTTAAACATTCTTAGGCACTCAAAATACCCAATATATCTATTTAGATTGGCATTCAATTGCTGATGGTGGACAACAGCCTGCTCCAAACAGTCAAATCCATCCACCTGGTGACTCCACACTCCATAACTCCCAAAAGACCAAATGCCTCCACTGGTAGAAGACTCTGAACTGGTTGAGAAGATACAATGGCCTCTTTCTGATTTACAAACTTGATTCCACGCATACAGAGAAGATATGCCCCAATGAGTAGGGAGCATATCCCTGGATTCCCACACAAAATGCCTGAAGTGGACTGGTTAAAAAAACTGCCTACCTTTCAGGGTGAAAACGCTGATGACCCCTTGCTACATCTCATCAAGTTTCATATAAATGTGTGGAAATTTAAAGTTGAATGGCATGAATACTACCTAATGAAAATGTTCATGGAAACATTAGAAGGAAAAGCTAGGGTCTGGTATGAATGGTTAGAACCTTGGATTTTGTTTTCTTTAAGGGACATGCACCAAGTATTTTACAAGAATTATAAAGGAAACTCTCCATCCTTATCATGGGATTTTTGTGAGAAATCTCAGAATATCATACAGTATATGTTAGATATTTATGAGGATTTGGTTAATATGCATCCTGAAGATCTATTAACAGCCATTCAAGATTTTCATATGCATCCTAACTATCAAAAGAACATGGATGAATCAACTGAGGAAGAAAAGAGTCAAGAGACTATAGAAATTTCTCAAGATATTCCTGAAAACCCAGATGTTGATCCATCATCCCTTGCAGTTGAGGCTTCAGATGACATTTTGCCTCAAATCCAATCTTCAAAGGAAATAGAGAGCTGCTGCACTTCTGCACAAAGGAAGACATGACCATCTTCTCCTTTGACAGAAGAAGAAATGGATCAGATCATCAATGGATAGCCAACCTTTGAATTTTTTTACATATCAGACATCCTTGTCCATTCATCTGATGAGATTTTTTGTACAGAGTTGGAAGGCTCACATGTAAATCAGAGTGAAGAAAAATTTGTCGATAATCCAGTATGTCTGGTTGGCAGCATTACTTATATTCATGATTTTCCTATTTTTGATCTATCTTATGATGCTGTTCTCCAAACAGAAGATGATCTTGCAGGGCCATCATCAGTAGATTTATGGGAGGAAAATCAGTTCCCTTTACTTCCAGAGAGTAATGAGCCAATGCAGGCTATTTATGATACTGATGAAGAAAGCTTTAAGAGTGCAGAAGAGGGTGAAGGATCTCTAGATCTTTGCTTCACTCCATTACAACTCATCAGTAAGGGATTTCACATGATTGGAGGTCAGCAGATTTCCTTTTTAGAGGATGAGGAGGAAAACAAGGAAGCAATTTTTTAGCAGACTGGAAATAAGGAGTTTTCTCTTGAAGAAGAGGAAGCAAAGGAACATACCCCTGTTCAAGAATACATGGATCTCTTCATAGAGCTCAGCCCACCAGACCAGAATATATCAGAGCTCCAAGAGGACAACACTGCCATATATGATGAGTCCTCCAGTTCAGAAAATGAAGAAGATGAGGGAGATTCTCTCCCTCAAGAGAGTATTCTTCTTGATCTAGTGGAAGAAGAAGAAATCCTGGTTGAAGCTTGTATGCCAGATATTCATAGCCAGGTATCTTTTCATGATCCTTATGCTCATTTCCTGCAAACATTTGAGGAAGGATCAAAGGTATTTTTGAGCAGCATGTTGCAGACAAAAAGAAAAATTTTTAAAGCTGCTATTGTGGAACAAAAAGAGTGGGAGCAGCCCTGCCTATCCAACATGCTCAAGGAGTTGAGCAAGAAATACCAATCACGGGATCACTTGATGGACTGGTTACATTGGAAGACAATGTTTGTAAGCTAGACTTGTAAATAGTCCTGTTAGAGTAGGGTAGGTAGGAAAAGCTCAATAAAGCTCAGTCTGTGAGCATGTAGTTAGTTGTTTTTAATTTCTGAAAGTCCAGCAAGCCAGACAGTCTAATCCTGGCTTGACTGTTTTTCAATTTATGTCTTAGAATGTAGAGAAGAAATCTGCTAGACAATTTAATCCTAGTAGATATTAGATTAGGTAGAGAAACTATGAGACCAACAGTTTAATCTGGTCTCATGAAGTAATAAGGGTAGAGGTAGAATAGGTTTATTTTCTTGTTTGCAAAAAAATAAATGATGTAAAGGGTCTGCAAGTCCAAATTCACCCTAGAAGAAAAAATGTTAGGACTATAGTGTGGGTAGGTAGTTGTTGGGAGATATTTTACTGCTGATATGATGTCTTCATGATTTGTGGCAGCTGATCTAAAGAAAGAAAGGGATGTGCCAAGCAGCAGGCATCTGGCCTACACCAAAGATTTATTTTCTGAATTCTTGACTCCTTGAAGAAGAAGCCATCCCCATGTGGAGCCACTGTTAGCCCCTCTATAAATTTTTGACAAGCAAATAGGGGGCTAAAATGTTTTTTAGCCTTCAAGGAATGCATTTCCCTGAAAACACATCATCCTTGAAGCCTCTTTGTGCCTTTTTCCCTTTGATAAAATCCCCTCTGTTGATTCCCATTATAAAGCCTTTCTGATTGCAAAATATTGTGCTCCTAAAAGCCTTCATTTTCCCCTGGTACCCCTGCAGAATTGTCCATTTCATCCCTTTTTCCCTTTGTCAAAGTCCCCCTTTTCTTACCCCCAAATCCCCCCCTAAACCTTCTAAATCATCCCCATGCCCCTCCTAAACCACGCATACACCCTTGGTTTAGTTTAATAAACCATTATTCCCTCTATCATTACCTATTTCTGCCCTAAAATTTCATTAAAATGGGCCAAAATCCATTTTCCACCTTATGAGGTCTTAGCCCCCTTCGGCTAGCCCCAAAACCGTATTTCCCCCCATGTGACCCGGGCGCCGAAACCATGCGCTAGCCCGAAAAAGCGCTTAGCGCAAATATGTATTGGGCGCATTTTCAACCGTCGATCTGTATAGATCGAACGGTCTTCGCATTCCCCATAGTTCCCATCACCCACCTCCTTTCACCGTTAATCGCATCTCCACCACCCATTTACCCATAGATCCGACGGCCCGGAGTTTACCCGCCATGGTGGTCCCGGTGCACTGTTCTAAAACCGGCGGTATCTATCGCACCGCCTTTGGGAGGTGGGCGTATTTGTCATTTGGCCAACGATTCCACTCATCGCATGATGCATGGCACCGGCACTGTTTGAAAATCGCCTCCCCATCACGCGTTATCCTTCAGCAGAAAACGCAACGCGATATGCATATACATCGTCTGATCTGCATCCCTCCATCCAATGGTCATCGCACCTCGAAGATGCGCGGAAGATAACTGAAGGCATCTGTACCCCTGATCCACCATTCGTCGCCCTCCGCTGCATTTTCAGCCGTCGATCTCCTCTCGAGATCGGACAGTCTAGATTTGATCGCATGTCCCGCCATTGACCACTCTCGCCACGTCATGCTTTCCACGTGTTTCATCGTATTTCTCACCTATCCATCTATATATATGCATTCCAGGGTCGCATTTTAATTTTTTATGTTAAAATTTTCCACCTTGCCGGCCTCCAGAGCATATCCCACCGATCCACTGTGTTCTTCCATGAAATCCTCTGCATTCATCATGCCACGTCGCCATTTTTTGCAGTCATCCATGCCACCCTCCCCATGCATGTTTTGCAGGGTTACAGGCGATGAAAAACCGCCATGATTCATATTCACTATTGTGGTGGTACAGTGCGCAGAAGAAGCTGAATTTAGAGCCTGATATTACAAGGAAATGTTCGGAAAGGTGTCTGCGACATAAATTTCATCGAAGGATAGAATTCAAGCTTTGCAAAACCTCTCTGACGCCATTAAAGCACAGATTTCGCAGTCAGAGGAAATCGTGAAAGCGACAAAGAGTATCAGTGGGAAAGTAGCGTGTTTAAGGCCTATAATTGCAGATTATAAGCCTTAATCCAATTATTCAAAGGCAAGGTACTAGATCAAAGACCCCGAGGATCAATCAGAAGGTCCCATGCACAGAAAATAATACTATCAGGGTTTCACATTAGCATAACGTTCTTCCATAAAAGGACACAGTATCCATATTGCTTTTATTCTATGCCATGTTCTAGGGAGATTTTTCAGCCCTGACAACAGTCCTATGCTACCAATGCATTAGTTACACATTATGGCAGACCCTAGCATCATCGTTCTGCATTTTGTTCAGTACACCAAAGACATACCTGGAGTAAATGGAAACCTGACGAAGACCACTCCATCATCCAATGAGTACCAGAGATAAATTCCTAGAATTTAAACTGAATGGAGCCTCGACCCTCCTGCTGCTTCAGAATTTAATGCTGCATTTAAGTTGACATCTACTCCTGTTATTCTTTTCTCCTATAAGAATCCTGAAGAACATATTGTAAAGGTTATTGTTAGGTTGCTGCTGTTGTTGTTAGAGGGATTTATTTTTGACTGTTAGAACAGTTTGGGAGGGAGTAGCAGAGTAGTTTTTATTGTAGTAGGCTACGAGGAGAAGTTTGGATTGTAACAGCCATTGAGCTCAGTGTATGTGACCAGTTTTGCATCAATTAATCAAGCACATTTCACAGGATCCTAGTCTATTACTATTGGTGATGTTTTTCTAACACTGTTTATTACATTTTCATATTGTTTCATTTTCTGCTGGCCTGCATTAGAAATATGGCATAGGATTTACCCTTGTTAGGTACCCTATGTCTCTGCTCTCCTTGCCTTCAATGTTTTATGCTAAATGTGTTATCTAAGGGTTGATTTCAGTTAATTTAACCAGTGTAGTGGATGTCATTTACTGCTAGCTTATGTATGAATTAATGAATTCTATCTTTAGTTTTTCTTGTTGGGTTTAAGCTGGAAGATTTGGGAACACTGGGGATTAGAGTTAGCCCTGTCCACTAGGATCCTTGTGCGACCAGCTGGCCTTTCTAAGATCTCTTGCTGGTGTCAAAGCATTGAAGGTTCAAAGTTCTTCTCTGATCTATAGACCCTGGTTCTGTTAAAATTATCTTTGTTTTTCCCTTGGAGCATGCTAAAGTTGACCTGGAGTTAAATGACCTCTGGTCCGATCTATAAGCTGCCCCTTTGTCCCTCCTTTGAAAGTTGCCTTTGAGTATGTCCAAGCAGGTCTGGAGTTAAATGACCTTTGACCTGATCTATAGACAGAAATTGGGTTGCTTTCCTTTTCCCACTTTCTTTCCTTAATGTTCCATCCCACCATCTATCTAAAAATATCCTTTAGTGTAGATGACTTGCCCTCTGAAAGCCTGAGCTAGTTGTTGCAAGTAATTCCCTTTCATGACTCCATAGCCCAATGGATGGCACTTTCTTGACCTATCCTCTTTGCTGAAACATCCTGATGTTTTGTTCCTTTTCTCCTATTACTTTCTCAGTCTATGATCTCATGACCAACCCAGCAACCAACCAACCAAATCATCTTAAACCCCCTTTGTGCTTCATACCTAGCCTAACATCTCATTTGAGCTTCAAAGATATATATCATTCTTTGCTTCATGGAGATATCCCTCTCCGGGTCCAGGAGGGCTAGATCCTAAGGCCCCAAAGTGGTTCTGATGTTGTCTCATCTTTTAGTCTTGCCAATCTGGCCAAAACATGGGAACACCAACACTACGCACACAGGTGGAGGTCCCACCATCACCGTGTCTTAGGACGAGTCACAAGATTGTGCTGGGGGACTATTGGAACGAGGTCTCCCAAAAAGATGTGAAACTAGTCCATTTTGTATATTTCTGATTATATTTAGTATAGCGGAAGGAGTTTGGGGTGGGTCAAAACCCCTAAAGCATTGTAAATGGGTCAAGGGTAGACCAACAGTCTGCAAACCACGGTTTTCAGACCATTGGATACATAGGCTAGAATAGTATAAGTAGTTGAACCTTTTTGAGTTGTAGAGGAGGCTAATAATGAGAATATATTGATGCTAAGTGCGAATCGATAGATCTGGTCAGGGTTTTTGGGTAAATACTCCTACTGCTTTGTGTGTGGAGGACCTCTGTCCTGCTTTGTGCGGACCCTGCTGCTATGTGCGCAGGTTGGGTTTTTGGGGTTTTGTACGTAGATCTGAAAGATTAATGACTGTGGAAGTGCTCTCTTGTTATCCCAAAAATACCACTAATTCTCAACTGCTTCAATGCATGCATGCCACATTCTTTATGTGCTTTGAAATTTTTACAATGCCATCGACAGTCAACCTTGTGCAACCTGGCAAAGATAACTATTGTTATCACCAAAATTGTGCTTGATTGGTTGTTGATTAGACAACTCAGTGTAACTATTTCAATCCAGCTTTTGACTGAAGCTTAGCCTCTTCAACCTGAGAGAGCTCTCTCATGGATAATTTATGATATTGGTTAATGATAAATATAGATGGCTAACTCTATGAATTGTGTCTTGGTTTTGTATGTTTGCAGGTTGAAAAGATGAAGGCTTGCTAACATTGGGCTATGGAGTCAATGACCGAGATCTTAATGACAAAGGCTCTTCTTGTGGAAGCTGAGGCATGTAGATTCTTAAATGAAAGTATAATACACACATATAGGTTTTACTCAATATATAAATGTTAGAAGGAATTCGGAGCATTAGAAACATGAATTCTGAGTAATGAACATTAAGATAATGAAAATCAAGACATTGAGAAAGATATCCAATAGTTTAATGCTTGAAAGGAAGTCAGAGCATGCAAAGCAAGAATTATGAGTAATAAAACATTAGCATATTGACAGAAAGTAATAATATACATATGAAATTGTTCATTAAAGTATCAAATTAATCTCAAGTGAAGGATGAAACCAATACCATTCTCCATTACTCATTAAAAACCCCGTTTACAATAGTAGCAGTCAGCCATAACATATCCCCCAACCTTTATAACTCTAAAACTCTGTCCGTTATAGAGTGAGTAATCATACAAATAATATTCCACCTTACTCCCCTTGAATTCCCACCTTAGAGACCTATTTCAAACATGATTCCATCACTTGGAGACTTCCTAGGGATATTTCTATTTTGCGGAGTTTGAATACAAAAAAGGACTCTTCTTTCATTAATAGTTCAACAAATCAATTTAATAAACCTTATCAACTTCAACCAACTAATTTTCTAAGTTTACTAGAGTCCTGATGTGTCATTATGCCACGTGGATGATGAGATGGACCTCCTCCAAGTCGAATTTTTACAATTTTTTCACAAGTCTGGTTAGTGAAAATTCTGAAACATAGGCTTCAAAGATGAGTTTATAATTTCCAAACCCTGATGGCTTTACATAAATTGAGAGAGGTTTCTGTAAATAGACCTATGCTCAAGAAAATATCTTTCCAATTTCCAAAATACCTTTTCATTTGGTCTGAAATCAAACTTGAAGTTGACTGCTAAAACAATCATGTACCGAAATTTTCGTAGCGTGCTTTAGTAGCGTGGGAAAATTGGCTTGTCCATCAATCTTCTTGACTTATTTTCTGTTCCAACACCTTCATCATGTCATGACACCTTGTAACCATGAATTACCATCCTTGAATCATGAAAAAACTGACTTTAAAAGCAAAAAGACTCCTATAGGAATGTTCGTAGTGTTTTTCGGCCTTCAAGCCTGGGAACCACTACGAAGCTGTGGAAAAGTGCAGAAATTTGCAGTTTATAAATGAACTAATATTTCTGAATCCTTGATATATTTTTCAAAACTGGAGGAGGTTTTCGTAGGTCAGTATGTCTTTAAGAAAAACCTCTCTTGGTTTTTTGAAACACATCTCCAGCTGTGCAGAATATGCATTCTAAAAACATGTATAAAATAGGAAAAATATGCATTCTGAAAATAAGGCTGAAATACATCCATGTATCTCCCAATTTGTTACACCTTTCAAAAAAGTGAAAGTGGCTATTGTTATTTGATACGTTCTTGGAAACAGCCTCTCTTAGTTTCTTAAAATACTTCTCTGTTTTCCTAGAAACTTCCCTTGAAGTTAACTGCTCAAAGTCAGAAAACAGAGAAATGCTTCATGTTCGCTATGAAACTATCAGCGGTTTCGTAGCGTTTTCTACCTATTTACACCGAATTCGCTACGAAAGTAGGGATTGTTAGCTAAAATTACCTTTTCGAAGTTGTAAGCTTGGGAAATAAAATATGTCAGCAAATGATGACAGATGGAACATGATGTGACCTATATGGAGGTGGTTTTGAGATGAAATGAGGGTGGTATTGAAACTTAGGATAGGTTAAATATGGAAAAATGAAATTTCCTATGCCAACTTTAAAAAGGTTTAAGGTGACCTTACTCTTTTGAGGAGTGAACTGTATGATCATGTCAAGTAATGACTCAAAAATTTGTGAGTGATAATAGTGCCTCCACTTGGGATGGTGTGCCCCTGTGGTACACCAAAGAAACTATAGTTCCAGTGCCATCCATATTCTTGGAAATAAAAACTATGAAATTTATGAAAACTTTGATAATCTCTTATGGCCTTCTCCTCAGGCTCAAGCTTGATGATTACTGCTAAAAAACCAAATCTGTACATACTGAAAGGATGCTTAGTCAAGTTTGAGCTTATTCACACACTCCTACCTACCCTAACAATTGCAATCTTCATGTTTGATTCAAGAAACATGAAACTTCCAATAAAGCCAGTCAATGATCTGATCTGACACTTGAACCTCTTGACTATAGTTGAACCAAAAGTAAACAGGATACTAAAATGACCAAAGAAACATAAAATGGATTTGATCTTCATAATGAAAATATAACTGTAAATCTGGACTGTAAAAATCTTCCATGTGGTCAGTTATAGGATCATAGAAGACAAAGTCAGTTTGATAATCCTCGAGACATTTTTTAGTGTTAAACTGCTCATATATACTTTCTTTAGCATCATAAAATTTCAGTTGTGTGCTATCAAACTCATTTTCAAACTGATTTTCAAGAACAAGGTATTCTTCCTCAATCTCAAAAGAGAAAGGTAGCAGCACCCTCTCCTTGTGTTCTAGCATGGAAAACTTTTGAAAATATTGATATTGATTATGAAGACTATAGGATTGAATTTGATCTTCTAAAACTTCAATGTCTTTCTCAATATTCTTCGCAACTTCATCCAGAAACTGAATCTTATCTTCTGTCTTGCACTCAAATGACTTTAAATAAGAATAAAAGGACAAATAAAATTTTTCATCCACTTCCTCATTACTGTCATCATTATTTGATGTAGGTTGATGCAAGGAATGACATGAAGAATAAACGTCTTCCTTCACTTGAGGATTATAGAAATTATCTTCCAATATTTCCTCTTGTTGTTTGAAATGATTCTCATATTCCTGATGATCAAAAGACTGACAAGTCTGCTGCAATTTTTCATCAATCTCTGAGAATGTAACATGATTTTCATAAATAAAATCCTGTTGCATTTCATTTTCATCCAAGAGAGAGGATAATTATCATTTCTTCTTGGTGATGAAAGGGATTGTCATGAAGGGCCTCTAAAATTTCCTCATCCATGAACTCATCATATTCATAACAATTCTCCAAATATTCAGTAAAACTCACACAATGTTTACAACAATCTTTGACCAGCAATAAGGAAGAATGAAATTCTTCATACATGTCATAAAATGCAACATTGAAATCAGCAAGAGAATATAATGAACCATTTGGCAGGATTTCATACCAAGACCATGCTTTTAACTCGAAAGTGACCATAAACATCTTCATGAGACAATCCTTAGGGAAATAAACCTTAAGTCAGTGTACATGCATATATAATCTAACCAAATGAAGATAAAAAATTTCTTTCTTTTCATCTTTAAATGTAGGAAAATCAGTTAACCAATCGACCTTTGGCATAGGATTTGGAAAAACAGCTATGTGAGACCGATTCATAGGTGCATAACTGCCATTTATTCTTGCAATGGAACTCATCTTGGAACTTCATCAAGCTACTGATCCTCAAGCACTGGAGTCACCTTCCAAATGATTATTTGACGTGTGGAATCGCCAAAGAATAAATACAACCTGTTAGACTCCTATACCAATAGGTGTCATTTTTCATGATTTTCTTGATTGAACTATGGAATATGTTCAAACCTTTTTCTTGAGAAAAGGTGTTCCATATTCTTGAAAAACCAAAAAATCAAAAAAATTAAAAAATGTAAAGAGGGTATACCCTAAAAGAAAAATCAAAGGGTAAAAAGAATAAAATGGTCAAAAAAGTGAAAGAAATGAACCCCAAACAAAAATAAACCAGGAAAGTGTGCAAGTCCAAATGCCACTACTATTTCATTTTTTGTAATAAACAAAATTGTGTGCAGCTTGTCAAAATTTGCCACAATTTATGAAGAGTCAAACTGATTAAACTTGACTCATTCATTTTTCAATTTCATGTTGTAGATTAGAGAATAAATATCTGACCAAACAGTTTAATATTGGCAGATAAGTAGATAGGTAGAGTTAATAAAAGGTGCTCAACAGTTTAATTTGAGCCCTTGGATGTAATAAGGGTAGAATTAGATAGATTTACCATGTAAAAGAAAAGAATATTGATAAGGGTTTGCAAGTCTAAGTGCACCCTAATAAAGAAGAGAAAATGGTAGAGTATAGTAGATAGGGTAGGTAGATGGTGTTGCAAAGTTTCGTGTGATGAATGATGGTGCTAAATGTGTTTAATCCTTTACTTTCATCACAAGTACTGAAGTAGAAAATACATTGGAAGTATTTCACAGAAGGCAAAGTCAGAATCATTAACTTCCCACATCACTTTCTCCCTAAGATTTTTACTAATTTCCCCAAAGTACTAAGGTATTTGGAGATTAAAGGGGCTCAAGGCATTTCCTTGACTTTTGGAGGGACCGGACCCTTGGCCTAATGATCAAAAAGACCTTAGTACTTGAGATTATTCGTCATTATACTCATTCACTTTTAATCTTTTCCTAAGTAAAATTCCATTTTACTTAGGAAAATGATGCAAAATTCCATAATAATCCCTCAAAATTACTTACTATTCTATGTTTAAGTGTTGAAATTGAGATGATGTAATTTACTTCAGAAATCTTCACTTTCTTAGTTATAGTTAAGTATTTTGAGTTTACCTTGTCCTTTTGTCATATTAACATTTAAATCTAATTATTAACTCCCTAGTGAAAATACCTTACCCTATATGTATAACTTCTTTTACATAAATATCCCAAAACCCATCTTATTATAAAATTTTAACCAAAGTATGTATTTCCCAATTATTTATAAATGACCCACATTATGTGCCCTTTGGTTAAAATATATCATTATGTAATACTCCTGCCCCTATGATAAGTTAATCGTATTGGTTGATTTATCATATAATAAAAAACATATATGAAAAACTTTGAAACATATATTTTATATGTTTTAATAAAATTAAATCCAAAGTTTAATTAAAACTAAACTTTGGAAATAATCCCATACCCGACGAACCTAACTCGAGTTAGAAACTAAACCCCGCCGCAACC
Organism: Pinus albicaulis; assembly: GCA_034641835.2. NCBI lineage: Eukaryota > Viridiplantae > Streptophyta > Pinopsida > Pinales > Pinaceae > Pinus > Pinus albicaulis. Next base: position 1,327,785,284 of record CM076578.1, read on the forward strand.
ACCTTTAAACAGTGGGATTAATTAAATCGCCAGGATTAGTTAATAACCACATTTTCCGCCTATCAAATCACCCCCGGGATGATTAGTTAAACACTAATTACATCGGGCCAGCATGTTAATTTTCCCGTCACCTTCCCGTCTTGAGAACCGTCGGATCATCCGCTTGCAGATCAGCGCTCCACAGCGATTCCGCTAGCCGTCCCTCGACAGAACTTTAACGCGCGGGGGCACGGTGGTTTTGAAACCATCCTCCGACCACGTGTCACGTCCCCAATGGAATCACTGCCCTTGCATTCAATACCACCATTGCCCATAAGCGGTGCGGGAATTACCGCTTACCGCCCGACCCCTGCCACATGTCATCCCGTACTTCAATTGACGTCATTCCTTGAAAAAATAAAAATCCCCTTTTGACTTTGGAAATAAAACAAAATTCGTGTTTTTTCAGTCATTTTCATTGCTGAAAGCGACTGCGCCTCCCGCTGTTAAATTCAAATTTCCACTGAAAATTACTGTTCTATCCAATTTCGTTCGAGAATTCCGCTGGACCAGTGTTCGAGCATCTTCTTGCCACCACTTGATACCTGTTAAATCCCAGTTTGCCTCCGAAAATAGGTATTTATTCTATTGCGCTCCGAACTTCAAAAGAAACTCTGTGTTCCGTGTTTTTTCACTGGATTAGTGTTAAAATCTTATCGCTAAGATCATTCCCTGAGCTTTAAAACTGTGAAATTGTTCCCCCAAACCTGCTACGTTGCCAATTTCCCTCATTAAAACTGAAATCGCACCCGGTCTGTGAAGAAAACCCAGAAACTGCCATTTTGAACACACAAGAACCAAAATGGGAGTTCCTGTAGCCTTGAATGATGCTCCATTTTGAACCTGGTCAAAACCTCACTCGCTTGTCCATTGGGGAATTGCTTGAAAAATCTACTCGGTTGTCCTCTGAAGAGGTGATCAGAAGATCACATCCTTGGATAAACAGTCTTAATACTAGTCATAAGATTTGTTTACTCCAAGATTGTTATCAAATCTATTCAAACAGAGGTTAGAAAGCATAACAGCTAAAGAGTATCAGTGGTTAAAGTGTATCAGGTAAAAGTTAGTGAAGGTCAAAACAAAGTTACAGAGCAGTCAAAGGTAAACAGTAAAAATGAAGTTACAGAGGCAGTAAAATGGTAAAAATAAATGAAAGTACTTTCACCAAAATTGAAGTTTGTTTAAAGTGAAAGTGAAACAGTCAAAAGAACAAAAAAGGTGAAAAGATGAAAAACACAACAAGAAGGAACATTTTTGCAGAAATTGCATATTTTAGTCATAGTTTTGCAGAAACTATTGTGATCAATCCAAGATTAATTTTACAAAACTGAAGGATGTTTATGTTCTTAATAGGACCATCTACAAAAACATCTCTCACTTTTGTAACAGCTATTATGGTTTTGGAAATATTAAACAAAGTTGGAAAGCACTTTTTGCAGAAAATTATAGTCAAGTCATCATTTTGCAGAGAATATTGTGGCCAATAAGAAATACATATTACAAAACTGAAGGAGTTTTTTGTTCCTAAGAGACCCATCTACAAAAACCTATCTCATTTTTTTCACAGTGATTTCAGGCTGAGAGATAAATGCACATCTTTACAAGCTATTTTTCAGACTCTGTAAAACTCTGTTTTACACATAGTTTTGCAGAGCCTATTGTTCACATATGAAGAAGAATTTTAGGAAAGTGAAAGAGGTTTATCTCACGAACATATTAATCCACAATAACCTCTTTCACTTTTTACATATCTATTATGGATTGAGAAATAAAAATATATCATTGGACCCCAAATTTGCATAATTGTTGGAGCAGAATTGCGCAAAGAAAGGAAGCAGTTAGTGACTTGGATGCCTCATCATCAACTAAGAGTTGGATAAAATTCGAATTCTCCTCTTTGTCATCACCTATCCATACAAAATAGTGCCAAATAGATGAATTAGTTTGAGTGTCCTTTACTTAAGTTCTATTTATGTAAAATAGTTGGAGAGATTTGTGAACCAATTTTGATATTTTTTTCAAGATATTTTAGTTTAGAATTTGTATAAATACTTCACTCTTGGAAGTATTTTGGTTGGATTCTATTAATTTGCTGTAACATTGAGATTTTCAGAATAAAAGCATTTTGGAGAAATTTATTCGTGGCTTACTGGATGACAATTTGAAGCTCAGGACTTTTTGCAGGATTCATGTGTTGGACTGCAGTTCAATAAGTCTTTCTACCCTTTGTCTTAAGTTTTATATCAGTTTATAATATCATTATGTCCATTTCTGAATAATTTACATAAAGAATTGAATCAGAATTTACTTAATTGTACTCCGATTTCAGATGTGATTGTTCTTAATGTTTTCCTCAAAATTGGTTATAAGCATGAATTCTTAAATTCTCTTGCTTTGCTAATTTAAACATTCTTGATTACTATAATAAAGAATTCTTCATTGCTCTTTTTTTGTAGTCATTTCATTTCTTTCTTTTGAACATGGTGAAAGATTCTTAGCTGCCTTTCATCCCTTCAAAATCATCCCATCCACTTTAAATTTTAAGGATTGTTCTCTGTCTGGCTATCTTGCCCTGCAAAGCCATCTTGTGTGTAGAATAGAAATCCAGTAAAGCCATCCTTTGACTCCATAGCCCAATGGACTGAAAATCTTCAACCTTGCCCCTAGTTTGTGGATTCCACCATTTTTTAAACAAAACTCTTGGATCTATAACTAGCCTAAAACCTTCTAAGAACAAAGATAAATTATAAAGAGAGAGCCCTCTCTGGATGCAGATTGGCTAGATTCTGCATCTGAAGGTTGGTTTGTGGTTACCTCGGGTATACTTTCCTTTTCTTACAACTTCAAGGAAAACCTGAGTGATAACACAACCAATATGTGCCTAAGTGTCTACTGCTCTCAGACCTTAGAAATTAAACTTTTTCATTCTTCCCGGGGAACATTTACACATTCAGTCCCCGGAAACGACACCAAAATGTTATCCCCAAAATTTTACTTGATTGGCTGATGATCAGACAACTAAGTGTAACTATTTCAAACCAACTTTTGAATGAAGCTTAGCCTCTTCAGCCTGAGAGGGCTTTCTCACAGATAATTTATGATATTGGTTAATGATAAAGATAGATGTCTAACTCTATGAATTTTGTCTTGGTTTTGTATGATTTCAGTTTGAAAAGATGAAGGCTTTCTACCATTGGGCTATGGAGTCAGTGACGGGGATCTTAATGAAAAAAGCTCTCCTTGTGGAAGCTGGTGCATGTAGATACTTAAATGAAAGTAGAATACACACATACAGGGTTTAATCAATATATAAATATTCAAAGGAAGTCAGAGCATGAGAAAGATGAAGTCTGAGTAGTGAACATTAAGATACTGAAAAGCAAGACATTGAGAAAGATATCCAATAGTTTAGTGCTTGAAAGGAAGTCAGAGCATGCAAATCAAGAATTATGAATAATCAAACATTAGAATATTGACAGAAAGTAATAAGATACATAGGAAATTTTTCATGAAAGTATCAAATGAATCTCAGGTGAAGGATGAAATCAATAGCCATTCTCCAATACTGATAAAAAACCATGTTTACAATAGTAGCAGTTATCCATAACATATCCCCCACCCTTTATAACTCTAAAACTTTGTCCTTTATAGAGTGAGGACTCATACAAATGATATGCCAACTTACTCCCCTCGAACTCCCACCTCAGAGACCTATTTCAAACATGATTCCATCACTTGGAGACTTCCTAGGGATATTTCTATTTTGTAGAGTTTGAATACAAAAAGGACTCTTCTTTCATTAATAGTCCAACAAATCAATTTTATAACCCTTAAAAACTGAAACCAACTAATTTTTTGAGTGTAATAGAGTGTTGATGTGTCATTATGCACGTGGATGCTAAGCTAGACCTCCTCCAAGTCGAATTTTTACAAGTTTTCCACAATTCTGGTTAGTGAAAATTCTGAAAAATAGGCTTCAAAGATGAGTGTATAATTTCCAAACCCTAATGGCTTTGCAGAATCTGAGAGGTTTTTGTAGATGGATCTGTGCTTAAGAAAAACCTCTTTCTGATTGCCAAAATAATTTTTCATTTGGTTTGAAATCAAACTTGAAGTTGACTGCTAAAATAGTCATGTATAGAAATTTTCGTAGCGTGTCTTAGTAGTGTGGGAAAAATGGCTTTTCCATCAATATTATTGACTTCTTTGTTGTTCCAAAAACTTCATCATGTCATGACACCTTGCAACCATGAATTCCCCTCCTTGAATCATGCAAAAACTGACTTTAAAAGAAAAAAATATCCTACAAGAATTTTCGTAGTGTCTTTTGGCCTTCAAGCGTGGGAAACGCTACGAAACTGTGGAAAAGTGCATAAATTTAGAGTTTAGAAATGAACTCATATTTCTGAATCCTTGATACATTTTTTAAAATTGTAGGAGGTTTATGAATTTCAGTATGTCTTGAAGAAAAACCTCTCTTTGTTTTTTGTAGCACATCTCCAGTTGTCCAGAATCTGCATTCTAAAAACAGGTATAAAACAGGAAAATTTTGCATTCTGAAAATAGGGCTGAAAGAAATCCTTGTATCTCCCAATTTGTAGCACATTTGAGAAAAGTGAAAGAGGTTATTTTTATTTGATATTTTCTTGAAAATAAAGTCCCTTATTTTCTTAAAAATACTTCTCTTTTTTCCAAGAAACCACCCTTGATGTTGACTGCCCAAAGTCATAAAATAGATAAATGCTTCATATTCGCTACGAAACTATCAGCAGTTTTATAGCGTTTTCTGCCTATTTTACACTAAATTTGCTACGAAAGTAGGGATTCTTGGCTAAAATGAGATTTTCAGAGTTGTAATCTTGGGAAATGAAATATGTCAGCAAATGATAACTGATGGAAAATGATGTGACCTATATGGAGGTGGTTTTGAGATGAAATGAGGCTAGTCTTGAAACTTAGGATAGGTTAAATATGAAAAAATGAAATTTCCTATGCCAACTTGAAAAAGTTTTAAGGAGACCTTACCCTTTTTAGGAGTGAAATTTATGACCATGTCAAGTAATGACTCAAAACATTATTAGTGATAACAACTGCAAAGCCCAGAAACAAGTGCACCACATATAGTCAAGGGTAGAGTAGTAGGTACCAAGAGAAAATGATATTTCATACAACTTATGAATTAATCTTAACTTGAGAAAGTGTAAGATAACAATATAATTTCATGATGAAAAACTAATACACTTGATAACAAAAATAAAAGTTCACAATCAATGCACAATATGGTTTTGAAAAGAATGGACAAACCGAATAAGAGAACAATGTACAAGTAGTACCTTCCATGCAACATTATTTTCACAGAAATGCATTACCTTTCAATGTTTCCAGATATCTAATAAAAAATTAAGATATGCTAGGCAAGTTGAGGAGCAACCTCTAGTGTGTGTAATAATAGAAGACAAATCAAGAAACAAGATAAATCTCAAACACATAAGAACATGGAATACCAAATGGAAGAGTTGCACCAGTGCCTCCCTTGAAGGTTTCAACATTTTGGGGAAAATTCTACCTACATTTCCTTCAAAAAATAAGCTTCTAATATTTTAAGTTTCTATCCTATTATCATTGTATTTAAAGGAGACTAGGGGTTAAAGTCACATGCAAACACATCCATTTAGTAACCCGGTTTGAAAAAAAAATTCGTGAAGCACAATTCCATTTCACGAAACCCATGCAATTACATTAACTAAATCTAACTGTTTGACATTACTAATCATGCCAAAATGTAGAAAAAATATATTCAGAAAGTGTACTGTTTTATTCAAAATTTCAAGTGCAACAACAAATTCATCTTTCCGTAATTTCTCAAAATAAGAAACCAACAAAGACAGATACCAACCTTTGTAAGCTTTGGACTGATGTCGAATATTTGCTTCAGTCCATCTTCTGTAATTTTCAGTCACTCCACTAAAGTCAATTTTCATAACTGATCTTGAGACCTTTCAGAAAGTTTTAAGATGGCATCATCAGTGAGTCTTTCACTTAAAGGATACTCCACATGTATAGTTTTCCATAGACGAGGATCATCTTTCATTGTAGCATGCAAAGACTTGCAAAATTTTTCAGTGGACAGAAGATCTTGCAGACCCAAATACCAAAGGGAAAAATGGATTCCATCATGGGGTTCTCTTTTTAATTCTCCACCACTACAACCTTCCATGCTTCCCAAAACAACCTCGGTTTCACCCTAAGCAATCTAGAAAGAATCATAATAAACTAATGTGGTTCTTTTGTTTCCACCAGCATTGGTAGCATGGTCAACTGTTTGTGAAACCAACATTCTAATCTCCTTAGCATTATGATCAACTACCACTATTCTTCCCATGCCAGAAAACTCATCTTTTCCTTGGCATCAAAAGTGTAATTGCATAAAAGGAATGTTGGTCTCATACCAATAGGTATCCTACGATGAATGCGCAGGAACCTAGTACATAGACCATTTTTCTCTTCTCTTAGCTACCTAGGGCTTATTTCCCTTTCCAAATATCAATAGTTCTTTTCCAAGAAAAAACTATGATAAGAAAAACATTTTACTATATTCTAAAAGGTAAAGATGTTGAAATCATGCCACAAAGTGAAAGGAAATAAAATATCTTTCCTCAAACCACCAAATATATAAATAAAAAAATAGTAATTATAATAATAAAACTAGATTTATCGATATATGGATGATATGAGAACCATAAGCATTCAAGGGACTAAAAAGATCTTCGACCAAAACAAACCAAAAATTTCCAACTCAACAAAATCCTCTAAACAAGTAACAAACAAACCACTAAAATTTTCTAAGATATCAGAGCTAGTCATCAACACAATTTCATGCACTTGAAGAAGCCCATTGTTGCTTAGCATTAGACTTCTTAAATTATTTATTTATCATTTAATACTAGGACACTATCTATGTGAAAAGAAATAGGTCCCAACTTCATCAAATCCAACTTCATTTCCAATCAAAGATAAAAACCAACTTCATTTCTAGTACCATTATAAAATCACACATTTTCCAAATATCAATAATTATTTTCCAAGAAAATATAAAACTTGAAACTTAGCAAAATTCCTCAAACACAAGCAACATATATACCATTAAAATTTTCCAAGATGTCAGAGCTAGACATCAAGGTAGTTTCATGTACTTGAATGAGCCCATTCATGATTTGCGTAAGTCTTGTTAAATTATTTATTTATCATTTAATACTAGTCAAACACTATTTATGTGAAAAGAAATAGGTCCCTCCCTCATCAAATCCAGCTTCATTTCCTGTCACAAATAAACAATGTAAGGATTAAATATGAAACATTAATCTTAAAATAACACGCATGAAAGAAATGTAGCTGCAATGTTACAATGAAAAATACAAAATATAGAACCCATTTTTACCTGAATTTGACATATAATAATCTTGCATGATCAACGGAACATGTATAACAAAATAAGAGTCCTAGGGTATTTTAATTTCCCAGTTCTCATCTTGGTAATCATTTTCTACATTTTGAACATGATCTTCTCTTGATGTATTGTCATTATGAGCCTCCAAAACATAATGTTTTGTATCAAGTTCATTAGATAAATTTGTTATATTGTTTTCCCCCCTTCTATCACAATCTGATCGCCAAAGCGCTAGTGTTCTTTCATATGGAAAATTGTTAATGTCATACTTTGTTACATATAAACTTAAACATGTATCCACATGATTATCAAGATTTTTCCTCAACTTTGACTTCAAGAATGATAGTGCACTAAAAATTCTCTCCTCCTCCACTGATCCCAAAATCATGGTTTGACACAAATATGCTAATTTGAAATATTCTGATATGTTTTCTTATAGGTATTGGATAGCACTTAAAGTAGTCCATAACCTTGTTATAGTGACATTTTCATTAGGATTCTCCAAAAAAGGGTATGCCTTCCACATTGTTTCAGCAAAACATCCACCTTGTTGATACAATTTCGATGAATCTAAAATACCTTCAATTTGTTCTCCATGTATCAAGACTTTATTGCAAAAGTGGTCTACTAAACATTTTAATCTCTTTTGAAAATCAACTTTTAAATTTCTTGGAAATTGAAAATTGTTCCAATATTAAGGGTATAGCACACACATGGCCTCCAACAATTCATCTCGAGGAAATCATTCTCTTATCTCTGATGATAGTGATCTTGAAATTTCTATTAAATTTTGTCTCACTAAAATCACAATATTATCAATTTGGTCTCTTGACACAGGGAAATATTTGGTGATTTGTCCCATCTTCCTAATATAATTAAAGGGAACCATATATCCATGCACTGCGATAAATAGTATACCTTTTTCATCAAACGTCAAAATTTTTTCAGTATTTTCTATATTGATGATCTTAGTCCAACTTGTAAACTCTAGACCAGTAAAAGAGTCTGGCATCATATACAAATTATCCAATGCAAGGCATGTTGAATTTCTCTCATTTGTGTATTTGGAAATATACATTGTGCGATTTTGAGACATTTTCACAAGGACATTCATTTCATGTAGCGTAGGATTAATTCCAACCAATGTCAATAATTTTTATATATCATTTAGTCGAAAAACAAGACCTTGAGCTTTGTATACATTGTAGCGATTTTCATACATCAACCCTACCAAAGATTTGAACTCACTAAATAGTCTTTGAGCTGGTCCATTTAATGAGATCCATCTTGTATCAACATCTTTCAGTAGTTATTTTTCCATCCGTAACACCATTTGCAAATTGTTGAAACTCTAAATATTGTTTGGGACTACGAGAAAAGTATGCATGAGTCTCATGTGCAAGATCTTCAACTTTTGAAACCGATGGAAACTTTCTTACTATTTTAAATGCAAGATTCATCCTATGAGCCATACAATTAATATTAAGCATATATGGTGAAGCTGATAGTTGTAGTCTAACAAAAAGACCATTCCTTTGTCCTTGCATTACCGATGCTCCATCTGCTCCACACATACCACCTTTTTTGAAATATTTAAATGATCCATATTACTTTCCTTCAAACTATTAAGAACAAGTTCATAAATATTTCCAATTGTAGAATTCGCTCTCGTATTTTTAATCCCAAGTAGATAGGAATGCTTAATATGGTCTGTTGGGGTTCCCATGTTTTGGCCAGGTTGGCAAGACCAAAAGATGAGACAGCATCAGAACCACTTCAGACCTCAGGATCTGGCCCTCTTGGGTCCAGAGAGGGATCTCTCTATATAAGCAAAGGGTTTTATGTCTTTGAAAGCTCTATGTTTAAGATATTAGGATAGTTATAGGTACAGGGTTTGTTTGTTTGATTTTGGTTGGTTGTTGGGAATCAGGAAGAAGGGTTCAGTATAAGACAAGGCTAAGCAAAGAGGATTCTAGGCAAAGGAAAGATCCTCAGGGAATGTTCAAGACCATTGGGAAATGGAGTCAGGAAAGGGTTTACTTGCTACTCAATATGCAGGTTTTCAGTTGGGCTAGTCATATAAAGCGTTAGATCTTAAGATGATGGTTTGACATGAAATGGTAGATAAAAGGTGAAAGCAAGAAAACCTCTAAGGTGACCTTTCAACAGTTAGATCCAGGGACAGGACATGCCATGAACAGCCTGTGATCCAAAACCTGAAAGGTAAACTCTTCAGACAAGAAACATTAAAGATTTGGAACATAAAGTTGAAAACCTGAGATCAGAGAGGGACTTGAAAAATTAAATTGACTGAAAAGGATCCTAGTGGGGCAGAGACAGAGTTATAGACCTCCCAGTGTTCCCAATTTATTCAATTAAATCCTAACAATAACATCTAAAGATAGATTTCGTTAATTCATACATCAGCTAGCAATATATCAGACCACTACACTGGTTAAATTAACTGAAAACAATCCTCAGATAACACATACAGTAGAAAACATTGAAGGCAAGGAGAGCAGAAACATAGGGTACCTAACAAGGGTAAATCCTATGCCAGATTTCTGATGCAAGCTAGTAGAAATGAAATGAAATGGACTGCTAGTTAACAAATACAGAGATATAAAAACGTCACCGCTGCTTTAAATCAGGATCCAAAAAAAATGTGCTTGTCATATCAAAGAGCAACACCAGACATGTACAACATTGCCAACAGCTTAAATACTTAGACTGAGAAGATCTCCCTCAGCCTATCTTACAATTTTACACAGAGACTATGTCTCAAAAGAAACATCTTGCGATTCTCTGATAACCAATCAACAACAACCTCACAATGAGTTTATTCATGAAATTTATAGCTCAAGTGGAGCAGGGAAGGTAGATGGAAAACTAAATGCAGCATTAAACTCAGGAGAGGAAGAAGGCTGAGGCCTTATTCTGTTTTAAATTCTGGGCATTTATCTCTGGTACTCTTTGGATGAAAGAGTGGTCTTTGTCAGGCTTCCATTTACTCCAGGTATGTCTCTGATGTACTTGTTGTAGCACTTCTGGTGAATTAAACAAAAAGGTAGAATAATGATGCTAGGGTCTGCCATACTATGTAACAAATGCTTCTGATAGCATAGGACTATTGTCAGGGCTGGAATTTCCTCAGGAACACGGTATATAATGGAGATAGTATGGGCACCTCATCCTTTGTGGAAAGAACATTATGCTGATGTGAAAACTCGGCACTATCATTTCCTGTGCGCTGGACCTTCTGTGTGATCCGTGATCTCTTTGATCTGGTGCTCTGCCTTCAAATCATTGGATTAAGGCTCAAAATCTTCAATGGCAAGCCTTAAACATTCTGTTTTCCCACTAATACTCTTAGCTGCTCCATGATTGCTTCTGTCAGTGAAATCTGCACTTTAATGGCTCTGGGGAAGGTTTTGTAGAGTCTAAAATCTATTCTTTTAATGCGAGCCCTATCATAACGTCTCCTCAGGCCTTTCTTCATGATTTCGATCTCTGAAAATGGTCCTCCTTGCGTTCCTGGCCACTGTAACAGTGACTATGAACATGGCAGTCGTCCACCGACCGTACCTTGCAAAACACACAAAAATCGTCAATAAATCCATGCTGGAGGGGGATGGATGCTTTGATGGCCTGCGGAACAATGATAGAACTGTGGAGGATTGGCGAAAAATGCAGTGGAAGGCTTGCAGAATGGTGGTGCAGCATGGTGGAAACAGTGGGAATGAATGTAAAATGACGGAAAAAATGGGGAAATGGACTAATTGTAGACCAGGGGTGGCAGAGAACACGTGGAAAAAACCTTGAGGACAGTTGGCACAATATCAAGAAAATGGGAGAAAGCGATGAAAATGGGTGATGTGGAGTACTGGCGGTGGGACCGGTAAAAAATGGGGGCGATCTAATCTGGACCGTCCGATCTTAGGAGGGGATCGATGGCTAAAAATGCGTCAGAGGGCGACAAATGGTGGGCCACGGGTGTATTTTCCTTGGGCTAACTCCTGCGTAGCTTCATGGTGTGATGATCGTTGGATGGGCCGCTCTAGATTGGATGGCATATGTGTATATCATGCCGGTCAAATGCTGAACTTTAACGCGTGATGGGGGGCGGTTTTTAAACAATACTCGGTGCCACGTGTCCCGCGGTGAATGGAATCGCTCAGAAACGAAAAATACCGCCCGCCCTCCGAAGGCGGTGCAATGGAAACCGGCAATTTTCGAACAGGGTGCGACTGCGGGGACCACAGGGGCGGGTGAAAAACGGACCGTCGATCTGCGGGTCAGATCGACGATAGACAGGTGATCGGAGGATTGAACAGAGTGGGCCACGAGCGCAATGGAGATTTGCGAATTCCGTCGGATCTGTAAAGATCGACGATTAATACTGCGCCCGATATCCATCCGTGATAAGCGCTCTCCGGGCTATCGCTTGGTTCTAGTTCCCAGGTCATGTGGAGAAAAGGTTGAGGGGGCTAGGGCTGAAAGGTGCCAAGCCTACATATATGGAGAATATGGTTTTTGGCCCCTTTTTTAGTGCATTTTAAGGCCAATAAAGGGTAACGATAGGGAAAAAAGGGGAAATTAAACCACACCAGGGGTGTGTGTAGGATTTAGAGGGGATTTTGGGATGATTTAGAAGGACGAAGGGAGGGATTTTGGGGTGAAAAGGAGGCTTTGAAAAAGGGGAAAAGGGATGAAATGAAGAATTATGCAGGGGTACAAGGGGCAAATGAAGGCCATTAGGAGCACAATTTGTCATAATCAGTGACGCTTATTGACTTAAGAACAACAGAGGGAAATAATCAAAGGGAAGAGAGCAGGAAGAGGCTTCAAGGATGATGTGTTTTCAGGAAAAATGCATTCCTTGAAGGCTCATAAAAAAAATTAGCCCCTTGCTTGCTTGTCAAGGAATTTATAGGGGGCTAACAGTGGCTCCACATGGGGATGGCTTCTTCTTGAAGGAGTCAAGAATTCAGAAAATGATCTTTGGTGTAGGCCGGATGCCTGCTTCTTGAGCCACCTTTCTTCTTTGATTTTCAGCTGCCACAATTGTGAAGACATCAATTTAGCAGAAAAAATCTCCCAAACAATCTACCTACACATTCCTACAGTCCTACCATTTTCTCTTCCGGTGTGAATTTGAACTAGCAGACCCTTTACATCAATTTTTTTTTTTTTTTAAATAAGGGAATAAACCTATTCTATTTCTACCCTTATTACTCCATGAGACCAGATTAAACTGTTGGCCTCACATGTTTTTCTACCTAATCTAATATATGTTGGGATTAAACTGTCCAACAGATTTCTTCTCTATATTCTACAACAAAAATTTAAAAACAGTCAAACTAGGATTAGACAGTCTAGTTTGTTGTAGATCCAAGGCATAAAGACAGTTGCACATGGACAGAAATTTGCAGAAAATTGGAAACAAAATCTCGAAGGCTTGAGATCTGAAATTTTGAAGTATCCTTATTTCTTTTGTGACTCAAGTTTTGAGCTTGTTAGAGTCACTTTATCTTCTTCATTCAACTCTGGTTTTGGGTTGGTTAGAGCTGATCTTCTTCCTTTGTTGCTGGTTCAGATTTTGAACATGTTAGAACCAACTATTTTACTTCTTTGGCTCAAGTTTTGATCATATTAGAGTCAATACCTTGCATTTCTGAGGTTCATGTCTTGAGCGTGTCTGAACCTCTCCCTTCTCTCTGTTTTTTGGAACATTTTCTCTTTCTCTTGAAAACATATCATAAAAATGGTATATACAATGGAAATGGAGTCTAGAAATTGGAAATCAGCAGAAGTAGTGTTTGAGCATCCTGCCATTGACAGGACCCCCAAACAGCTCTGTACCATCTGGTTCTTGTAGAAAAAATTCATTTGGACCCACAGTGGTTTGGATGATGTACGGACCCTGCCACAAACTGTCAAACTTGCTGTGCTTTCCTTTTTCCTCTCTCCTTGAGTCCCACTTCAGAACTTTATCTCCAATTTTGAAATCAGAAGCTTTGGTTCTTTTGTCAAATATCCTCTTTATATTTTCCTGAACCTCTACAGCTCTGTTATAAACCTCTTCCCTTGTTTGCTGGAGATGAATTGTTTGGTTTATCCTTCTCACCATGTTGTCTTCTTCTGTCTGGATTTCTTGGACAAGTTTGATCAGTGGTACCCCAAGGCTGGTAGGAAACACTGCTTTTGTTCCATAGACAAGCTGATATGGTGACATGCCAATGGATTTCTTTGTTGTAATCCTGTCAGCCCACAGGGCCTGCACTAACTTGTTATGCCATGACTTTTTGTTCTCTTCCAGCAGCTTTTTGATAATGGTCACCAGGCTCTTGTTTGATGATTCAGCTAATCCATTACCTTCTGGGTAATAGGCAGTTGAAAGACCGAGTGCTATTTGATATCTGTGACAAAAATCAACCATTTTCTTGGATCCAAAAGGAGCGGCATTATCAGTGATTATTTTTCTTGGGCAACCAAACCGAGAGAGGATATGGCCTTCTAGGAACCTAATGATGACTAAATCTGTGGCATTCCTAGTAGGTATAGCCTCTATCAACTTAGTGAAGTAGTTTGTGGTTGTTAAGATCCATTTGTGTTGTGCAGAAGAAGCAGGGTGAATTTCTCCTATGAAATATAGGCCCCATTGCATAAAGGGACCTTCAACAGTGATGGGTTGTAGAGGTAAGGGGAGGAGCTTTATTTTTCCTTCAAAAATCTGGCATTTGTGGTAGGCAATTATCATCTTATGGATATCATTGAAGAGTGTGGGCCAATAGTAGCCAGCTCTGAGTATTTTTTTAGCAATGGCTTTCTAGTTCAGGTGACCACCACACTCTCCTACATGGAACTCTTGTTTAATCCTTTCTGCTTCAGACTCAGGCAAACATTTAAGCAATAGGCCGTTTGTACTCTTCCAGTATAAGAATTCATTCATTATGCAGTAGTTTCTGGCTTTAAGCTTCAGGAATCTAGCCTTGGTCTTTGACAGTTCAGGAGGGGCATTGAGGTGTGTGAGCACGTAGAGAATGTCAAAATACCATGGAGAGTTTTGGAATTTATCCTTAATAGTGGGATCAGGAAATCCCTCCTGCTCATCCAAGGCATCTACCATGTTTATGTCAAGGGCTTGCAGATTTGATTCAGCCATTAGTTGAGCTAAGCCCTGACCTTTGATCAGTCTTGTGGGTTTTATCTCAAGGTCATATTATAATATTACAGCAATCCATTTGCCCCTTTTCCCATCTGGGTCTTGGGACAAGATGTCTTTAACCACTATGTTTGGTACATAGGCTATGGTGTGGGAATGCAGTATGTACACCCTAAAGTCTTTCAAGGCCTTAACCAAAACATAGGCCTGTTTTTCCATTATGTTGTATTTCAAGGGTGAATCCCTCAGTGATTTGCTGAAAAAAGAGATGGGTTGTTCCATTCCCTCTAGATTTTTCTGCAGTATAATTGCAACCACTGTATGCTCGGAGGAAAACGAAAAAATCAGGAAATATTTTGAGAAATCTGGGCTGATTAGGACAGGAGCCGGGTGAGTGCAAGTTTAACTGATTCAAAATATTTCTTAGCCCCAACAGTCCACTTAACTCCTACACATTTCCTTAACATGTTAGTCATATTCCTAAGGTGTTCAGCTAAGTTGGGAATAAATCTCCTGAGGAAGTTAATTTTCCCAATGAAGGAGTGTAACTCTTTGATGTTTCTCGGGTGTGTGATTAGTATTATTCCCTCAACTCTTTGTGGGTCTATCTTAATCCCTTTCTCAGATACGATGTGGCCAAGGAGCTTACCTTCTTGCAGCCCAAATACAGTCTTTTTAGGATTCAATGACAGGCCAAACCTTCTACATTTTTCAAACACTCTTCTCAGATGTTATAGGTGTTCTTCTTCAGTCTTGGAATAAACTGTTATGTCATCTAGGTAGATGACAATGGAGTGTCCTATTTCATCTAAAAAGGCTATGTCCATTGCTCTTTGGAAGGTGGCACCAACATTCATCAGTCCAAAGGGCATTTTTACATACATAAAGGTGCCCCATGGAGAGGTAAAAGCTGTTTTGAGTTGGTCTTCTGGGAGTACTAAAACCTAGTTGTAACCTGAAAAACCATCTAACAGGGAGATCCTTTTTGAGCCTACTACTTTCTGAAGAATGTGTTCCATCCTTGGCAAAGGGTAGTTTTCTTTGAGTGAGGCTCTGTTAAGATTCCTGAAATCAATACACAGCCTGATCTCACCTATTTTCTTCCTCACAGCCACTAGGTTTGAGGCCCAATCAGAGAACCTCGCAGGAACTATTATGCCTGCTTCATACATCTTCTTAATCTCTTTTTCAACTGTAGGCAATTGTTTTGGGTTTATTCTGTGGAGTTTCTGTCTGAAGGGCTTCTGATTTTCTTTCAGATGTATTTTGTGCTGTATGATGTTTGTGTCATAGGCCTTTAGGTCCTCATAGTTCCAGGCAAACACATCAATGAATTCCTCGAATAGGTCAATGTATTTATTTTTTATGTTTGTGGGCAGGGACTTAGCCAATTTGATCATATTGGGTTTATCTTCAGTGCCTATGTTGCATTCCTCGACATCAGATTTTGCATGTTCTATAGTGGGATTTTTTGCTACATCATCAAAGTCAAAAAGGTCCTCTGAAGGTGCCAGACTTTGAGGTATGTTCTTATCTTTGGTCTGCACCACCTCTACTTCCTCATTGTCTGTATTTTCACATTTTTCATTTGGATTTCCAATCTGTTCGTTTAAAGTGTTTATTTCTATGTTACAGGGTGGTCTTTCCTCGTCTAAGGACTCTTCATTTAGGCAGCTATCATCAGATTTCGAGTCTTGATCAGAAAACTCAAACCCGTTCCTGCCTACCAGGAAATCTTCAATCTGCTTATCTCCTTCAAAAATTTGCCAATATTTTTTGTTGTTTGGCACTGCAGGTCTGAATTTGGTTTGAATGATGATTTGTTGGTCACTGGGAGGTTTGTGATACGAACTAGCCATGGAGGCTAATCCATTTGCAATTGCGTTCTGACTCCTAGGGACAAACACCAGTTCGTATTATACAAAGGGTTTCAATAGTTCCATAGTGTCATTCCTATACGCTCTTAGCCTAGGATGTTTCGCTATGTATTCACCATTCACTTGTTTAATGATCAGCTTAGAGTCTCCATGCACGGCTATCCTACGAGATCCTAATATTTTCAACAGATTTAAGCCTAGAATCAAAGCCTCATACTCTGCGATATTGTTTGTACATTTGAAGTGCAGATTACAGGCATGGCTCTCTGCGTAGTCACTCTCTGTGTTATGTATCCACACTCCTGCTCCTGCAGTTCTCTGGGTGCATGACCCATCGAAGTTCATTTCCCATAAGGGTTGTCTCTCGAGCTTATCATCGTTTTGTTCTTGGTGTGGTGTATGAGATTGTGAAGGGTGACTAATCATTTGACTACATCGTATCTCTGGCTCACTCTGAGTTTCGTTTTTAGTGCACTGCCCATAGGTTTCAACATCGTTTTCTTCAGGGTCTAGAGTAGCCATTATGTCAAAGTCTATGGGCTCTGTTTCATGGTTTGTATCTCTATTTTTTAATTCTGACCCCTGTATGGATTCGTCATTACAAAGGATGAAGGACTCAAGATCCATGTGTACAGAGTATAAAGGTGAATTTTCAGTATTTTCGGGGCTACTGACCAGGAATTTCATTTGTGCCTCTCTATACAGTCTTCTAAGTTGGCTGAAGACAGGGATTGTGGCATAAGCCCCATCCATATGCATTGTACCTTGCAGCTTGGCCCCCCATGATCTTGATAATAACATGCCATACTTAGGTGGCACATCTGCCACCACAACATCCATGACCATGCATTTAGCTAGAATCTGGGTTAGGCTTACACATAAATCTTTAATCAGGCCAAGACACTTTACTCTGCTAGAGTCAAATGAATATAGGTATTTATAGGGACGGGTTATCTCTAGGCCTAATCTTTCCATAACTATCTTAGGCATTAGGTTGTGTGAGGCCCCAGAGTCATGCATTGCATTGTGGAGGATCTTATCATGGATATTGAGACTTATATAGAAAGGAGGTACTACCCCTTCTTGAAACCTCCCTTCTATCTTGGGACCAAACAGAAGGGTGGGTTGATCATCACTCAAATTGACCATGTCACTGTTCTCACCTAATTTTAATGATTTCAAAATTTGGCCTTTATATACATCCTGAGCGGCCAGCTCAGAGAGTGGTACAGAGATCTTAATTTCGCAATCTCACTCTCCAAATTGAAAGTGGACTGACTCTTTGGAATGTTCAACTCTATTTTTCCAGCCACCACATTAGTGGTAGAATCAGTGGGCTGATTCTCACTATGTATAGGCTTAGGGATTTTTTTATCAAGAGCACTAACTGCAATGTTAGTGCTGCTAGTTGGTTGACTTTGCTTTTCAGTGTTTTGGTCATTTTTCTCTTTTTTTTTCCCATAACTCTTAGCTGTTGATTTTTCACTTCCAGCAGCTGCTTTATAAGTTTTCTCAGGCCTTTTCTTGATGGTGATCTCATAATTTTTGGTTTTGGAATTGTCTAAGCTCTTTTTGCTTCTGATTTCATACTATTCTCTGACCTGTATGATGGCATCTCCGAATCCAAGTCTGTAATCTTCAGATTCCAACCCTTCCTCATTCCAATATGAGGGTTAGGGCTAATTTTCTTCCGTGGAATAGCTGTGGATTGAGTTCTCTACTTCAAACATGTTTATTGTGTTCCCCTCAGACTCTTCTATGATTCCCTCATCTTTATTAAGAAAGTTCTCTTGGAATGGGGGAATAACTTGCTGATCTGATTCTCTTTGTCTGTTGGGAGTGGTGTTGTTTCTTCTAAAGTTCTAGTTCTGGTTATGATTGTGGTTTTTTTTTTTCTGATTGCTAACCGTGACAACCATTTTTTCCATAATTTGTTGTAGTATTTCCACTTTTTTATTTAAACAGTCGTAATTGGGGTCAAATGTGGAAGCTACATTGTCATCTCTATATGTCACCTTTTTCTCGGCTCTCAATCTTGCTTTTTTCTTAATAAGGTTAGCTTCTACACTCACTGCCCCCTTTTGCATATCTTCCAGTGTGTTGTAATCCCTCTCCCTAAGCTAGTAGGCCATGTCAGCATCAAAGCCTTCAGGATATTTCACTAGAGCCATACCTTGGGGAGGTTTCATGTGTGGAGGAATAGCATTATAAACGCTATTAAACCTTGTAGAGTAGTCATGGACAGTCTCTCCTACACTCCTTTTCAGGTTCTTGTATTCTGCTAGGATTTGGAGAGGGTTGGCCTTAACTTCCCATTTGTTTATGAAGGTCTGATATAAAGCAAGAAGATCTTGGATACTATTAGGAGGTAGGCCTTTGAACCATTTCTTCACATCACCTCCTAAGCTCTGGGAAAAGATTCTCATTTTGACTGTATCATCATCTATTTCCATGTAATCAAAAGAATCTTCCATCCTATCTACATGGTGTTGAGATGAGGTAGATTCTTTTGCAGTGAAGTGTGGGATCTTTGATTGATACTCATTGGGTAAAGGCACTAGATGCTGGGGTAAAACCAGAGGTACTAGGCAGCCATGATGATGTTCTAAGGAGGTAAGGTGCTAGCTTGAGCAGCTGGTATATGGATGACAGATATACTAGGACTAGCAGAAGTCTGTTGAATTGATCTAGGGTGGCAGAGCCCTAAGTATTGAATGAAGTGAAAATCAGGAGGAGTAGTTGGGGGGGTTTTTCTATCCCTAGTGTGTTTACCACTTTGAGGGGGTGAACCAGGAAGCTAAAGGTGTGGCTGGTCTAGAGAATTGAATGACCTAGTTCTAGGTACATTTTTTTGATAGTCTAGGTCAAAAAGAGGGCTTGATAGAGCTGTAAAGTCTTCTGGTGTAGAGTTAGCTCTATGGATGTGGCTAGAAATAGTTGGTCTTATAGTTGTAGGAGATCTCTTGAGGATGCTCTCAGGGTTGTTAACTATTTTAGGGGGGTTTGGGTTAGGGTAGGCTCTTGTGTGAATGGTTCTTGAAGCCAGAATGTTGTTTTCTAATCAAGCAGCTTAACCCTACTTGTTACTTCTATTATGGTTGATGTTGTTATGGAGGTTGGTCTCCCAGTGGAGTCTTATGTGAACCAAGATAATCAGCAGGCATACTGATCACCAGTGGATTATTTGATCTTTAAGGAACTATGGAGTCGCCAAGTTGAGGGTTTAGGATGCTTCTGAGGGTACACTGTCCACCACAGTGCTTATGAGATGTCCCCTTTCAAGGATATCTCGAAAACACAACAATACTCTAACGCGAGATTGCCTGGGAGGGCTTTTACAGATATGTCACCTCTGAAAGAGTGTGAGATCTGGAGGCTACCTGGCCCTTTCCAGACTCTGTCTAAGAGTGTAGGAGACACAACAAGCGGATATAGCAATTAAGGGTATTTCAAAGTTCCTTCCCCAGTGGAGTCGCCATTATGTTGGGGTTCCCATATTTTGGCCAGGTTGGCAAGACCAAAAGATGAGACAACATCAGAACCACTTCAGACCTCAGGATCTAGCCCTCCTGGGTCCAGAGAGGGATCTCTCTATATAAGCAAAGGGTTTTATGTCTTTGAAAGCTCTATGTTTAAGATATTAGGCTAGTTATAGGTACAGGGTTTGTTTGTTTGATTTTGGTTGGTTGTTGGGAATCAAGAAGAAGGGTTCAATATAAGACAAGGCTGAGAAAAGAGGATTCTAGGCAAAGAAAATATCCTCAGGGAAAGTTCAAGACCATTGGGAAATGGAGTCAGGAAAGGTTTTACTTGCTACTCAATATGCAGGCTTTCAGTTGGGCTAGTCATCTAAAGCGTTGGATCTTAAGATGATGGTGTGACATGAAATGGTAGATAAAAGGTGAAAGCAAGAAAAACTCTAAGGTGGCCTTTCAACAGTTAGATCTAGGGATAGGACATGCCATGAACAGCCTGTGATCCAAAACCTGAAAGGTAAACTCTTCAGACAAGAAACATTAAAGATTTGGAACATAAAGTTGAAAACCTGAGATCAGAGAGGGACTTTGAACTCTCAATGCTTCGGCTCCCAGCTCAAGGGAACTTGAAAAATTAAATTGACTGAAAAGGATCCTAGTGGGGCAGAGACAGAGTTCTAGACCTCCCAGTGTTCCAAATTCATTCAATTAAATCCTAACAAGAACATCTAAAGACAAATTTCGTTAATTCATACATCAGCTAGCAATATATCAGACCACTACACTGGTTAAATTAACTGAAAACAATCCTCAGATAACACATACAATAGAAAACATTGAAGGCAAGGAGAGCAGAAACATAGGGTACCTAACAAGGGTAAATCCTATGCCAAATTTCTGATGCAAGCCAGTAGAAATGAAATGAAATGGACTGCTAGTTAACAAATACAGAGATAGGAAAACGTCATTGCTAATTTAAATCAGGATCCAAAAAAAATGTGTTTGTCATATCAAAGAGCAACACCAGTTATGTGCAACATTTCCAACAGCTTAAATACTCTGACTGAGAATATCTCCCTCAACCTATCTTACAATTTTACACAGAGACTATGTCTCAAAAGAAACAGCTTGTGATTCTCTGATAACCGATCAACAACAACCTCACAATGAGTTTCTTCATGAAATTTATAGCTCAAGTGGAGCAGGGAAGGTAGATGGAAAACTAAATGCAGCATTAAACTCAGGAGAGGAAGAAGGCTGAGGCCTTATTCTGTTTTAAATTCTGGGCATTTATCTCTAGCACTCTTTGGATGAAAGAGTGGTCTTCGTCAGGCTTCCATTTACTCCAGGTATTTCTTTGATGTACTTGCTATAGCACTTCTGGTGAATTAAACAAAAATATAGAATAATGATGCTAGGGTCTGCCATACTATGTAACAAATGCTTCTAATAGCATAGGACTGTTGTTAGGGCTGGAATTTCTTTAGGAACATGGTATAGAATGGAGATAGTATGGGCACCTTGTCCTTTGTGGAAAGAACATTATGCTGATGTGAAAACTCGGTA
Organism: Pinus albicaulis; assembly: GCA_034641835.2. Classification (NCBI taxonomy): domain Eukaryota; kingdom Viridiplantae; phylum Streptophyta; class Pinopsida; order Pinales; family Pinaceae; genus Pinus; species Pinus albicaulis. The sequence goes on from CM076578.1 coordinate 1,327,806,854, forward strand.
CTATCATTTTTTGTGTGTTGGACCTTCTGTGTGATCTGTGATGTCTTCAATCTAGTGCTCTGCCTTCAAATCATTGGATTAAGGATCAAAATCTTCAATGGCAGGCCTTAAACACTCTGTTTTCCCACTAATACTCTTAGCTGCTCCATGATTGCCTCTGTCAGTGAAATATGCGCTTTAATGGCTCTAGGGAAGGTTTTACAGAGTCTAAAATTTGTTCTTTTAATGCGAGCCCTGTCATAACGTCTCCTCAAGCATTTCTTCATGATTTCGATTTCTGAACATGGTCCTCCTTGCGTTCCTGGCCACTGTAACAGTGACTATGAACATGGTGGTCGTCCACCGACCGTACCCTGAAAAACACACAAAAATCGTCAAGAAATCCATGTTGGAGGGGGATGGACGCTTTGATGGCCTTCGTAACGATGATGGAACTGTGGAGGATTGGCAAAAAATGCAGTGGAAGGCTTGCAGAATGGTGGTGCAGCATGGTGTAAACAGTGGGAATGAACGCAAAATGACAGAAAAAATAGGGAGATGGACTAATTGTAGACCAGGGTTGGCAGAGAACACATGGCAAAAACCTTGAGGACAGGTGGAAAAATATTAAGAAAATGGGAGAAAGCGATGAAAATGGGTGACGTGGAGTGCTGGCGGTGGGACCGGTCAAAAACGGGGGTGATCTAATCTGGACTGTACAATCTCAGGAGGGGATCGACAGCTGAAAACGTGTCGGAGGGTGATAGATGGTGGCCCAGGGGTGTATTTTCCTTGGGCTAACTCCCACGCAGCTTCGTGGTGCGACGACCGTTGGATGGGCTGCTCTAGATCGAACGGCGTACGTGCATATCGCACCTGTCAAACGCCGAAATTTAACGTGCGATGGGGGGTGGTTTTTAAATAGTGCTCGGTGCCACGTGTTCTGCGATGAGTGGAATCGCTCCAAAACGAAAAATACCACCCGCCCTCCGAAGGCGGTGCGATGGAAACTGGCAGTTTTGGAATAGGGGCGGCTGTAGGGACCACAGTGGCGGGTGAAAAACAGACCATCGATCTGTAGGTCAGATCGACGGTGGACAGGAGATCGGAGGAGTGAACGGGGTGGGCCACGAGCGCGATGGAGGTTTGTGAATGTCGTCGGATCTGTAAAGACCGACGATTAATACTGCGCCCAATATCCATCCGTGATAAGCGCTCTCCGGGCTAGCGCTTGGTTCTAGTGCCCAGGTCACGTGGAGAAAAGGTTGAGGGGACTAGGGCCGAAAGGTGTTAAGCCTACATATATGGAGAATATGGTTTTTGGCCCCTTTTTTAGTGCATTTTAAGGCCAATAAAGGGTAACGATAGGGAAAAAAGGGGAAATTAAACCACACCAGGGGTGTGTGTAGGATTTATAGGGGACTTTGGGGTGAAAAGAAGGCTTTGAAAAAGGGGAAAAGGGATGAAATGAAGAATTATGCAGGAGTACAAGGGGAAAATGAAGGCCTGTAGGAACACAATTTGAAATAATCAGTGAGGCTTATTGACTTAAGAACAGTAGATGGAAATAATCAAAGGGAAAAGAGTAGGAAGAGGCCTCAAGGATGATGTGTTTTCAGGAGAAATGCATTCCTTGAAGGCTCATAAAACAAATTAGCCCCTTGCTTGCTTGTTAAGAAACTTATAGGGGGCTAACATGGTCATTAACCATATAAATTCTCATGCATAACCATGAAGTATTATCTATAGCTGTAACCTCATCTAAAGACAATGCAAAAAATCTAGCATTTGCAATCTCCTATTTCAAATCATCATTTTCTACTTGATCTAGATATCTTGCCCATTCCCAACCACTAGTTACGGACTAATGAGAAGATGGAAAGTTTGGCACGTGAAGAAAAGATAGAAATTTCATGTGATCTCGATAATCTGTCATACGACGGCCTTTACATAATATGTGAAATAAATTGCTCAATTGTATCATCTTGGATAACAAACTTATTTCCATCATATTTTCAGATTAAGATATGATGGTTCCTCCACTTGCCTCAAGTTTCTTCTTACTTATTAAATATTTTTTGTATTCTTCCACACATTGTATATGTCGACATTCCTAAAAATATTACCATCTGACAATATATTTCGCTTTACCATTTACATATTTCTTTTCATACACCTTTCCTGCATGCGTTTGCATTGTATCTAGTTCATCTGAAATTTCACTACCTTGCAACTTTTCCAACTACATGCAATACATCTATCTTCTCGTAAATCCTCATTCAAATTTGTAGGAGGTATTTCTTCAATAAATGGAAAACTTAAGACCCAATCATCTTGGAATTGTCTCCCTACGGTCCACTAGCCTTTTTTCCTTTTCCGTGAATGGTTTGTGTCACCTTCCAAGGAAAATATTTAACCTTTTCATCACTAATTTATGTTGCAACTGCATTTACCTCACCCTGATCACTTGAAGAACCTATTCTTTCATCCATAATATGGATATCAGATGCATTTCACAAGATTTAACATCTCTCTCAGTAAAAAATTGTTCAAAGGAGCTTGAAGCATGAAGAGAATGTGTATTCTTGGATTGAGGATTTTTAAAGTATGATAATACATCCATTTTCCTTGATAGTTTCTTCCCGAGATTAGCTTTTTACATCTCACTGAATATTCTAGAAGTAAATTTTCAAATCAATCTAGAAACCTACATCAATAGTTTCCAAGGGATGGGAATTACTAGATTTGTAAGTAGATTTCAAAGTAAAATAAGTGTAATGTTCACAAAAAAATTAATAAATTGGCCCAAGCCTAAAAGAAAAAATAAATCATTATACACAAAACAATAACATCATTATTCATCATCTATAAAACAAAGAACATCATTCAAATGTAAAATATATAAAAATTTCCATTAAATTAATTCATATCTCCAAATCACCTAATGAACACTTGAAAGCTTTAAACAAAACAAAAAAGTATTAAAATAACTTTAATCATCCTTTGCAAAACACCTATCCTTTAAGTTGTAAAGCATTGGTTATAAGAAGTTGAAACATATCCTCTATCATTTTCCATGATAAAAGTGAGGAGGAAGGCAACTAGTCAGTTACTAGTGATTCTTCTACTTATCTTTCCCTTGATGAATTGGTTATAAGAAGTTGAAACATGTCCTCTATCATTTTCCATGATAAAAGTGAGGAGGAAGGCAACTATTCAGTTACTAGTGACATTTACACCCTCCATAGAGAATACAAAGGACTTGGGCTAATTAACAACCATGCTCCAAGGATGGTTTTAGCAACTAAATGGCTTGCAAGGACAAATGAAGGAGAAGATCCTTATGAGGTAGTTGTCAAGAATAGGCTAGCAACAACTTCACATATACACAACATCCAAGTCCCTAATGATTTATGATTTAATCATAGGTGCAAATTCCTTTAATTTGCCTAGATGAAAAATTCTCAAAACTTCAACTACACTGAGCATGACATGACTAATATTCCCAATACTCCCTTCAGAATGGTGATATTGTGAAACTCTAGAGTCTAAGTAGTGTATTCTGCTACAGACTCATAATATGGGTTAGAAAAGACCATTAATATTTGAAATATGGAATTCTCATCTGACATTCTAATTTTCAGAATACCTATATTTTTCCAATGATATTTTGAGTGTAACAAACAATAATATCCAAATAGTATCTCTGCTAGGTTTTATACTTGCGTTTGTTGCGCATGGATTTCTGGTCTAGCATAGTCGTTATGGCCACTAATTCATGTCCCACCATCTTAGTTGGCATGCTTGGGTCCTAATGGCCCACACCCATCATAAGGTCTTTAACAACCATTTATGGCTTAACCTCAGCCCAAGGTAAGATCAATTCATCTGAACTCATCTTTAAGATAACTCTACATAGAAAATTTGTTGTCGTAAAGAAATTGAAAGATCACTTTGATCACCACAAAGAAACCCCCAAAGTTTGTTTACAATATACAAGGTAGTGACAGTCCTTTTGAGGACATTTCCATTGATATACATCCAGAATGCCAAATTAGTTACAAAATATATGAAAACATGCATATTTGTACATAAATCAAGATAGAAGAGGCCATCAACCATTATAAAACATTAATGATTACTTGTTTGGAGTATCAACCATCTATAATATAGATTTTATCAATTACAAAAAATCATACGAATTTTGAAGTCATATAATAGAAACTAGACCATTAACTTAATGAATGAAATAGGTCATCTAGCAACTGCCAACAATAACATGACCAAATAGTTATGTTTACAAAATAGGCTATCTATAGTGTACACACAGAAATATGAAGAAAAAAAGGTCCAAAATAATAAAATGAGCTAGTTGCCAAACACCTCTCTATAAGTGTCTACCAATTCTGAAATCACCCATGTTGACAAATTTTGTCGTTGTGGGGTAGCACAGCCACATATCTTCCACCATCGCTTATATCAAGATCATCATCACTAGTATCATCCTTCATTATTCTCCTCTTGTCTAGCCTTTGTCTCTACCTCAATTCTCTAAGGACACCAGTCAACACCACCTAATTTTGATCAAACTACCTAATCCAAGCCTTAAAATATGGTAGAAAAAGCTTAACATACCTGCTCAATGATTTTGGTTTGGGTGAAGGGAACATTTTTGCTAAGGCCATGACAGGGGAATTCAAAAATCAACACTTCCAACATTGGGGTACATATAGGCTTGGTGCTCTTGATTAAATTCCAATCACATACCCTCATATGTGATAAAATCCAATGAAATGTTGCAATCCCATTGATCCTGAAATCCAGAAAACTGTTAAGTTGGATGAATTTTGAATGGGGTTTGAAATTATTTTTTATCCAATGAGGTTGGAACAATTATCTCTCCAAAATTTCCCAAGGGTTGTTATGTGTATTTAAAGAAATATCAGAGGTAACTATCAACCACTTTTGGAGATTAAGATCTAGCCTTCCTAATGCTCAGAGAGGGCTCTCTCTTAATGATTTATCTTTTTTTGTTTTAATTGATTTTAGGCTAGTTATGTATGATTGATTTGGTTTGATTTAGATTTGTTG